>WOVY01004275.1:160000-222500 GCA_013436015.1 Rhipicephalus annulatus
CCAGTTCCTTGGACCATTCAGAAATGAAGGGCAAGATACATTATGCATAAGATCAATGGAACCTTCTACGTAGTCAACGCGTCTTGATTTGACCCCAAGGTGCTGCGTAAATATGCAGCTCATTATTGTAGCTAAAACACTGCGATGTTCGACGGATTGCTCGACGTGCTGCGTTCAAGGACCAACTTTATAAGTATTATTTTTTTTGCTCTCAATGAACACAGCCAAAAACGAATTGTGTGTGAATTTTGGGCTTCCGACTTCCCTTTTTATGTGAAAAAACTGAACATGAATGACTGCAGAACTGTAAATATTCAAATACAAGCAAATAAGAATAATTAGCAATGTTCACTAAAACAGCCTATTTGTTAAATTTCTTTTGTGGAATGTAATATTGAGCACCTTAGAACGTGGCTGAGCAAAATTTATACGTTTACGAACAGCTCATCATAATTGGCACCAGAAGGGGAAAGTCGATAAGTAACAACTCGCAACATACCCGCACATCATGCTTTCACAAGGCATCGTGATCCATTGACAAAGTACAAACACCCTTTGCACGGCAATCCGAATCACTCCTCTCCGATATATGCCTTAATGTCTGCTTTCTGTATACGTGCAGCGCCTTAACCAGTTGAATATTATTATAATTATGATACTTTACGCATATAAAATTTAATACAGTATGTCACCTTCATCCAGCCCCTGCCCCCTTTTTTTACATGCTGCAGTCTTCGTGGTTTACTGTCATCTTCCTACCACCGTAGTAAACGCACACCTAGTTGCGTACATCATATCAGCCATAAGGTACTCAGACTAAGGCGTTGTCATGTGAGCTCACTTGATAGTCAGCTTTAGGCTACAGCAACTGATAATCCATATGAGTGGTCAGTGGGTCGCCCCGTCTTCAATCATCTATATACTGCAGAAGTTTCCAAACTTCCGACAAGTTAGCATTATTTCAGAAACCTATGACTATGGAACATCGTATATCCCACTCATGCTGCGTCTTGCTCCATTGTGTAGCTTACGCATTGTCTCATAAAACGGCGCGTTGTGTCTGTTATAAGGGGCCCTGAAAATTCTTCAGCATGGTAAAAAAACTTAGCCGATTGGCAGTAGACGCTCCTGAAAACACGTAGACCAAGCATTATTCACCGCTAATGCGGCCTACACGTGGCAACACGTCGCCACGTTAGAGTGGATAGGGGGTCGGTGGTGCGCATCCAAATGTACGCCACGGCACTTCACTGTAAGTGGTTTGAGCCGATTGTCGGAAAATAAAGCGCATCGACAGCAGCTTAGTGGTAATATATACGCCCTACATTGCCGCTGTAGTGCACGAAGCCGGCCTAAAATTTCTATTATGTCTGAGAGAAGCGCAATCTGTCCACCAATTTGGTGCTGGCCTTCGGGGACATTCGTGCTTTGCACTGTGCTCGGTGTGTTATTTTACTTTATTCAGTTTTGTTTGTACGCATTTAGCTTGTGTTTTCTTTTTAATACAATGTAAATCATTTCACATGACTGAACGAATTAAGTATTTACTTTTTGCTCTAGCGGTTCCGGCAAAAAATGGCCTGCATTCTTGCGTAATTATCTGAATTATAACTTTGTGAACTCTGCGCCTCTGCAAGAATACGTGTATCGCTACATAAGTGCGTGAATTGATGTCTTTTTATCGCTAATCGGCCTTTGCAGATGCTCTATAGTTCACTCTATGCGGCATCACAAGGATGCCGAAATCACACACAGTTCAACGAGATGGTATCGTTAAAATTTCGCATTCACCCCTCAAAAACTTGGTACTTATTTCATTTCAGATGACGCCCAATACACTATGCGAGCAGTCTCAAAAAGAAAGTGGCAGCGTGATTGAAATGATATTGGGGAATGCAGGATATGATGATTACATTCAGTGCCATAACTGACACGTACACGGTCCTTTTCAACAAAATATAACATGTGAGCACGTGGCCGTCGCTCAGCCACGGCTAAGCCGACAGATTAAAAAGCGCGTCCACTTTTCGCAGCATTTATCAGCAAACAACCTAAGGAGTGATGGCCGTTGGAGAGGGGCTGCTAGATTCAGCTCTTGCTCTGGTCTCGCTTCAGACGATGCCACCAGAAGCGGACGCGCTTCCTTTATCTTTCGGCTGATGTGCTGTAGGCCAAGGTCAATCTAAATGGGTTGCAAAAATCGGAACTACAATCGGTCGGAACCCTATTGCGTTTAACATCAAGAACAGCATGACGATTGAAGTGCGAATAGATGAGGAGGGGACGAAAAAACAAAATTAAAAACTCAATACGACTTTTTCTTCAAGTAGTCGTAAGTGTACATATGACAAAGCTAACCCTAAACTTACGTTTCGGCTTATCTACAGCCTGTCTGAATGGTTGATTGCCTCAATATTTCGTGGAGTGTCATAAGTGGGGAGAAGGGGGGCATGTGCAGGCAATCTGCTATCAGAGTTTGCCGTATTCTTTGGTTCGGTGCATTGCCGGGTCAACAAGGCTTCGCTGACTTGGCCATGGTGGTTTCGTGCACACCTTCAGTTGTTTACTTATTAACGCGACAGCGTTAGGTAGCTCGTGTCGCAGAAATTCTGCCGTCAGCGTCGGTACTGGTGGTTGTGAGCGAAAAATCGTCCGTGAGCGAAAAATAGAGAAAGAAGCAAATAAAAAAAATTATAAAATTTTCGGTACCATTGAGGATTGAACCCGCGCCGTTCGCGGGGCAAGCAGGTGTCTTACAACAAAGCTACAACGTTACTTGCAGCTTCTTCGAAAAAAAAAAACACTACATAAATGCCATGTAGTGGAAGGAGTCGTCTCAACGCATTTTGTTCGACAGGTGTAACGGACTCGTAAAATGTGTTCTGGTCTATTACAGCAAGCTTTAAGGTTGTAACACGTACAGGCGTAGGTGTTTTTCATATAAGTATTCATGCTTACTTCTATATGGGTTTTGTATTCAATTAAAATTACCTTTGTGAGTTCTGTTCTGTTCGTGTTCACATCATTTTATCTATGCCACTGAAGCATTGAGACTAACACAAAATTAAACTTCCAATTTTCGATAACGGGGTATTTACAAAAAACTGGGTATTCAAACACACACACAAACAAACACAGAAAAAGACCTTCTCAGTTTCATGAAATATGAACGCTAAAAACATGAAGCCACACATACCGGGGCTCTCTTCCACCCCATCTCCTCCCCCCGTAATATGGAGCACCTGCAAGTTCTCGAGACATTCTAGTTGCTTCAACTAGATACTCTACACGTCAGGCAAAGAGTTTTCTTGAGCGAGCGTTGGTTGCCGGAATTCACGTTGCTGGATATATATACCAGCTCTCTCTCTCTCTCTCTCTATATATATATATATATAGATATATATATATATATATATATATATATATATATATATATATATATATATATTATGCATGTTACCATTACTATATCATCTGAATAAATCTATAAATAAGACTACTAGATCGAAATATATCGGTGATATCTTGGTATAATAAACTAAGCAACACCAGGCTTCCTGAATTACTGAATAACATTGTATTCAGTTTTACTCGTTGTACGTAAGAATAGTTTTTCAGGGAGCCCGCTACTGTCGCATTAAATGAGCTCAGAATTATTGAGTCTTTGTGTTAAAAATAAAAAAATGCAAAATGACGAGGTAGAGCTGATAAAACAGCAAGTGAAGTGATGAAACTAACGCTTTAGTTTAGCTCGTTCATTCGTATAGTGAGTCATGCAATCTCAAATACGCCGTAGGACATATCTGTTCCTTCTGTCCACCTCGCTTCTTGTAATTGATGCTGTTAGATTGAGAACATATGAGAATCTAAACCCTGTTTAAACTACACTCAGCTAAGGTCGTAGAAATTGAGTGCGAAGTTTTCATTTGTCCGTTAGTGCTCCAATTCATGCACGTTCAATTCTGCGAAGATACATAATCCTAAACATTAAGCTATCTTTGCGTAAATACAACGTCGCCTGGTGCGTGTTGTAACAAACAACTACATTACAAGTTGGAATTTTCTTTGCACTTGGTTACTTGGTAGTTTTTTTAAATGATTCCTTGGAGAACGAGATCGCAGAATAGGGCACGAAGGTGGATAGAATACCTTCGCGTGAGCTAAGAAAATGAGAACGGTTCTGCTGAAGATAGCAAGAGACAAAAAAACAGGAAGGATGATGAAGATAATAGTGTCTATGTATGGCTCACGCCTACTCTGGGGGATTGGCCAAGAAATGAATAATGAAACATAGTTCTCCTGCCCTCTTTTTTTTCGTTCTTTTCTATCTTGCGCAGCTTGTAACTAGCTTAGTAGGAACCAACTAGACAGCATAAAAGCTTCTTGGATATCTCCACGTGGCTTTGCCAGATGTACAGCCAACACACATTTAAAAAAAAAAACAAACATTATGGCTAGGAAAGTTAAAGAGACACTCAAGACGAAAAAACTATTCCAGCTTGCGCAAAGTCATGCAAGACTGAGTAACAGTAGAACTGGTGGACTAGAAGCAGAACAGGAAGAAGGTGACGAAACTGAAGAGGATAACGAAATGAGCACGTGTGGGTTCACGAAATGATAGTTTTTCTACGCCACATGGCGAACTGTGCTTGGTCTACTGTGCCATACGTAGCTTTTCTTTTTTTTCTATCTCCATGTTTGTGCATATGTCTTTCTCTCTCTGATTATATCTTTCTCGGATTGAGCTCTCTCTTTTTTCCATGTATTTTTCTCCCTTTCTTTTTGTGTCTTTGCTTCTCTGTCTCTCTGTCGTACGTGACTCAACTTAGAACTAATTTTATGGGTTTTACAGTGAAGCCGTAAACCTCTACCCAAAAATGGTTTCATCGCCATGGGTTAGAAAAAAAAAAAACCGTGTGCAAGAAACAAAACACCAGAGCTCTGAACCAACGCTGACGACTACGTAATCTTTTGCTAGCAAATGCGCACGCTCCTCGCGTTTTCACCTCGGGAGGGGGAAAGGGCATTTGTGGAGGTGTATACCGACGAGCCGAAACGCGTTCGCTGTATAGACTCGCGCACAACTACGACGCCACAACTAAATTTACACATCTGGGCGGTTCAGGGGCCCTCTAATAATAGGAGGCAAACAGAATGTCCTTCTTTGCATTCAGTCATGTAGCAAGGAGCTAAGTATTTGTATAAATATAAAAAAACTACAAAACAAGTACCGAAATTGCTTTCTGGGTGATAGGATGAAAGTAACTAATTCGTCTCGCTGAAAATGACCCTGCGAATAGTGATGGTCTACCGCAGTGACTAGAACGCGATTCTCTCTGCCATTATTCTAAACTAATAACAGAACATACTCCCTCCACCCCTTCAGGATGTGTGGTGTTTCACACAGCTTCGCTGTACGTACATGCTCGCAGGACAGGATGACGGCCAATGCTGTTGTTATTTCTTTCTCTATTTCTACCTATGTGTAAACAGTCTTGTTCCTTCTATCTTTTCTTTGTATCCATCCATCCATCCATCCATCCGTCCGTCCGTCCGTCCGTCCGTCCATCCATCCATCCATCCATCCATCCATCCATCCATCCATCCATCCATCCATCCATCCATCCATCCATCCATCCATCCATCCATCTACTGACACTATTTTTTCCATACTGCTTTCAAACCTCATAATATTCGCATATCTCGTCCTCGCATTCACCACCGTTTCGCACCATCGTGATAGCTATTTATACAAAGGTATCCACTGCTCTGCTAGCGAACTAAATAGCTGAGTTGTTAGGACGCTCGCGCTCGGGTTGTGAATACGCGAGTGTGACTCTAGCCTCGAGAATAAAGCTTTTCCATCAGAACTACTTTTCTTCCAACTTTTTTTCTTCATTTCGCTTTATACTCATTCTTTCACCCATCAAGTAATTACATCACTCTCCGGACAAATCGGTACACGTCTTCTGATAGCGAAGCAGAGAAGGAAGCCGAGGAAGAAGGGGACGAAGTTGGCGCGTGCCAATTCGTGCTGATGGTAATTTACTATCTACGCCACATGGCCAACCTCGACCTGAAGAATTCTGCGTCAAAGTGACGCTTACCAAACAGTTACTTGTTTGTTCGCTTGCTGTCCGAAGAAAACAAACAATGTAGAAATAAAGTTCCAATCAGACTGAGTACAGCGAGGAGCGAAAAATTTGCATACATATACCATTCAGTTATCAAGCACTCCGTGTTTTCAATTCGTCAGTAAAAAAAGTTAGACCCTCTCCTGATAAAGGGAACAATGTGTAGATGCGAAGGATTGGGCGCTAACACTTACAATGACAGTAATTACAATGACTGTAATTACAATGAATGTAATGATTAATTGATTAATTCATTCATTGATTTATATGGGGCGTTTAAAGCCCCACAGTGACAAATCAACCTTACTGTTTTTGTGCTTCGGATATATCGATTCCCATTCTACGTTGAATCTGCCCATTTCTCTTTTTTTTTTTTGCTCAAGAAGGCAGAGACTTTTTTTCTCGAGCTCATTGAGATTAAAGTTCCTTTCGTTTAGATTTTCAAAACGTATTTTTTCATTTTAGCTCGGGCGTTCCAATCATGTTTTGCATTTTTATTACGCATTCTGTGATGGCTTCACTCAGAATAAACAGAGATAATCTAAGACCATGCGAGAAGTGTATAGGCGATGACTGTGAGCTGTGTTTCGTTGGAATATTTCATCGATGTGTTGTCTAAGAATATTTCATATGCGAAAAAGAAACTAATAATATTTGGATAGCTTTTTTCTTAAAAAAACAAACATTGTCAATCGTTATAAGTTTCACAGCACTTAAGCAAATACTGCTTTATATCACCTCGTTTTGCAAGCCGGCCACAATGACGTCGCATAGAGGCTGATCTTGTGGAACGGTGCAGCATGGTGCACACGCTGACACCATGCGGATGCGATGTAGTAGAGAATACGAGATGCCTCGTTCTTGATAAGCCCTTTTGTCCCAAATAGCTAGCGGGGTGTCAACAATAAGGAACTGAAATCCCTGATGACATCATCGTCATCATTATCTTCATCATAAGCCTAATCACAACTCCTGCAGGGCAAAGGCCTCTCACCCATGTTCCGCCAATTAACCCGGTTTGGTGCTTGGTGCGGCCTTGTAATACCCGCAAGCTTCTTAACAGGCTTCTTTAGAATAGCATCCGCAAAACGTGCAGGTGTTGCGGGCATAGCGTTAGCGTTCATCGCTTAAGAGGAGCCCGCAAGAGGTTGGCGCACGACGCATGCGCAACGCAAATGCAAAGCTTTTCCAAAGGTCTTCTTATCTGCTCGCCTAACCTTACGTTTGCCTTCGCGCGTTTGCCTTCTTTTGGAATGTAGCCTGTTACTCTTAGTGACCAGTGGTTATCTTGCCTACGTGCTACATGCCTTGCGCATGCCCACTACTTGATTGCGTTTAAGATGATATTAATTTGATTGATATGTGGGGTTTAACGTCCCAAAACCACCATATGATTATGAGAGACGCCGTAGTGGAGGGCTCTGGAAATTTCGACCACCTGGGGTTTTTTAACGTGCACCCAAATCTGAGCGCACGGGCCTACAACACTTCCGCCTCCATCGGAAATGCAGCCGCCGCAGCCGGGATTCGATCCCGCAACTTGCGGGTCAGCAGCCGAGTACCTTAGCCACTAGACCACCGCGGCGGGGAGATACAGTGTCTATGCAGCTCACAATACTAATGAACAACCAAGCCTACCTTTAGGGGATCTAGCAGAGGGTCATGCTCTGTGAAACTTGCATCTACGCAAAAGTGCATTGAGTGTCGTATGAAAACGCAAACATATGAAATATAAATACAGCAGATACACAATGAGATTGTTTATTTCAATTTAACCCCCCTCCTTCCGCCCCCCCCGAAGAAGAATTGCTAGCTATGGCACTGATTTGTGCAATTAGATAATGAAATTTTTTAACCATATGCCTGGTCAGCTGCCCAAGTGCCTGAGCCAAACATGTGTCAAAGTAGTCAAAGTTCAATACTTAAACCATGTCTGTTGTTGAACGCGAGAAATACTAATGAATGTGTGCACCGCTAGAATTACAGAAAAATTCGGCTTTGGTATCCGAGCTATTACGTTTTTCTATTATTATTTCTTGCCTCTTTTGTGCAGAGGATAAGCTTGTGACAGAAGAACACAGAGGGAAGGTCTCCTAAATTGTGCCGTATTATCAATGCATTGCAGAGCTTGAACGACTGCATACAAAATCACAAAAACTGCAGCGAATGCGTGCAGCTGCACTGCATTAGGCGCGCTATGGTGTCTACTTCTTCGATCTTATTTATGATGTCCTCCGAGCTCGTACTTTCTCTTTACAGTGTGTAGGTTGCTTACGTTTGATTGATGAACACTTTGCAGTTGCATTCTTATGTTTGCCACGTTGCTCTTCATCAGCCATATGTAATAAAGGTTCATTTGCAATTCAAAACTTCTGTTTTGTTCATTTATCAATACATAATTATCATCGTGTTTGTCTTTTCATGATGAGACAAGACTGCAAAAACCACTTTTCCGAATCTACAGGAAAGCAGTTCTACAAAAATCAAACTTGTTTTATATAAAACAGCACTACTCCTCTTCCACGGAACTGAGATGGCATGGTTCTAACGGGTAGTCATGCTAATTATGCAGCAATAGCGGATATTTTATTTACAGGGTTCTTATCAGATATATCCACGATGACTGCAATACTCTTGAGCATTTTTCACCGCTTTGTTGCACTGGTCTTCAATAAATCAGCAGAGTAAAATACGCTGCTTTTTGACGACACTTTCTCGAAGGTTGAGAGAACCCACAAGATCGTTTTTAAAACATAACAGTGCCAAAGGTCAGACGTGGCTTTAATTTTAAGATTTCGAAAAAAATAAAACATCCCCTAAATTATGTTGTGCCGGGGCTTTGGAATGCAGCACAGACACCACGATCCTTTTCAACAGGTATTTCCAGTAATTATATTCTGCAAATAAAATCCAAAAGATTATTGCGAAGGGCATTCATGCACTAACAAATGTGCTTCTGAGCAGGCAGATGAAGGAGACTAGAAAAAAATTTAAGACGTTGCCGCTGTGTGAAGTTGGAGACGGAAGCTACACAGATTTAAAGGTTAGCTCTATGCGAATCTGTCAAATTAGACGCATCCACAAATGCAGGGCAAATAGTAGAACAATGCAAAAACAATAACTGATTCCCTGGAAGTTTAAAATGTTCAAGTTGACACACACAGAGACACACACCAGTCCCTGTTAACCGATTATATGTGCTGATAAATGAATAAAAGAACAACTTTAAAATGAATTTTTTGCCATTCGTAAAGAAATGCACAAGATCGCTTTTCTTAACTTGCGTAGCAGTGTAATTCGAATGCTCAGCCACGAGTATACCATGCCTAGTTTTTAATGCTACCCTGGTATAACCATGAGTAGAAGTTGCGAGCATTGTCTTCCAAATTTCCTATTATACGTAGAAAAACAACTACGAAAGGTCCACGTTGAAATTCACAGTAAATGATAAAAATAAACATTGCACAGGCCCCTGAAATTAGGAACTGTGCACGTACTCCCGTAGAGAGAACGAAGTTACGTACGAGTAATCCATATACATAATGCGGTGGTGAATTCTAAAAGCATGCCAATATATAGTGTGTTATATAGTGAAGAATACTCACTCAACCACGTTATCCATTCGGTGGCTACATTAGTGATCAGAAGGCTCTCAGTAAAGCGAAAGTAAACAAAGCAACAAACCATCTGTTCCGCTTCCTGTCATCACTCACGCAGTTCGTCAGTCATCCTGGCGAAAGTAGGCTCTCAAACTACACGCACGCAGACAGTACCGTAAATATAAACTGCAATTAATAGACGCCTACGAGACTAAATTAACTAAGCAGGTAGACACGTTTAGCAGCAGACGAAATGCCATCAGCCGTTCATTCAGGTGCCTGGGTGCGACTGTTGCCAGACTTGAAGCGGGGGTTTCGCTAACTCTACCAGCACGAGCCTTAGTGAAACCATGCTACCACTCTAACTGCATGTATTTCGCTGTAATGAGAATTTATAAAAAAGAATAAGTAGAAAAATCGTTCTTTTAATGTACAGAGATAGGCGATTTTTAACCACAATTACGAATAGTCTCGTTATCAGGTGCTGTTCTCGGTGCATGAAGTTTACTCTAGTGAAGGGAGCATATCCAAGGCCTCCCTTGGCGAAGGAAGTGTGGAGGAGCATTCATGAAACACAGCGGCCCCTTGAGTGGAGGAGCACGCTCTGCCTTCACTTTGTCAAGTCGAGGGGAGCCCTTGAGTGAAGGAGCGTTCGTGAATACGGGCCATAAGCCTACAACATTTCCGCCTCTATCGGAAATGCAGTCGCTGCAGCCGGGATTCGATCCAGCAACCTGCGGGTCAGCAGCCGAGTACCTTAGCCACTGTACCACCGCGGCGGAGCCCGCACAACTGTTTGAAGTCACAGCAATTCGTTTCTTCGAACGGGAAGTGGCTGATAACGCGATCCGTTTTATTTACTTCCTGCATTTCTTTTATTGCTACTGACCAGCTCAAAGTGAGCTTGTTAAAGGGCACTAGTTACTTAGGCGCACAGCAGTTTAGTCAAGTGTTATTTTTTATATTACGCATTCATTCATACTCATTTTATCCATATGAAAAAATGAGTACTCATTGAATACGTTGTTGAAAGCAGCACAGACAGACGTCATTTCAACATGCGCGCATCTGCTTCATTGACAATTAGAATAATAGGCAAGTATTTTAAGTTGCGAATATACTTATGACTAAGTAATTGCAATTAGCGAAAAAGTTAGTTGTGGTTACTAGACTATAATGGTAATAATGCATGCGTACTAGGTTTAGTTTGCGTAACGCCGTTATTATTTTTTTTGAAATCGAGGTGCGTGATAATTGGGATACCCAGTATATAGGGCCCTGAAAACCTCACGTAACCACGCAGTGAATAGCACTGGGGAGATTTTGCCCCTTGCCTTACACCTTTTTTTAATAGAAGTCTACCTCGATGAAACTGTGGCTAGGGAACTCGCCTGCTGATCCTGAGGTCGCGGTTTCGATCCTGGCCACAGCGGCCACATTTTGGCGAACTGCTAGAGGCCCGAGTGGTGTGCGATGTCAGTGCATGTTAGAGAACAACAAATGGTCTAAATTTTCGGATCACTCCCCTACGGCGTCTCTCATGACCACATCAGGGTTCTGGGACGTAAAACGCCACATACAGTTCTGTCGTTCTGTCGTTTTGACGTTCTTTGTATGGAACTGCCTGTTTCTGTATACGATGGATCCCTCAGTATGCGCACGTTCAGGAGGCTGGCATGGATCATATATCCTTATGACGGTACGCTTGCGTCGCACCGATGAAATGGTTCTAAAGGACGATGCACCAAAAACAGGAAAAGCGTTGTGAATGCTGCCACCGGCACGTTGCGAGAACACCAACGCAAACTAAATGAAGACTCTTTAATCTGGCATTTCGCTTGATACGAAAAAAAAATAATAAGCGCGTAGATTCCATTTGTATGTTTTAATCTTTTTGTCGATCTTCATACTACTACTCAGGCAACAGATTGCACAAAATACAGACATCACCTCGAATAATTCTCGCAGTGGCACGTACTACTTTGACATACGCGGACCACTCCTTGTTGTATACGCCACCTCCACCATGCTGGGCGCGCGCCCGTGAGATGAACATCAAGCAGTGTTTAGTCTGACATTTCACGTCTTTTCGAGGCGCGTAGCATTGAAAATTCCACCAGATGAGATCGCAAGCGCCCATGCATGCATTCTTCGTGCCTTCTCGAAATTCTCAAACCTGGTCAAGGGCCCTACAAGGTGTTAACAGACAGAAAAGAAATTGACCATGTGCGGTTAGAAGAAGTTATTATAAAGGAAATAGGCCCTTTTGGCCTATTACCACTCTATCTATTTAATTTTGTGTTGCGCTTCTCAGCCATACCGAAAAGAGATCCAGGAGCATGGTTATTCAATGGTGGGCACTTAATTTTCTATGCTGGACAAGAAAATGAGAGACCATATTCAGCAAACCCTGCGGGAAAAGAAAATGCATCGGTATGCTAAGCCATTGGTGCCTTGGTATTATCATAAACTACAACATTTCTGCTTGCATTTCTGCCGTAGGCACAAATACCACACGTATTTTTTCCAAAATTTTAATTTCGTCCAAGTTTATTGTGCCTATATTTACAATTTTGGGGAACTAAAACAGTGTTTTGCCCGCCTATTTTGGGTGCCTAAAACCCGGTTTTTTAGTGCCTATAAATCTGGCCTCTAGTGATGATACTTCACGCTCTTCAGCGGCCACTGCATCTTCCATTTCAAGGGCGCGCTTTTCTGCGAGCCACTAGATGACGCCGCCCTTAACGTACCCATTGAAGTGGGTCTGGCGGCTCTAAATTCCTCTGCCTCCCCAACGTTGCCGCTCTTGACACCTGAAGGACGAATGAAATTTGTGATCCCTTTGTCAAATGAAACGTGTACCAGGTTTAAGGATTCGCTTAGGTGAGTATGAATAATGCAGGCTGTCATTGTTGTGAAGACAGATCGATCGGGCAGCACTCAAAGCCGATCAATTCCCGCTCGCGCGCACTTGTTTCGTCTGTGCAAAGCATTTTTGCAATAAATAAATAAATAAATAAATAAATAAAGTTAGCCGACATGCTATTTCTCCCTCAACATAATTGCCGGACACGGTGGCCGAATTTAGCTGGGGGCAAAATGCAAAAATGATCTGTGTGCTTAGATGCAGGTGCGTATCAAGAACCCCGGGTAATCAAAATCACTCAGGAGCTCCCAACTACAGGGTCCCTCGTAATCATATTGTGGTTTTGGAAACCCAACTGCATTGTATAGGTGGGAGTTCCAAGGGAAGAGGGGGCTCACCGGCCAAGTCACTTAAGGGGGGCGGGCGCAGAATCTGCCCTATTCACCTAGGAAGAATGAGCTGCGACGAACCTGCACTCACCCCCCCCCCTCCCCGATAGGGAATGCTGCGCACGCTTGCGAGTTGTATCGATGTTGTGAACTACCTGACGACATCCTTTCGGCGCTTGCACACGAGGCTGTCTCTTCTGGAGTGGCATTGTTGGTTTATTTGATCATGTGGGGTACTTAGGGCAGTTCGTAAATGAAGGGGGAATGGATGCACGGTATGGTCACCACCTAGTCATGTAAAATTCTGGGTGGGCGAAAAATTGCCTCCTTTGACTAGCATGAAACGAGACCTCTCCAGTCTGCTACACCGAATTCACCTGGGTGATTCACCTGTGCGTGGTGGCGAATCACCCGCCACCACGCACATCTCATCTATCGCGCGTACAGCCCAAACTGTGAACACTGCCAAGTGTGCGAAACGATGGCGCATATATTTTGTGATTCCCTATACTTTACGTGTCACAAGAAAAAAAAAACTCCCGCTTCAAAGCTGGCAGGAATAGCTGTGGCAAAGATTAGAAAAATTCTCATTTTATCAGCAATTGGCGATCAGAAAAAATCAAGGACTGCTGTAAGGGCTGTGATAGGTTTCCTGTGAACTACTGGACAGGACACACCACTCAAGCGAAGCCACAGTTCTGTGTCGTTATTGTATATACATAAATTACTTTCTGCCCCCATTGTCCCTCTTCATGACTTCTTTATTTGATAGCGTTAAAAAGCCCATTTCGCAGAAATTCCTGCGTTGACGTCAATGTCGGCCTCGGTGTCAGTGGTGGCGTCATTGGTTGTGAGCGAAAAATTATCTTGTGCTTGACAAAAAGCGAGAAAGATACAAATAAAATAATTAATAGAAATTTACGGCTTTGAGTGAGAATCAAAGTCAAGCTGTTTGCGTGTCAAGAGGGTGTTCTACGACACAGTAATTTGTCTGCGTGTATATACAGTGAAAAGAACTTCATCTGCTTAAATTTAGAATAAACATAACGTTTATGCTTTAAAAGCACATGTTTCCTGCAAACAAGTTCTTCCATACAAAATGTTCTATCACAGTAATATTGCGTGCTGTTGCGTGGTACAAACGTACATTGGCATTAGGCGTCAAAAAATTTGATTATCATAATCACTTCATGTTTTAAAGCTGGCTACTCATTGCAAAAGGCACACAATTTACTGCGCGCATTCCCTAAAAACCATATAGTGGGTCTATATTAAGTTTGAAAAACATTTCGCGTAGTAAATGCTCATAGTTTAAAGCAATTCTGTGTGATGGGAATACCCAATACACAGTATTCAGCCATATGCGAAAACTTGACTGACAAAAGCACTTTAAACTTTATTGATTACAATCTAGTAATCCAAATTTCAAATCTTGTCGAGTAACATCGCACAATAAAATGCATGCACTAAGTGGTTGAAGTAAGCAATAAAGCAATAATATGGCTATCGCCTTCTGCTGTTAAAGGCGAAACTTAAGGGTTTTCCAGTGTTTCTTTTTTTTTGCATCTTTTCTTATGTCCCTCTTCTCCTGTGCGGAGTAGTATCAGGCTTGAGTGAATTAGCTGAGGCTGACTTTCTTGCCATCTAATAAATCATCTCCCTATGTCTCTCTCATGACTGTGTGGTGTGTCCGCGCGGAAACTTAACATTACGGAAGGAGGTGTGGCGACTTTGGGAATTCTTGAAGGTTACAGACCACATATGTCACCGGGAATGAGTGACATTTGAACAAGGAGTGTGGTGTGGTGATATGAGGCCCGGTACAATACCGTGTGGGAAATAGCTCATAGGCCACCGGCATGTGATTTGTTGAATGACACAGCGCGCATTTTCTTGGTAGCCGGGCCGTGCTTCGCTTTTAAAAATATGAGCATATTTTCAACATATTCTGGACAGAGAAAACGGGGCGGGGTCATTGCCTGCAAATTTCACAAGACTACATCCGCCGGCAACCTACAACATCCTTCTCCTCTTTTCTTCAGTTCATGCATTGTGCTTTGCGCCTCAACATCAAACACGTTGTCATAAAAAAAAGCTCTCTATTTGGCTGGTCGATGCTTCTTCAGTATCAAAAGCTGACTTAGTGCCATACACACGACTGTTAAAGTCCACACGAGAACGTCCTTTGTATGAGTTATTGTGTGGTCGTGCTTGCGGCCCCGTGTCTACTATGCACTAAATAACAAACATGGATTGCTATACGAGAGTAAACATTCGGCGAAGAGAGGAATCTGGCGAGAGCAGTGTCAGCGTGGCTGTGCTAACTTGCCATGAGGCTGCTTGCGAACGCGTCTCTCAAAGAGAGCTTTCGGTGTTGCAAGAATTTGTTTGAAACTTAAGCACACAACATAGCTATGTCATTGTTTATCGGCCATAATCCTCGCAGTGTCTTTGCCAAATGGCTTAGTGTCACCGCTAGTACAACACGTAATAAAGTGAAGCAAACTTACAAAATAAGACTCACGCTGACATGTCAAGGCACGTGCGAATATACTTCCGCACGCTTAAATTTATTGTTCTTCTCCTACTTGCCTTTACTGGAGAGCAGAAAAAAACAGAGACGGTTCGGCCTATACTTCTAAATTACTTTACGACCCTTAGGGGATAGATATGGAAATAAATGCCAAGGCAGTGAACTTATGTATAATTTGTGCTACTTTGTATAAGAATACAGAAAGAAGGAAGGCAAATGAAGATAAAGAAAGCTAGTTAGTGTACAAACTTGGAGGTGCACGAAAAGTCTTTCAACTATAGCCGCCGACCGGGTAAGTAGCACCTTTGCAGTGCCTTAATTTGGTTCTGCGAAAGTGATGCCCGTAGTACTTGTTCAATGATTTGGTTTCGAAGAATTGATTGGCACCGAGCACAGCCGTTTAACTGCTTTCTCAAATGAGTTAATATATTTAGATTATCGCTAGCAGGAGGAAGAAACCCGGTCATTAGGGTGGTTTTACCATGATGCTTTTCAGATATGTTGCTAGCTGTGCACAAAAAACAGTAACAATGAAAACTTTCAAGCTCCTTTTTAATACAATTTACCAGTTATAAAATGAGGTGCGCAAAATGCATAGAATAGTCTAAAGTGCTTGGAAAATAAATAAACATTTTTCTCTAGTAGCCTTAAACTGTGGATGACGCCGATCTGGTAGAGTATAACCCGAAAAGCATACCACAGTGATAAACGAACAATACGAGGGCATATCGGAGAGTTTCTTTAAATTTAGCATTTCGTAGCGAACGGCAGACACTTTGAGCATTTATATCTAGCCTCATCAACGTGGTGTATAAAAAATAAGCATGCGAGCGTAAGATGGTTTGACGAATATGACTGCCTGTTCACGATATGAAAAACATGAGAATCCTGACGAGTACCTTGTGAAGCTAGACACGCATGCCACATACCCGTATACCATAAGCGGTGGTGCGCAAATGTACCCCATAGATGAGGCTGCTAATATAATTCAGCGAAAGCTGTTATGAGATAACAACACGGATCACGCGCGGCGCCGTAGTTGTCCACTGCTGCTACCGCCGGCATCCATAACCAATATAAAAAAACGCAGTAAACAAGAACAAACGTGACTGACGCAATGGGATTCAAAACAAGGCTCACTGCTGGCAACGCCAGTACTCCCACTGAGCCACGCGAGTGCTTCGAACTCCGTTTTAAACTGGCCTTAGGACTGCTTGATGTCGGGAAAGGAATGGCGTTGATATGAGTAATAAAACGTTTCAGAACATTAAAGGAACTGCCACGCGTCACACAATGCGTATTGCGTAAAAAGTGGGTCGTTGCTTCAACACATTAAAAGAGTTATTTTTTATCACCTGTTAACTGTGACGCATACCCACTTCTGGCATAATTCTTCATCGTTGTCAGCCACTGTACAAAAAAAATTGCACAAAATTCCTAAGAAGTGCGTAGCGGATTCCACGCTTCTTGAAATAATGACGAAGGACAGCATAGTGAATGCTGGCCTACTACACAAAAAAATATTACTAATGGTGTAGTGGGTACCTAGCAGTGTGCTTGGAGCAGTTCCCCAAATATTGTTTAGAAATGGCTCCGAAAGGTCATTCTTCTAACTTTTGCTATGGGGGGGGGGGGGAGTGGTTTTAAATGAAAAGAACAGAAAGGTCAGCCCCGTAGCTGTCTTTCAGGGGGAGGACACCTCAACAGTAGCTCACGAGGGGGGGGGGTAAAAGAGGGATTAATAGGATAGGATTAAAAGGTAAAGAGATAGATAGATAGATAGATAGATAGATAGATAGATAGATAGATAGATAGATAGATAGATAGATAGATAGATAGATAGATAGATAGATAGATAGATAGATAGATAGATAGATAGATAGATAGGAAGGTGAGAGTGAGGCGCAGGGGCAGCGAACGACGGAAGCGAGGAGAAGATAGGAAAGATGTAGACGGTCGCAGGAGTCCGAGGACGGGGCACCACTGGCGAGAGCTCTTGTCGACAACAGGAGATGGAGTAGCGCGAATCCAGTCGCCCAGAGCTGCACTGTAATCGTAGATCGTGAGGGCACAACCGCTCTGCACGGAATCCATCGACTGAGTCCTTTTGCTTTGACTATGTTGCGCGTTTCGCGCAGGCCTGGTGTTTTCTCTACCCCGGAACGGAAACGGCAAGGCCAGACGTTAGTAACTCAAATGTGAGCACATTAAGATGAACTGACACAAACAGCATAAACCCGATGAAAAGAAAGAAAGAAAATAAGAATATTTGCAGGAATAGAATCCAAGCCCTCACGGCGGCATTTAGGTATTATACTCCAAAGCCACGCCAGGTATTGAAACTGGTTTGAAAAAGACAAGTATGCAGGCGTAAAGTCGGTGCACCTTGAGTTGTGTTCGCAGTGCTAGTTATCTAATTTTAATACAAAGGAATAAACAGTACACATGTAAACCTATGACACAGACACCATGCCGCCTTAATCAATGTCTATTGTGGTTGCATTGTTGACACTTTTGAAGAATTCAAATTAAAATTTCCTTTGTATTCCTATGATTCAAAAAGCTATATTCAAACGTTGTTCGACACCGTATAAATACGCTAACGAAAGTTACATGTGATCATCACATCGGCACACCGTAAAACACGCTTCGTCGCGATAAAGTTTGCGCTCTAACGTGAGTGCTACTTGTAAATACATGAGTTACCCAGCGTAGTCACCAGTAGACACCGAGTAGTGAACGTTCCTCGTAAGCAAATGATGTGTACACAGCTACTGCACTTGGTGGTCAGCATACACTTTAGCATTACGTTTCGCGTAACCAACATCAAGGGCTAATGCGAGAATAGCATTTCAGCCTAGCACTGCTGATGATTGTAGAGCACACGTTAGCTGTGGCGTCGTTGCGCAACTATGACCAACCGGTGATTTCATTTGCATGTTTTCTAGATACAGGGATGCGTGTAAATTTTTAGGAAGTATTGCCAACTGCCATAAGCAGCAAAATCATCAGCTGAGAGCCAGGCAACCAAAGAGACGTGGCCCAGCACGTGCTTAGCATCCTGGAACGCCAGCGGCCGAAAGCGGCGCCCCCACGGGTCGACGCGAGTAGGTTGCTGCTCCGGGACGTCCGAGCACGCTAGTGTCTCGCTTTAATCCCCCTACCCCTTCCCCCTTTATGCCGGATTGTCAATAAAGTTGTTTCACTCACTCACTACGAGAGTTTACTGAGTACTACATTCATCCACCTCCTAAGTTATGCTGATTTCGAAAATGCGCCAGCTGCGTGCTTCGCATATCCTTCATTTCCATGGTGCGTGGAATTGGCTGAATTTTTTATTTTAATACTTGTACTACTACGTAACTGCCACGATGTAAAGTGTATGTCAAATAACAAGCATTTCTCACGTTAGCTAGCAGCTATACAGTTAAACGAGAAATAACCTTAGCAACACATCGTTTATTTACAATGACATAAGTTGCATATATCACCCAAGGTTCTTTGTTTCACGACAAATTTATTAAGTGAGAAGATTTTGATTTAAAACAAGGACCACGCTCCGTGGAAGCGGTGCTTACCAAAACGCTATCGGCGACAGCCTTTTGAGCGCGCCAACGCAAACCCGTCGCGCCATCTCGCTACTGATAAAAAAACGCACTGCAGTTACGGAGTTCAAAGGACTGTCAAACAGTGTATGGTGTATATAAATAACTTGCTGTTTACAAATTAGACAGTGCCCAGCCGTTGTGGTCTAGTGGCTAAGGTACTCGGCTGCTGACCCGCATGTCGCGGGATCGAATCCCGGCTGCGGCGGTTGCATTTCCGATGGAGGCGGAAATGTTGTAGGCCTGAGTGCTCAGATTTGGGTGCACGTTAAAGAACCCCAGGTGGTCTCAATTTCCGGAGCCCTCCACTACGGCGTCTCTCATAATCATATGGTGGTTTTGGGACGTTAAACCCCACATATCAATCAATCAACAAATTAGACAGCGTTTGTTTGGGGCATAGTGGCTAGCGTTGGGCACTGAGGAGCACGAGGACGCTGGTTCGATGCCCCACCACGGAGCTACTCCCTTTCGTTCTTTTTAAATGCAATAGTCTTTCATAAGGACCTTCGACGCACAAATTTTGGTCTATCTGTCTGTCTGTACATTTGTCTGTTTGTCCACAATATCCCAAACGACGGACCCCATTCGCAGCGCCCACCAATATTGCTGAAGCTTTAGCGTACACCATTCTGCGATTGTCAATTAAAAAGTGAATATTGCACATATTTGAGGCGCCATAGCAACACGTCAATATTATGTATGTGTGCTTTTATACTAAAAAATGCATACATAAGTAATTTTAAAGACCATATTATTTATCATGCTGCACTGATAATGTAAAGCTTGCACAAAAAGGCAAGTGTTCCCAACGCTTTGCTAAGACGACATGGTGGCGGAACCTACCCGTCACCTTGAGTTTTACCCTTTATCACCTCTAAGACGGGCGCACACGCCACGTGCTTCATTTTCGAAAATAACTGCCAGATAGCGCCCATATCTTACTTGTGACGTGAGTCGATGCACTCGTTCGCCTCCGCTGCACGCTCGAGGCACTCTGACGCAGTGCTTCCTAGAATACCATTCACCAAATGTCTTGCACAGAATATCAAATAAACGTTTTGTTCACTCTCTCCAGATGCAAGACTATCGTCTTTCTACGACATTTTCAGTGTAACGTGCAGATACGGGGCCAATGTTTTCCCATGAAATGTGTTAGTATACATTTTACGATGTCACAATCGTGACGGAAACACGTTGGTCGAGTCATGGTAGACCCCGGCATGAAACACTCTCTGTTAAAATGGCACGTGAATAACTGAAGTAAAGGGGAAACGGGATTATACTCCTGCGCGCAGCAATAAGTAGCGCCCTCGAACAGGCTCACGTTTATAAGGCCAGAATCACTGAAAGAAACGCAAAAAGGAAGTAATGCGGATCGCGCTATCTGCCTTTTTCTGTTCATAGAAATACTTTGCTGTGGTCTTAGATAGTCAGGCTGTAATCAGACCAGCTCTCCAGTCGTGTTGTCAACAGTTGGCTGTAAGATAAGTATACGTAATGAAAAAAAAAACGGTAAAAGAAAGACAAGAAGATTGGCAAGGGCTGAGCCCAGTAGGCTACCCTGCAATGGGGAAAGGGCAAGAACGGAGGCAAGAGTGACTAACAATTAAGCGGTAGAGATCCTTGCAAGGTTGCGACACAGGTTGTTGGAGCCCGACCTGTACCTTTCCCAATGTGGGAAAATCGGTCTCTCGCAACGGAAAAGAGGCAAAGCACTTGCTTGCAGTTAGCTTCTTTGAGAGAGCTGCTTTCGTTTGCGGGTGGGCGTGCTGTCACGTGTTCATTTTTATATTTAGCGTGTTTTCGTTATTAACAAGGAAAATATTATTCAAAATAGCACAGACATATGTCGTTCTAACATTCGCACATTTGCGTCATTGACATAATGATAATTAGTTGAGAACTTGCGAAGTTACAAATATAGTTGTGATGAATTATTATTTGTCATTAACTAAAAATTGTAGAGGCCAATACATTATGCTGGAATGAATATTCACTACGTATACTTCGAGTAACGCTGTTCCTCTATTTTGAAATCGCGCTGTGTGACAATGTGGATACTCATATATATATATATATATATATATATATATATATATATATATATATATATATATATATATATATATATATATATATATATATATATATATATATATATATATACGCTGTATTGAGTATCACTTTGCGTAAATTAAAATTATCTTTAAAATATCAGGTACCATAGGGCGGCCAGGAATGTGGAACTCAAACTTACCAAACTATATTTCTCCCTTTCATGGCTCCAAGTCTGAGTGAGTTTAAATGAGGTGGGCCGACTCATGCGTCTATTAGTGTCCGATTAACTTTTTCGAACATAGCGTCGATGCTATTTAACACTCATATTTTTATCTCGCTTAATAGGTGCTTTAATTAGCGCCACTTAATCTCGTAACTTGAAATATGATATAGTAAAGGTTACAAATGAGTAAAGGCATCTTTATTTGAAGAGATGTCTCACGAGGTATGTTAATCGAGAATTCGCAGGAAAAAAATTCCGGAGAGGGGAAGGTTTGACACCTCCCCTCCTTCGAAACTCACTACTTCTGATCAGCATATATCGAGCTAGATTATGAACGTTGATGCTTTGAAGTATGTGAGAATCAGCGTAAGTATAAGTTTGAGCTTACGTAAGCCTGATAGTAATGCCTTAGTTGAGTAAAGAGAACAACGCATCCACAAGAAAGTGTGCACCTCACTCAGACTCACTCAAGAAAGGCATTTTGTGCACGAGGCTCACTCGGACTCAGACTGACGAAATTATTACTCACCTGGACATATTCAGACTCAGACTCATGGTTCATCTTGATGATCAGTGAGTCTGAGTGAGTCGACTCATGAGTGAGTTTGGTGACCTATGGCCTGAACTGCTCAATATTTTCTGCTTGGTTACAACGACGTGAAAATTTTTTCGTGAGCGTTCCTCCCTGTTAGTCAGGATGATGTAAGGTAATTTACAGTAACTAAAAAGTTGATTTTTTGCTAATTTTATCTAGGACGTCGCGCTGGTGGTATACAAATGGGGCTGGCACCAATAATTTAGGCTCCTCGGCGGACACATTGTGCAGGAAAAACTGTAGCCACATTTAATAATAACAACTAAGCAGTAAAATAACTAGCCCACGGAAACGCAAGTTCGCTCTGCAGACTTGAAGATATTCGTCTAGATAGCAAATTAAATCCATTTAATTACTCATGCACTAAAGTTTACTTCACCACAGCTGGTACTGCGTTCTGTGCCTGGAATGTTGCAGCAAACATTTGTCGGGGAGTGTCACGGCTTTTCGCACAATGCGTCATAGTTCGCTTATGGCGGTTCCACAGTCGTCATTAGGTTGCGGAGAAGCATAAACAATTACCGCGACGAACTTAACCCCTCCGCGGGAAGCTTTAGTGCCGCACTCTAAGCCACAAAGGAGCGAAATGGGAGTATAGGCTGCATTTTGTCCCCGTAACCAACAGTTAGTTCGCGGAGGTATTAACCGCAAGACGAGAGTGCCGTGCGAAAACAAGGGAATAAAGGTTTGGCCACACGGAGCAACGTTTACTCCCATGGAACTTTCCGGTGCAATGGCAACCCCGAAGGAAGGGTCAGCAGCATGCGCGTAAGCAAATAATTCTCTCAAGGAATCAGCTGTTAACAGTTCAATTTGGTGTTATTGGTCATACACATGTACGGCAACCACGTCAGGAGCAAAGTATCATTGTTTGTATGACATAAAAATAAACAAAAGTGTAAGACCCCTCTCCTCAACAAATAAAAATTAATATGTACTTGCGCTCGAGCTGTATCAATGCACGACGTGGTGTTCTCGGCAAGCTGACTCTCATTGCTATTGCGCTGTCTTGTGTATGTGTTATCGTTACGTGGTTGTGATTGCTGCTTCTTGTGGTACACTGAATCATCTTTCCACTGTGGCAAACGTGATCAGCAAGTTGAATGAAGTGCTGCGCTATTGAAATGCTACGCGCCTACTGGGATATTGCCTGAAAGGTGAGTGTAAACAAGACTGCCATCACTCCGCGAGATTTTACCTGTGTGCTGTGGATATGTAACTATCACCGCTTGTTTAACCCTCACATTCTTCGCGAACAAAACCTGCACGGTTAATGAGCTCGCGCTACACAGCGTTGCGAGTGCTGCCCGGTCTGCTATAGAATCACAAGCGTGATGAGTGGGCCATGGAAACGGGTTGTCTTCGTTGGGGGCTCACCACTAGCTGTAGCAAGTGGAGCTGTTGAAAAAATTGTTTTGTTTTCAGGGCAGCACAAATATTCATTGTTCATAAAAAATTTTCACGACTTTTGAAAAAAAAATTCACTTAACCCACGCACGATGTCATTTTTGCAAGGTAAATTAGTAATTCAGGAAGGTTTGTTTTTAACCTTGTATGTCCAGCTTGGCTTGGCACCACTAATAGAGGCAGTAGGTGACCACGTCGGTGAGTTTGTTCGTTTGTAGCGATGCTAAGTATGTTTTATATTTAGGTCTTTGAAATCAAGCACAAGCTTCATGAATAAATCACTATAGTACCCAAGCGTGTCACAGTAAAAGCGTGATGAGTTCAACTCGAAAATGGGTTTTTTGAACTTCATAACACATTCTGAACTTTATGATTGCATTATGACGGGTCCTGTGAAAAACGAGTTTACCTCCAATTTTACGGATGCGGCATTTCTGACTGACACTACATGAAGTAACTACAATTGCTCGAACAAGTCTGTCAGAAATAATCAATGCTTCTGCAGTTACGTTTTCAGCAAGTTGATGCAGGAGAATTTTGCGTCTTCCTAGGAAAGTCAACATCTTGCAGATATACTAACCTACGAACATGTTTTTCACCACCGTCAATGGTGCCGGTCCACTTCTTCAAGTCGGCTGGATATCATCTATTTCAATTAACATTGCATCTTTTATTGGCTTTCCTGGAGTGTAGCAAAGTTATCCTATCTTTTTTTTACTCATAAAAGTTGCTGAATTGGTGTGCACGCACGATGGGGAGGAGTTGACACGAGTTGCTGAATAAACTTGGTTGTTTTTTTAACTCTTTTTTCATTAAAGAGGATGTACCACAGGGACAGCGTCTTCCCGCAGCACCGTTTTGTACTCAAGCTGCGTCCTTCCACTTCCAGTGAATAACCTCGAGTACGTCTGCTTGAGACTTGCGTATCCGTCGCTGTCGTCCACCGCGTTGACCCTGTTGACGATACGAAGTTTTTCTCTAGGCTCGGAGCCCAAGATGGCTTGCTTCTTCTTTACAACGAAAAACTTTAGCAGTACACGTCGCTGGTTTAACTGCACAACGAAGCGAACCTTCCCACAGTGTGGTGTTTCGCCACCCCCCTAATGACGTAAGATGCTCCTTGTATCGTACGGCTGCTGCTTAGCACCTAGCCGGTTGAACAGTGAACGTGGCAGTAAGTTCGCCTGCGCGCCGGTATCGACCTTCAGCTGCACCCCCTTTTCCTAAATGCTCGTTGTTGCAGTCCCATCGCGACTTTCAAGGCCGCGCTTGCTTTCTGTCGTCCTGATCTCCAGAACGTCGAAGTCCCCGCCGCACTCTGTTCCATTCACTACGTCATCAACAGCTGCTTGCTTGTCCACACAACAGGCGGCGAAGTGATTAGGCTTCGTTAAATTGTTGCATATTTTGCCGTACGCCGGGCACTTTCTTCGCGCGTGCGACAAGTTGCAGTTGGTTTCATCTTGGTTTCTTCCGCTCGCGCTACATTTTGCAATTCAGCAAGTTTTTCAGCTTTGCAGTATTCGGTTTCTGTGATAAGGGTGAGGTCCATCTTGCGAAGAAGTGTTTCACGCAGGGAAGCACTAGATATTCCATACACAATTTGGTCCCCCAGCATGTAGTCCTGTAAATCATCGAAGTTGCACGTTTTTTTTAATCTGAGCTGCAAGTCCCGAGAGAACTGTTCGAATCATTCTCAATGGGCCTGACGGCACGAGAGAAACACATAGCCTTCGCAAGTCTCGTTGCACTTGGGCAAACAGCATGCTACAAACGCTTTACCTAAAGTGTTGTACTCTTTAACTTCCGCTGGCGTCAGATTCAGAGTATTGAGCGCTTCAATAGCTTCTTGACGTGCGAAGGGCGAAAATCGCAGCTTTCTGCTTCTTACTGCATGGTTTGACGAGCTTCGTTGCTATGAGGTACAGCTCAATGCGTTGCTCGAATATTTTCCAGGACGCTACTGCGTTGTCACCCTATTGCAGTGGCTTGGGCGGGGGTAGTTCAGTTTTGTTTGCATCCCACCTTTGGCACCATGTAACGAGCGTCTTGTAGAGAGTGTCTGCACACGATTGTGAACAAAACAAGACTGGTTTATTGATACAAACGGAACGCTAGCAAACAGCGTTGCTAGGGGTTGTTCTAGAAGGGGCACAGTATTGACCTGCTCACTGCCTGTTGCAGTGGATATACCACGCTTCTGAGAAAAATGACAAATATAGCATAGCGAATGCCAGCCTACTACCTAAAACTTCATTAATAATGCCATAGTCGGCATCAAGCAAGTGTGCTTCCAGCAGTTACCCAATGAGTGTTTAGAAAAGGCTCTGAAAGACCACTCTTCTGGCTTTCGCTGTGACTGTGCTGCGCTTTCCGCGAAGGCCTCACGTTTTTGTATTAAGAAGTGGTGAAGTTTCACCGTTTGGTAGGTCAACTGATTGTGGCATCCGCGTCGGAGAACTGACCACACGCACTGTAACGCTGGTTTTGAGTCCGAAAACATGGCCCTGTTACTTGATATTTTTTTCACAATCGATTATTTCCAATGCACTACGCCGAGCCTCGAGTTCTGGACCGTCAACGTCGTCGCATGTGAAGTCTTAAAACACAGAGTGACACCTTGTGATGGTGTAACCACCGCTCCACCAGAACTGGACAACGTAGTCGAGCCATTCGTGTACATGCACACGTCAAGTAAGAGTAGACTGGGTTGTTTCAAGGCATGTGTTGGTTGGTTGTGGGCGCTAGAACGCTAACAGGCGCAAAATAACTCACCCAGAAGCCCTTTTTGCCATGATAGAACGCGACATTCTTCTTTTTTGCCATTTACTGGCTGGCAGCATTTATTTGTACATCTTATTTTACAATCCGCCCGAGCACGCAGGTAGAGGGCATTTCCAGTTGATGCAGAGCTTGAGCGGGTTTCTTAAATACTTTCCCGTTCTATGTTTTGATAGTGCGAGCCCGCCCCGGTCCATCACGACCAGATTGTACTTCCTATATTCGGCTTAATGAATCAAAACACAAATTACTTTTGTCGTCTTGTAGTAGTATGACATCGCCTACTGTTAAACTTTGGTTAGGTTCTTGCGGATACCGATGCAGAGACCACAGTTCCAGGAGAAGCGCCTTTCTCCATCTTTGCCACAGATGATTCAATAGTATTTGACGATGCTCCAGCTTCCGAATAACACCATTCCTAGTAGTGCGTAGCCAGGTTGAAGTTTAACATGGGTTAGGACCCGGATGACCCAGGACTAAACTCCCGATCAGAAATTCAACTGGACACAACGGTGACAGTTCTCCTGCCTGCGTGTACGTGTATGTCAGAGGACGGGAATTGATAACTGCTTCGACTTCTTGAAGCAACGTCATCAGTTCTTCACTTGCTAGACTGCTTTTCTCGAGAACTTTTGAAGAGTTGACTTGATAAACAGGATGAACCTTTCCCACCAGCCACCTCACCACGGGGCAATAGGCACAACAAATTTCCATGATATTCGATGATTGGCGAGAAATGCAACAAACGGGGATCCACTGATAAGCTTTCACGTGACTCGTAGTTCCTTGCTTGCCTTTTTGAACGTCATTGCGTTGTCCGAGTACACTGTATAGACACTCTTCTGCGAGAAAGAAACCTAAAGGCAAGAACGAAACTGTCCGATGAGAGAAAATCTGTCAAATCTAGATGTACTGCTCTTGTGGTTGCGTTGGTAAATAGCACAATTTAAACCTTGGTACATTTTGGTTCTCTCTAACTGAGCTTCATATATAATGGGCCTGCAAAATCAAATACTACAACTTCAAACGGGCGAGACATAGTTGCTCGATCTTCCGACAGTGGGGCATGTTACACATTGATTGGCTTTGTTCGGAATTATTTGCAAAGGTAACAATTATTCATCAACTTTTTTGGCTCCTGGTGTGCATCAACATTCCAGAATTGTTCACGCATCACCGTAAGTGTGGCTGTTATTCCAACATCTAAAACACGGAGATGTGCGTTCATAATTACCAGTCTCGTTAATTCACGGTCCTTAGGTAAAATCAGTGGATGTTTTTCTAGAATTGCATGTTGCTCTTTCTGTAGGCCTTCAGGCAGATTAAGGTGTCCTTTTCTACCGAAAACTGAATGCAGGTCATGAAGAATTGACCGCCTTGAGATCGCGCGTCCATTGAACAGTTGCTCTATGATTTGTGGGGTTTAACGTCCCAAAACCACCATTTGATTATGAGAGACGCCGTAGTGGAGGGCTCCGAAAATTTTGACCACCTGGGGTTCTTTAACGTGCACCCAAATCTGAGTACACGGGCCTACAACATTTCCGCCTCCATCGGAAATGCAGCCGCCGCTGCCGGGAATCGAACCCGCGACCTGCGGGTCAGCAGCCGAGTACCTTAGCCACTAGACCACCGCGGCGGGGCAACAGTTGCTCTATGTCTTGAGAGAAAGCTTCTCGCTGTTCTCTTACTACCCAAAACGTCTCGGCCATATTCAGCTCTTCTGCAGAAATAGGCCCTGTATGCTGTTCACGTGCGTGCGGTGTGCCTTCCAAAAAGCTGTACTTTAACGCTGTAACGCGAAGGAGTCTGGTCAAGCTGCTATACTTCTCGGCGTTAATGACATCTTTAAGGAGTTCTTGCGTGGAGCACTAGTTCTGTCTGCGGAGTTTCTGATTGATTGATATGTGGGGTTTAACGTCCCAAAACCACTATATGATTATGAGAGACGCCGTAGTGGAGGGCTCCGGAAATTTAGACCACCTTGGGTTCTTTAACGTGCACCCAAATCTGAGCACACGGGCCTACAACATTTCCGCCTCCATCGGAAATGCAGCCGCCGCAGCCGGGATTTGAACCCGCGCCCTGCGGGTCAGCAGCCGAGTACCTTAGCCACTAGACCACCGCGGCGGGGCGTCTGCGGAGTTTCTGCTTCGTAGCTGTTTTCTTGGGCGGCAACTGAAGCGGGCTCAACTGGCCAAGCGGTTTCAGGTTGAATTAATCATTCTGGGCCATTCCGCCAATTAACGCTTTCCCGAAGCGGAGCCACTGATAATCCCCGAGTCAGATTATCAGATGGGAGTTACACCCCAGCACAATGACGCTATTGCCCTCTGTCAGCACCGACGGCTAACTCGGCCACTCTTTCTCTCACTAAGGGGCTCAGTTTATCTCGCTGTGGTCGAATCTAGCTCAGAACAATTGTCGAGTCTTACGACATTGTATGTGAGAAGTGAACCGTGTCCCATGATTTCCTGAGGTATTTTAGCAGTCTCGCTCCAATACCTGCACCCATTAGTTCCAGCTGTGCCATGGTCAAGGCTTTTATGGGTGCCACCCGATACTTAGCCACGATGATCTTTGTATCACAATTACCATTGATGCCCACCGCTCTAACGTAAGCGCATGCTCCATAGGCCCTTGGACTAGCATCAACAAAATTATAAACTTGCGTCACGGTGATACCTCCCTTCGGATGACTCATGGCGTAGCGTGCTATCTTAATACTGTGTAACTGAGCAGCTTCAGTACACCATTCTTTCAATGGCTTTTCAATTTCCATGGGTAACTTGGAATCCCACGGTAGGCGTAACAGCCATAGCTTCTGAAATAAAATCTTCACTGTTACCGTGAAAGGCAAAAAGAATACCGAGAGGATCAAATATTCTGGAAGCTGTTCTTAAGATGGTCCGCTTAGAGTCCTCCGAAGCCGAAAGCAGGAACAGCGTGACAGACTTTGAAGAACATGCCCAGTAATAGCCTTCAATGTTCCATAGCATCCCTAGAACCATTGCAGAAGTACTGTCTAATCCTTCTAGGCACTCTTAGGTTTTCGACAACACTTCCTTGAGTTGAGCATTGTTTGTCTTCTACTTCCAGAGGTTCACCGCAACATCTTCCGAAATCGACTTTGCTTTTTCTTACATGTCTAGGCCTTCGTAAAAACTGTCGGCTCATACTAGCAAATCCTCAACGTAGAAACTCTACTTCAGAGCCCTGGACAAGGTTTGGTGCTCACCGCTTACGTTTTCCAGGTGGTGTATCATCGCCATCAGCAGGAAAGGACTTGATGTCGATTTTTATGACAAACGTGTCATTCACCATTCGGTAGTGTTGTCGTTTTCGCCACGGGGCACGTTCTCGAACCATAGAAAATGAAATCCTTTTCGATCCAATTCTTGCATTTCTATCTCCAGGAAAGGTATCGCGATGTCGGCGTTGATGGCTACCGGGTGGCATCGACAACAAAGCAACACTCGAAGCAGATGCAGATTCAGATTTGTACCTTCGTCCAAACATTCGTTCAGTGACATGTACCCCTTTTCATGCGATGAGGCGTCGAACACTACTCGAAGTTTCGTTGTCAGCGAGTCTTTCCGTACAACCTCGCGATGCGGCATGTAGTGCACGGCATTATCAGAGTGTAGCTCCGGCGCCACTTCAGCATGTCCCATTTGCCAGTATTGACGTATAGTTGTGTATTGCTCATTCAGGCCACTTTGACCCGAGAGTCGTTTGACGAGCTTATGAAGCCGGTGGATTGCTGTGCCCCGATTGTCGTCTAGAAGATGCTTGCGATCTTCTTCGCATGGTAGGGCCATGTAGTACCGTCCGCCCGACTTCCTAACGCTCTCCTTAAACTGTAGAATGCTCAGGTCGGTGAGACAATAGTTGAAGTCAGTAATGCCCATAGACTCGAGTCGCCAGAAAGACTGCTACAGTCGATTCATCTTCTTTTGCATCCACCCGCAAGGCACTGTCCAGCAGGTGAGTTCCACAGTCCACAACGGTCTTCTGACAAATAGGCCCCTGTACCTTCCAACCAAAGACTGTCACCATTGCCACGAATCCTGACACGTCTGAGACCGCACAACTTCACCGGTGATCGCTTGCCACATATAGTCCGACCCTATTAGCTGACCGATTTCGGTATCAGATGCGTCCTGAATCCGGTGGTCGTTTGCCAAAACTCTGCCTTCTTTCTTCAATTCTAGAATGAATCCTTTTTTCGCTGAAGGTAGAGTCCCATCGTGGCAAATGACAGGGGCAACTACAGCCCCTGTGCGAAGGTCAACCTCTTTGTCATTGATTCTAAGCTCCATTTCAACGACGCTTCACTTTTGTGCATTTGAAGAGCAAGTGCTTCCGAAGGTATTCAGTGGCAATGGGATCTGTCACACCACTTTCAGGTTAAGCTTACGAGCCACATCTTTCTTAGCGAAGCTTCTTTGGCTTCCACCATCCAGAATACATCGAACGCATTGCCTGGTGTTGTTGTTGACTAACTCGCTCTAGAATTTTCAAAGATATAGCCGCGCAGTCCCTAGGTGGTCCGTTAGTGAACGATGCGTCTTCACATGATGAAATAGCGTTTGAAGAAACGCAGATGCTGACACTACAAGAGTTTCCGGCGGACGTCGAAGCCCTCTTGTAATTGGGGTCGCACATGCTTGAAGCATATCTTCCGTGGCAAGAACTGCCCGCAAGTTTGATGCGGCAATCTTTTGCTCGGTGGCCTTTCGACGTGCAGCGGAAGCAACGGTTGTATTTTTGCAGCTGCTTTTTTTACTGCAAGATGAATATGAGTGTTGCGGCTGCGCGTTCCATGCTGATCAATAAGGCAGAAGCCCTTGAACTTGGGTGTAGATGTGTAGTGTAAACTGATGTCGCTGCAATGCCACCATTTCTTCGGTTCGAGTGATCCTCCAAAGCAGGTCTTTGATGCGGGAGTGCGTGCTGCTCTCGGCTTTCGAGCTACACTCGTATGAATAGCAGCAGGTCATTTAGCTCGGTATCCGACGCAGCTGGCGCCTCCGCTGGTGCACTCGACGAGGCTTGAGCAAAACGTAGTTCGGTGGGTCTCGTCAAGGCATGGTGCCATTTTTTATCTAGTGAAATAAAGACCGATGTGCCGTGGTAGAGCCACCTGCAAGATATCGATGAGCACAGCTGAATACGTTAGGGTCGGCACGATCAGGGCTCCAAGGCAGCGAATATTCAAGTGCGTGGCATCGTTCAACCTTTCGCAAACCACGGATGTCGTTTGCGGATGTCACCCTTGGGAGCTTTCTCAGCGCCGTCAGATGGTGCTGAATAATCATCGTCTTATCGCCGAGTCTTTCCTTCAGAGTATGCACGGCGCCGGCGTTGCAAGATTCGGTTTTGGGTGAACCCGCGATTTCTGGCGCTGCGTCACCGGATACAAAGCTCTTAAGGTAATAAAGCTTTGTGGATGGCAACAGGTCATTATCGCGGTCTATTAGCTGTTTGAATTGCTCCCCAAAGCCTGTCCACTGTGCAATGTTGCCTTTTAATGCTGGGATATGAAGCTGTGGCACCGGGGTGTCATAAACCTTGTGGGAGCCTCGTGGTCTAAAGCCATGGCTGCTGAGCTTTCAATGCTGGCCGCTAGTGCATGGCTGGCGTGTGCTCGTTCTATTTGTGAAAGTGCACACCCTATCTCGGCGAGCATGCTCAGCGCTTCATCTTGGTATTCCGCGATAGCGGTGTACTCCTCTTCGCTACGTTCTGTTGGGATATACTGATCATACTGCTCGTTATTCTGCCACAGATCAACATTGCTAGCGGAGAGTCATTGCTTTACTGCTGTGAGCTTCGCGATGTCGACGCCAGCGGAAGTGAAGTTCGCACTTCCTGAATAATCTTTGTGTTCTGCGCGCGTCGTGCCGATCACTTGTCTGCGATCGATTCCTTCACGATCACTACTGCTGGCTAACGCTTTCCAATGCCGATCCTCGCATCCACCAATCGAGTCTTCACCGCATGCGATGCGAAGCAAGAGTAGAAGCCCTGTGCGCCATGCGTAGAGGGAAGGCTTGTCTACATGTGGGTTTTTGGCACCAAAGTTATGTGGACGCTAAAACGTTAACAGGTGCGGAATAACTAAGCCAGAAGCCATCATTGCCATGATCGAATGCGATCTTCTTCTTTTTTGTCATTTTCTGGCTGGCATCATCTTTTTTTACATTGGTAGTCTGATTTTCTGCGCATTTCCGGGGTCATTAAGTAAACTCGCGGCCGGCTGAAGCACCAAGGAGAAAGCAGTGACTTTGATGCAAGTGCATACACCTCAGTAAGTGATGAGTGGTGCTTGCAGACAGTGGCGCCGTATATCGTGCGGGGCCATTCAGCAGCGAGGCTCGCCAGATGGTGGGAAGGGGTCCTGGCATAATGCGTGAGGTGCATACGCATAATCTCGATAATAATAAGTGTTAAAGTATTTGTTTAACATTGATGGATACTCAATCAGACATAATTATCAATTCATTATGTTCAGCAGAAATCGCTCATTGGCATTTCGTCTAAATGGTGCGCCCGTAGACAGTACATGAGTCCGGAGAGGGAAGAACCTTGAATGCACTTAATTCTTCTCACGCATATACTTTAGAGCTGCGTGCGATGGAGCAGCAGGGAAGGAGGCAAAATGCTTGAAGCTTGTGTGCTTAGATTTAGGTCCCCGTTAAAGAACCCCTGGTGGTCTAAGGTCCTGCACTACAACGCATAATAACCACAGCGTATTTCTGGGATGTAAAACAATTATTGCGTAATACATATGTCCATATTTGCTTTGAGATAATGTCCAAAAGTGTAGAATTTCTGTAACAGGCCTAATACTAGTATCGCTACGGCAAAAAATTCATACTTCTTTTTCTGTATTTCATAAATCGAAGTTTACGAACCAGTAGTATAGACATGTGTTGTGCCAATTCGGAGTTATGATTGAGACAGTACTTAGATAGCTACTAGAAATGTAAACAAACAATGCTGTCATTTCTATTTTGCGAAATAACAGTATTATCTGCCTTTGGGACATTAGCTTTTTATATTATTATGATCAAAGTGGTTGATTGGGCGAGTTGGTGATTAATGATTTTGGTGTCATGCTTATGCTGTTTGATACGTGTGTTCACGTTTTCCAGCACTTATTTTTATATGCTGACACATTGTGTTAAATGAGGGATCCACTCCAGAGGTAAGGAGTAGCCGCTGCGTTATTTGTTCGTCAGCATCTTCTTACCAATAAAAAAACGATGCTCTCGTTTCTGTTGAGCTATAATATTTGGCAAAAAATTCTAGCCTGGCAACGCATACATCACGTCAGGGTGTGTAGAAGCACCTGCTGTGCTGCCGTCTGGTAATAGCCGTTACCCCTGGCAGTTGAGATTGCCACATGCTGAATGTACAATGATTTCGGCTGCATTAATTCCATGACAGTCTACCATGAGGGGCAACCGTAGCAAATTAGTGTTGCTGTTGTAGCCATTGCATTGGTTTCTTTTGCGGTAGAGTCGACTCGCACTTCGCCGAGGGCATTTTTAAAGACGATTTGCTATTGCAGTCCACCAAGCAGGTGTCTGCAGGCAAGGGTTCTTCCAGAACTCTCAAGTTGCATTTATACTTTTCTACAAGCACCCATGTGGTCGTGAACCAAGTAGTTAGGAGTCGCTGATGTGCAGTGTGATGTCACCAGTGTAAATTTATAGGTCTATTGTGAAGCGAGCTCATGAGGTAATTGACGTGGAAGACCAGCAAGAAAACTTCTGAAGAAATGAAGTCTCAAGAGGATTCTTATGGAATATGTACCGCACTTAATAGTGCGAAGTGTCTCCTCTTGCTCAACAGACGCACTTGTTTATTTTGTGGCTGGTTAAAAATTGCCCACAAACTAGACGAGAAGACCCGGAACTCCGACCGTAATACTAGGGAAAAGAATCACCTAGATTGAACTGGGCCGAAAGCATGCTTTATGTCGAGGAAGAGCACCTGTGTAGTTTTATTTTTTTATAAAAACAGTTGGAAACGTTACATCGTCCAAGTAGGATGCTGCGCTATGCAGTACGGATTTAAGGACGCAGCTATGGGTAGTCCAACGGGCCCCACAACGTGGCTGAGAGGTTAGGGCTATATGTCCCGACGTGGGACAGTCCGCTACGTGCTAGTTCACGCCCCAATGAACCTAACTAAACTTTTAAAAGCGAAGCATTTCTTAGTGAACTTGGGTGACTGTGACTCTATCTATAACGTTAAAGATCCCCAGGTGGTCGAACTTTCCGGAGCCCTTCACTACGGCGTCTCTCATAATCGTATGGTGGTTTTAGGACGTTAAACCCCACATATCATCATCATTATAATCATATAGTGGTTTTGGGACGCTAAACCCCACATATATCAATCAATCGATTTGAATCTATCTAGCCGCCTATGATTTAGCTCTTCAGGCCGTTTCGATAACGGTATCCATGCCCCGCCGCGGTGGTCTAGAGGCTAAGGTACTCGGCTGCTGACCCGCAGGGCGCGGGTTCGAATCCCGGCTGCGGCGGCTGCATTTCCGATGGAGGCGGAAATGTTGTAGGCCCGTGTGCTCAGATTTGGGTGCACGTTAAAGAACCCCAGGTGGTCTAAATTTCCGGAGCCCTCCACTACGGCGTCTCTCATAATCATATAGTGGTTTTGGAACGTTAAACCCCACATATCAATCAATCAATCGATAACGGTATCCATTCCGAAATTGCTATGGCATAACGCGACTGTATGACTAGAATAGTCATAACTAGTCATACCATGAAAATCATGAAATGTATGTTGCCCCACCGCGGTGGTCTAGTGGCTAAGGTACTCGGCTGCTGACCCGCAGGTCGCGGGTTCAAACCCTGGCTGTGGCGGCTGCATTTCCGATGGGGGCGGAAATGTCGTAGGCCCGTGTTCTCAGATTTCGGTGCACGTTAAAGAACCCCAGGTGGTCAAAATTTCCGGAGCCCTTCCCTACGGTGTCTCTCATAATCATATGGTGGTTTTGGGACGTTAAACCACACAAATCATCATCATCAATGAAATGTATGTTATGAATATCATGATTTACCTTTCACGGTCTTGCTGCTCTTGCAGTGGTTTCGTTCACATGCCGTATTTAAAACTGATATGGTATGACATGACTGTATGGCGAATAGAAGTGACGCACCCTAACGTGCAAATAAATCATGTAATGCATGTCATTAGAGCCATAACTACACTTCGCGCTCACGGTGCGCTTGCGGTCGTTTCGCTTGCTTCACATATAAAAAATTTGGTATTACGTGACGTGTATGAATGACGAAGGTGTGTGACTGCTGCAAACATAATAATCATGACATGCGAAATGCGTGTCATGCAACAACATGACTACATGCTACGCTCATAGCGCGCTCGCGGCCGTTTCGCTAGCTCCACATATACGCAATTTGTATTACGTCTCTTGAATGGGTGACGAAGGTAAATGACACGTTAAAACATGATATTCATGCAATGCGTGTCATGCAACAACATAATTGCATGCCACACCCATCATGCGCTCGCGGCCGTTTAGCTAGCTCCACATATAACAAATTTGATATTTTTTGACGTGAATAGACGACGAAAGTAATGGCACGTCCAAATATGATAATCATGATATGCGTGTCATGTAAACATGACTACATGCTCACAGTGCGCTCACGGCCGTTTCGCTAGCTTCACATATACTGAATTTCATATTACGTGATGCGAATGGACGACTAACACAAATGCGTGGTGCGAACATGATAATCATGATTATGATATGGAAGTCATGTACGGCATAATTTACGTCCGCCTCGTAACGTTGTGCCGATTTTAAAGTGATATATCAACATAGCTTATTTGTGCTTCGCATATCATCGGTTCCCATTGTACGTAGGATCTGTGGATGTTTTCCGGTTCTATACTAGGAAGACAAAACAATTTCTAGTTGTGTCTCCATTCAGTGGCCTTTCTGAAATAATTGGCTCTAAGGAACGTCTTTAGTGTCTTGCATATCAAGTCAAAAAGGCAGCATACGTCTATATAGAGCGGCAGCGACGCTGAACAATAGCAGATCGTCGCCATTTTTGTTCAGGCTTTCTCGCAGTAGCTGTATTTCCCAGAAAGTTTATATCAACACCTCTATTATACTAGCGACTTGGCTGTCTTACATCAAATATAAAATATCTACACACTGTTGGTCTTTTTCAGCCGCAGCTAAAAAAAGTAATTCACGTTCGCCAGTTTAAGTCTAATACCCCTGTCACACGGCCACCAGCCAGCTCCGTTAAAAACTCTCAACGTAAAACTCCCCTAGAGAGTTCGACGGAGATAGTGTTGTGGCAGTATCACACGGCCATGTGATAGTTGCCGCGAGTGGTTCAGCTGGCGCTGTTCCATTTTCACTGAGGTATCCCAATTTCATCTCTAGTTGTTTTTTTTCTGTGAATCTTTATTATACGGTTTTTGCAAAAACACGCTATTACTTAGGTCTGCAGTGAACAAAGCATCGAGAACTATTTAAAATGAGAACGCATTCACTAAATTTAGTGATTCTGACAGTGACGCAAGCCACCTTGCCCCTATCGCAGTGCTTGTTTACAATTGCACTGTGCTAGACTAGTTTGTGTACGTAGGTTATTGTGTTTCCCGGCCTCGTGAGCGCACATTTCGCCTTCTGTATACTGTGCTGTGTCTTCAGTAAGTGACGATAATGAAGCGCTGTCAATTATTCCTCTCAGGGGCAAACGTTATAACACGGCGACAACAACCGCACGCACGCACAAAAAGATGACATTCCGAATCGTGAGGCACGACGATGTGGAGGGCATTGGTGTGGAGAGTAGCTGCACTCTGTCAGGTGTATGTGAAGAAACGCACGTTATGAAAGTATCTTGCAATAAAAGTACGTTCAAAATTTAAAAATGTACTACTACTCTTTTAACTCCGACAATTTAGTGCTCGAAATTTTTTTCTGACCTACAGACAACTGCAGACAAGAGTACCTTGTTCCGCTGCAAAGGGAGATCGCCGAACTTCTTTTGCGAAAGGCTTTGTTTACCTTCGTTTCCGTAAGAATGGCCGTGTGGCACGAAACGCATCTCCATTGTCGTAAAAACCAGGGATTGAAACGGTGTTCGCGGGTGCCCGTGTGACAGCAGTATGACATGCGTATATCATAAGCTTAGACTCTATTACATAATAATATATTTTTTAGCGTTTTCCCACTACGCATGAATGCAAGGTTGTGACGTATAACAGTTACGCCACTGCACTATTTTGTAAGTGACCACTTTTCATAACACAGAAAAAAAGCTCTTCTTCTTGACTTCAGGAATTTTGAATTTGCTAATAATATATTTTTTAAATCTTAAGAGACATTTTCGAAAAGTGTTTCTGCGCTTTTCGTGGCAGAAGTGCTGCGTTTTTTTTTCTTTTTTTCTAAAGCTAAATGGCCCATGGTGCGAACACCACATTCGCTGACATTTGTAATACGTCCTGTGTATCTAAAGTGACCGTTTGTGAATACCGCCCTGTGTATGCAAGTAATAAAACTGCATCTAGAGATACCTCAGCAAAAAAAAAAGCGACGATGAGCAGAAATAGTGACGGTGCATTTCCCGCGGATCGCGCATGACTATCTCGAGAGATCAGAAAGAATTATGTGCTTGAAATACGGCTTTAAGTTGGTCAACCGCAATAAAGCGCAGATCCTTTTTCGGCAAAAACTCTCCTTTTTTTGTTCTGGCTTTCTGTTGCATAAATAGGTTCTGTCACTTTCAAAAACTATTTTTTTTCATGGGATTAAAAAATGTACAGAATAAGTGAACATCTTCAGGCCCTGTATTGTTCTGAGAAGCCGAATGTGAAGTCGAATGAAAAGACTACAACTAGGAATATATATCTGACTACTTTTCTTACACGTTCATTGTTTACAATATATTTTATTTCTATTTATTCTTTATTTAGTACGTACTGCAGTCTTATGTCGAAGCAGGAGGGGCGAAAAAAGGAAAAACAGCTAAAAACAATGTGTACAGGTTTGTACAGCAAACTTTCTAGTTATCGTACGCGACAGCTGATAAACAAGTAAATGCTAAGTATATTGAAATAAATGAACACTACTAGAAAAAATAGCACTCAGTGTTTGAAGCAGTCTCAAGCACAAAAGTAACAGAACTTAAATCATGAGATGACGTTATCTGGCGTGGTATTATCAATGTTCTCTAAGCGAAAAGATGCATGTATATTTAAAAACCAAAACTGACATGTTCAAGAAAAGCATATGTGAGCAATGCGTTCCATTCGCTAATAGTTCGTGGAAAGAATGAGTGTTTGAATAGGTTAGTACATGCAAAGTTTGGTGTCAGATCATGATTGTGATTATGTCTGGTTTGCCTGGAAGAAAACGGAGAGAGGTATTCATGAGAATCGATAATAAGCAGACGGTTTCAAAGCAGAAAAAGAAATTTGAGTCTGGAGGTAGCTATATGTTGTTTCAAGAGGGAAATGTTATTTGTAGTCGTCACTGATAAAGGTGAATCAAGGTTGTGATTTGCGTTAGAAATTAATCTTATCGCCCTTCTCTAGACCATTTCCACGTTTATGTATGTCTTTTTTTTAATATGTGTCCTAGGCCACGCATGCGTGCTCTAGATGGGGTCGAATAAATGTACTGTATGCAAGAAATTTGATTTGTGATGACGCGTTTTTTAGTTTGTGTGTTAGAAAGTGTAGCTTTCTAGAGGCGGAAGAACAAGCGTCGTCAATATGGCACCTCCACGACAGTCGATTAGTAATCATAACTCCTGAGTGTATAAAACTGTTCAATTCAATCAAATGATTATTATGTAAGGTGTACCGCAATGTAAACTAGCTAATTTTGTTTGACATTCACTAAAGACCGATTTACTCATGTCTAACTCCATCGAACAAGTATTGCACCAATTGGAGAAAGAATTTAGGTAGTTCCGCAAGCACTCTTCGTCCCTTTCACTTTTTATTGGCTTGTAAAGAATTCAGTCATTTGCGAAAAGTTTTAGGCTTATGGCAGAGGTAACAACCAATGAAATGATATCATTGATAAAAATAAGAAACAAGGCAGAGCCTAGGATGCTGTCCCGGGGAACTTCCGAGGAAAGGTAAAACCCAAGAGTAGCAGCCTTCGACCTGAACAAACTGCTTTCAAATGGTGAGGTAAAAGCAAATCCTCTGAAATATGCTAATAGGTAGGCCTGCGTTTCAAAGTTTTGTGAGCAGATTACCGTGACAGGCACAGTCGAAAGCTTTTCTGAAATCTAGGAATATGGCGTCTATTTGGTCGCCCTTATCAAGTGCTATTTCAAAGTTATGAATGGTGGTGACGAGTTGGGTGCTAGTCGAGAGGCCTTTCCAAAACCCACGCTCCAATGGCGCCAAAATATTTTTTCTCCACGAAATGACATTATGTAATGGCTAATAATATGCTCAAGAAGTTTACATGGATTGGAAGTTTATGATATAGGGTGGTAGTTTTCAACATTCAGGTTATCACCTTTCTTAAAAAGAGGAAAAACACGCGTTGTACGCCAGTCATCGGCAAAAATGAATGACGAAATGAAAGTCGAAAAAGATGTGTGAAGACATGCGTGATAGTTTCAGTGTAATGGTGGAGAAAGCTGTTAAGTACGCCATCTGGACCATCAGACGATCTAGTCTTAACATTAAGTGAAAGGACACCTTCGACAGTTATTATGAAATCGGCAGATATGGTAGGAAGAGACGTGTTATTTCTGCCAGCATTATCAGTCTGAGTGAATCAAAGTGGAAATAGTGATTGAATTGGTTTCAAATTTTGCTTGGATCGTTACAATACACCCGTTTACTGATGTCTTGGTGGCTGATTTGTTCATATCGCTCAAGTACCGCCAGAATCTGTCCAGGCTAGATTTAAAAAAAGTTAAGTGAATGGTTGAAGTACCTCGTTCTAGCTACGCTCAGCCTAGTTGCAAGCTGGGCTTTCAACGACATAAATCTGGAGAAGGGTTTATTTTTCTTTTTAGAACGTTTTAGCTTACGGTGCAAATGTGTGATGTCTTTGGTGATCCATGGAATATTTCTCTTTGTTTTTCTAACACGTTTGCTTGGCACAAACATATCAATGCAGTAGTGTGTGGCATTTTTTATTTCATTCCAAGCGATTGACACATTATCAGAAATATGGCATAAGAACCACAGATCATTCAATAAGGCCTGTTTGTCCGCCTTCGAGTAATCCATAAGGACATGAGTAGTATCTTGCCGGTGTGCTTTTTTTTTTCGCCAATACCAAAAAATAAAAACCCTGCTTTACGTTCGGAGATGCCATCTTCATTAGATATGGTGCATTTATAAACATTGGAACTTAAAAAGATAAGGTCGAGTACAGAACAGACGTTTCCAGCCTCTATGGTGCAATTATTCACAACCTTCACAAGATCACACAACAGGTAGAGGAACATCAAACGTCATTGAGAGGGTTAAATTTAGTTGTATGAGATCCATAGACGGGAACGCGCCAGTCAACACTCGACAAGTTAAAATTGCCTGCGAGAATCAAACGATCATTTTTGAACGCGCACATAAGGTCATACAGCTTTGAACGCGAACATGTGATCATACAGCACATGTGGTCATACATGTGGTTTGAACGCACACCTGTGGTCTTACATAATCGTGTGTTGAAAAGGATGGCCTGTAGACGGCACACACGGCGAAGTAATAGCCCCAGCAGCTGACATTAAGGAATGAACTTTCATGCTTATGAATTTGTTGAAAAGCCTGAGCACTAACGACATCTTTGAGAACTATTGCTACACCACCACCTGTTGTCGGCTGGTCACGTCTGAAAATTTGATATGTAGGAGGATTCAGTGCTGAATCATTTATACCTTCCTGCAGCCAGGTTTCTGTGATTATTGTAATTTGAGGGTCGTAAGCGAGCAGAAGGTACTCAAGCTCGTGTATTTTATTACTCAAACTTTGCGCGCTTACACCCAGCACTTTCATATTTTTTGGAAGCAGTCTGCCGAGAGGGCCAGTCAGAGCCATTAGCTTGTGGATGAAGAGCTACACGCTCATTACTCGCCTAATTTCAGCCAAAAAGTTTGCCATTAATTTTATTCTTCTCATAAATAAGAGTCACCTGTTCCCTACTGTCAGGTTCAGCTTTTGCACTTTCTCAAAGCAGGCGACGCTTGCACAGCATGCACTGGCTGTAATAATTTTGTACATAAATACTGGAGCCCTTCAATTTATTTGAATTGTTTAAGACTTGCGGTTCCTCTTGATTATCTTTGAAATAGGCAATGACAGGCCTACGACTACCTTCGCGTCAAAGATGGTGAATACGGGCAATGGACTTAGAGTTCACTTCCAATTTTGCTCTCAAATATATAGGTCAAAACAGCAGTTAAAAGGGAGGTTTTCATTTGTGTTGTCAAGAACACCATAGATGATAAGGCTTGCCCGACGACTTGGTCTTGAAGATCAGTTAGCTTCGAACTCCACCATGACAGCATATTTTTATACGAAGCTACACTGGATTCAAGAGCTGCAACTTCCGGTCATTTATCTTTAAATTCATGTAGTTTGTCTTCTATTGCTCGAAATCGCAAGTTCGTGTGAGGCATCATTAGTTCGTTAATCGATTTTAACGACAGCACTTCAGCCTTCATATATGCTTGTCGCTGAAGAATGCTGTGTACTAAATCAGCGTTTTAAGACCTGGGTTTGTTTACACATCACTACAAAGTGACACTTTGCATGCACAAAAGCACTCATATGGAATAGTTAAACAGGTGCTTGGGTATGATACAACTAATAACATGACATCGTCTTTAGTTTTTATGTTGAAGTCCTGCCGAGGTGGTCCAGTAGCTAAGGTACTCGGCTGCTCCAAGCTTCCACACATGCAGATCTGCCACAGAAAGGCAGATGGCCTAAGCCGGCAGTGGGCACTTGTCTACCATGGTCGGCAATCCTGCCACTGTCTGCAGTGAAACCTGTACAGCGAAGAACTTTGTGGTCAGCAACATGGTCGCTTTCGTTTCACCATTCACTCTTCCTTCACTGGTCTCCGCTTCCTTGAAATAGAAACGTAGACACACTTCCTCTTATTTAGGTTCTCTTTCCAACATAGAGTACTAGTTCAGAGCACGTACCAAATCAGCTTGCAGTGGAATAAGATCAATACCACTTTTTATTTACTTATCTATAGACAACACAATCGTTTGCAAACAATCTAATATGCGATAAAATACTTTCTGACATATCGTTTATGTCAGCTGAAAATAATAGTTACCCAACTACAGAAGCCTGTGTAGCTTCCGATTTCAGGTCAACATAGTCAGAACTTTTGTCGTTCAAAATGACGCATTGTTGGTGCAGGCAGAAGTAATTTTCTATCTATCTAAAAACAGCGAGATTTGTGCTTAGTAGTTAAGTTTGTTGCAAAGAAGTGACAGTGTTAGCGAATGTGCCCCCCAACTTAACACAAAATGAAAGCACCTAAACCGTTGCGCTCAAACTTCACATTAGGCAGCATCGCAATCATCGGTGAATATTTTGTTACCAAAGCTTCAGTGTTCTGCACGGCATTCATACACGTTGTTGCGTTATAAAAACAATTTAGTATAGAAATATTGTCAGCAAAAACCGCATGCTCAGCTTTACTTTATTGAGCGCCTTACTTCCTGGCGAACTAATGATTTTTCACTTGTATTATTCTACTTTAAAACATTTTGTCACAGCTTACATTCCCTGAGACAATTTGCCGTAAATGAGCTTTCTCATCGAAGTTTTGTGCAGAATAATTGTCCGAAAGGACTCATATCAAATAAAGCGACAAAAAAATCTTTGAGTCAATTTTTGTTTTAATCCACCTCATTATTTTTTTTAACTGGATGTGGTCGTCATTCCACATCAGAAAATAATACATTTCTGATCACTCATTCATCGGACAAGTTGAGTTTGACTTGCTTCATGAGAAAAAAGACAATCAGCACTTCCGTGCATGTTGAATGCGCAAGCCGACAGTACCCCTGTCATCATTACAATGTGGTTGACACACATGTATACACAAGGCATGACAGCGATATAGATCTTTCTTCGAAGCGACTGAACTGTCGACGATGTGTTCGCTCGTTTTAAGGGGAATGTGTTTGGCAATCACTACCGTGGTCGTGTCTTCATCGCCTTCTATTTTATTGACAGCTCGCTTGTTTTATCACCTCACACGGTCTCCCAATGAGTAAACAATAATATCGACCCCCATGCGGCCACGGCTCAGTGGCCTCACACTTTATTTGGCAACTACTGACCCCCAGCTCATTGTTTCCGGCTTGAACGCATTTACGAGACCCAGCGTGGGTGCGGCGTCCTTCGGCACAGGCATTGTCTCTCGCCCGGCGCATGTCTAGGGCTCTCGACGAGGTGTAACGAGTGTCTCGGTGGCGACATAAACACGCGCGAGGCCTCTGTGGTACAACGTACCAGGTCGACTTGAACAGAGACCACAATAAAGCACAGCGGAGGCTCAGGCCGAACCTGTGGCACATAACTCGCTCCTGCCGCTGTTGCGGCGTGGGAGGTGTTCGCTCGCTCAGACTCTACTGTGAAATAGACTGTGGAGACGGGCACGTGATTTTCTGGCACGCGCATGCCCTCCCTCACCCCAGACCTCTTTCACGGCGGTCCGAAGAGCCACACACAGCCTGCGACGCAATTACCTTCCAGCCGAGTGTCGTAAAGAAAGGTGAGGCACTGTCGGCAGCGCAGCCATACTACGGCCCTTATGGCCGCCCGACAGCGCCGCCGACACCTGATTGGAGCTTTGCACGGGCATTAACGGCAGATTCCGCGACAGTATAAGCGCTACGCCTATGTAGTTCATGCTCGCCTCTCGCAGCGCTCGATCGGTGCGCTGTACCAAAGCAACTTCAGTGCCTGTTCGGACGTCGATCGTCTGACTCTGCATATATAAGCGGCAGGCTCACGACGGGAAGCCGTTAGGCTCTACCCGTGCGAGTGATCTGTTTACACGGCGCCTCTCTGGTGAGGTGTGTAGCAGGGCCAAGTCTGGAGGAGCATCGAGTGGATTGCATTCGCCTCGAAGCGCGCGCATTGCGTGAGAGTAAACAAGCGCAGTTCCAAAACTAATGGAAGCTCGCCTGTCGACTTGTATATATGACACAAACCTTATTTGACAAAACAACCGATACCAACACATTCAGAAAGGCGCTGCTCTTACTTTACCCCTGTGTTTGTGTAACCACGTGGCGAAACTGGTGTTATTCTCTGAAGCACAGCACGGCATGTCTCATTTCTAGATAATCTTGCCATTGCTCCTATTGCACTTCTACGGCACGTGCGGAGAGTTTTTTGTTTATATTACCACTCTGTATTTTCTGTTCTGGATAAGCGAACCGCCATCTTCTATATATAGATTGGTCATTCCATACCAAGTGTACCCGATAAATTCTTGACCGTCTCTGATTATGTTGAAAAAAATGTGGAGGTACATGTGAATGTCAGCAGTGGTTATTGAGGCGCTAAAATCTGCAAAACATTATTGTTGCCTAGAGGGTGGTTTAAACTTTTGGGCACCCAATTGAAACTGTGCTACGCTAAATAAGTTATATAGGATTACTGGTTTGAGTACTTATTACGAAAAAAAATTGCGTTACTCTCAGGGCGCTACTCTTTGAAGACTATAATAGTTCATTCATTTTTGTTTTTATTGTCTTTCTTTTTCGCTTTGGCAAAAATTGGAATAGGCTGCATATTTAGCGTTTGTTTTAACAGTCACGAAATTTTCCGACATTAATACATTTAAATTTTCTGCTTTATATGTTCCCATGTTATATGATTAAACTACTTCTGGAGCAAATGAAACAAAACTCTAGCCAAGATATTGTCACAAATTTTCAAAAACTGCATTTTCACATACATTGTGGCCTAACTATCACAATGCAGTGGTACCAGTAAAAATATGCCTTTTATATTGTTGCATAGCAGAGTTCGTTATTAAAATAAACCAATAGTTTCAGACGTAGTTGTGTTTTAGGATATAAAAAAAACTTTACAGCTGAACAACCCCAAGGTATAGAGTAGGAAGTGTGCCTTTGCCTCAGCTTCATTGCATAGAAGTCGTCGCGAGGTTCCAGCGGTGGCTTTTCGGCAGTGCATAATGCATGTAATACAATTTCTTGTCACTTGTTTTAGTAATAATGCAGTATATAACGTGAAAGTGGGGCCGCAGTGCTTTCTTTATGGAACAGTGTCTTATTATATTGAGCCGCTTCTTAGTCCCAAGCGGGAAAATTATAAGGCAGCCGATGACCTTCAGTACAGAATTGGGGCGTTGTGTTTGGCTTCTGAGAATAATTACTCAGGGTGTTAATAATAATTAATGGCATAAAGCATATTTCATCTAAGGTGTTTTTTAAATGTTTCCCGGTGCGATCACTGTCCACTGTTGTGAATGAATAAATCATTGTTGGGTGTGAAACCAGTATAAAACTTGCAGCAACAAGAGCTTAGTTTTGGCGAGTTGATTCATTGTGGTTGTGTTCTAGTAACAGCGTGACGACTGTATGAAGAGAAAAAAGGGACAGCAAATAGCGCTCTTTCCTGTTTCTTTCTCTTGTACTACAGTCGTCGCACTGATACTAGAACACAACCCCTATAAAACTTGCGACGTCAACAAAAGTGAATCTGTTCAAAGGTAGGTGTTTCTTTTTCATTTGCGATTGCTTTGAATGTAACTTTTCCTGTTCATCTGCAATAAATTTTTTGGACCTCCCTATTTTTTCCACCAGACGGGATAAGCTATTGAACCCATTTCTTTACTCTTCTTGTCGAGTATCTTCACACGATTACATTTCTTAAGGTAATACTCTTTCCACTGGCCATTACCACAGCCTACACTTACAGCCTGTCTGCACACATGGGCATCTTGAAGAACAGTTATTTTTCTCGAGTCATTCAAAGGGTGGAATGAATTACTCGGTAGTATTCGAGAATTGTCGTGGTCCGATTTTGTAGACACACCATTAGAATAAATTATTGTTTCTTTGTTTCTTTTTTTTTGCTATGATGTCAACCTTGTAATCAGTGTATTTTGTGCATGTAAACGTGCCTCATCGCTGCTATAGCTCTGCATAGGGCTGCAGTACTTAAAAAATAAATGATATGAGTAGACGTTTTCTTTTTCCTACCTTTGGCACAATATTTAGCAAGTATTTTGCTTCACTGGCTCCCGAAGTATAATATTCATATATTATAGGAACATTTTAAACAGAAAAAAGTAAATATATTATAGGTGAAAAAATTTCTCCTTTTTATAAAAAACCCTAAGTATGCAGCATATTGAAATTTTTCTACAAGGCGCAATATAAGGAACGCTAACACAAAAACGAATCAACTACAGTAGTCATGAAAGAGAAGTGCCTTGACATTAAGGTAAAAATTGCCTTGTAGTACTTGCTTGCAACACTATGATTATATAATTAAGTTAGCGTGACACAGTCGCACTTAGGTGCTCGAAGTTTGAAGTGCCCTCTAGGCAACACAATTTTTGGTTAATATATGCAGTGTTTCGGTATATATATATATATATATATATATATATATATATATATATATATATATATATATATATATATATATATATATATATATATATTGCCACAATCTATTCTCACCTCATGTTTTCTAATCGCCCCGTTACACTAACTTTAAGCGCAAACCACTTGTGCAGTGTTCGAGATGCTAAAATCACGCCCACTGCGCGAACGTTGCAGATTATTTTCCAACTGACGTGGCCGCTAGCGGCAGCGCTGGAATATTCGAAAGACCATGTATAATTACCGACGTGCTTCAGCGTTTGGCAGTTTATCGACGGCTGACGCCCTGTTCGTCGCTGTCAGGGCCACTGTGCCTCACTTACCATCCTTTTACTGGCCACAAGTGCAGCCAAAATGAAAGGTTTCATTTGAGACCAGCCATTTCTTCCTCCTTCCTTTGTCATCGTCACGACCCGATGACAATGTATATATATATATATATATATATATATATATATATATATAGAGAGAGAGAGAGAGAGAGAGAGAGAGAGTGAGATAACAGGGCCTTAATAACAAACCTCTACCTCGCATATTTTAGCAAGCTGTCATTTAAATATGGTGGCAGTGAAAACATCGTTCGTAGAAGTAGCTGACCAATCAGCCATCTGAAAAGTATCACACGAGCGGTGGTCAAACACTTGCACGCATGACACGGGTGAAGCGCTCACCAGGCACACACTCATTTGCGCAAGCTCTCGAACGTTCTCTGCCAACACTTAAACACTAAGCCTGAAAACCTCCAGTGTTCACTACATAAGATACATTCTTCATGATTCCTACACTTATGCTAATATAATATTTTGTTTTGAAGAGATGTAGAATTGAATGGTTATTATTATCGCATAATTTCAAAGCGAAATATAATATTGTAAAAGGAATTGCATTAGTAGGATATATGTTATAAGCAATAAAAGACCTTAAGTTGTCAAATTTAACACACTTAGTTCATAGAAGACCATATATTGATCTCATAAACAAAGAGAGAGAGAGGGATCACTAGGTACGGGTAATATGCACACCTTAGGTGTTGCTTCGCGGCAATACAATGTTTTTAGGTGGTTTCGTGACATAACAACAGTTTGCTACAGTAAAACTACCTTTTCAGGCGAGTTACATGTGGTCTATTGCGTCTATTCGTTCGTTTCGAATACTTACAAACTCCAGCGTTATTATATTCCCATCGCAAAGAATTAGCATACTTTCGTAGTCTCGAGAATATGAATAGCTTGAATATTTGCACGGGCTTGGGGGTGCTGTGGCCATGAAACCGCACACTGTTAACATGTCATTAGCTTGAGCGACCACTACTGCGAGCCACCTAAGAGAGATTTCAACAGGGCATCCTCGCACAATATACTACTACTACTACTACTACTACTACTACTAATAATAATAATAATAATAATAATAATAATAATAGTTTATGGAGTTTGATAGCAGGGCATGAACGCTTTTGTACTGTGGCGTAAAACACATTGAATTCGGAAATGTTGTTTCCCTAGTATCGCCCACTGCTGAATGAAGAGAGCGTTTCGACACGCTATATATAGAAAGAGCAGCAAAATAGGCAAGGGAGTTAGCCCCTCACACGTCCAGTTTCCTCCCTTGCGTTAAAGTTCTGTGTGTTTTGAATACTCCGTAGAGAGACGAATAGTTTAGTGTTTATTTTTTCGCTCAATATGACCTGATGTACAAAAGAAAACTGACTTTGGCTTACCTCAATCATGCCTTGGTGCACCTAGTGCGAGGTGCGGTTAACCATATTATTTAGCTCTGTTATCTGTATGGTTACTCTTTTTGAGACGTGCAGCTCGTACTTTCTTCGTCTCCTCGGATCACTGCCTCCTGTTCGTTTCGTTCCGTCAACGAAGCTTGGCTTCTTGTAGTCTCTCCGACTCAGTTTCCCTATCTGCCGATGAATCGGACACAGCCGCCCATTTCATATATACCATTCAACACCGGCTCTCCGACGTCATGCCAGATGGCACGGCAAGCAACGCTGCCTGCTGCGGCGGTGGCTAGGCAATGAGTCTACTCGTGGTGAGTTCTGACTATAGCAAAATAGCGAGAATACAAAAAACACGGCCTCTGCGTTCATATTTCACTCCGGCTTCCTTTGGGCCAGCTTTCGAGCGTCATAACTACTAGTCTACCTCACTGCGCTGCACTTGTTTTTGCTCTGACATTGTTGACTTTCCAAAGCAAGATCCCACTTCGTATTTCTTTTTTGCGCGACCGCTTTTGCAGTCGTACAACTCTTGCTGGATATATGCGGCCGTGACAATGATGGTGACGGTGACAACAAAGTTGGGGATGTGGATGATGATGATCCTTTTATGTACAGTGATGTTTCGGATAATGTTTATGTTGACTCGATGACACGTGCCCTTAGTGAGGCATGGGCTGAAACTCGGGTCACTAACCTTTGATTCATTAGTTTAGAAATTGCCTTATATTACTAATCTTTGCAGTGCTTGAAAACTTGATGAAGAAGTTGACAATTGGACAAAAGCCCGTATTGTCGGATATTTGCTAACACAGTGATGTTCTTTTATATGCGAAGCATCTATCTATTTATCTATCTATCTATCTATCTATCTATCTATCTATCTATCTATCTATCTATCTATCTATCTATCTATCTATCTATCTATCTAGCCATCTACGTCTGGGTGCTCTCGTCATCAGTTCCTTAACTGGGGGTAAACCAAAATTAGTATGAGAGGGTAAGATGGTTTGACGACTACGACCCGCTGGTCATAACATAAATAATGTCACAATCCCGTCGCGTACGTCGTCAAACACTTTCCGCCAGACAGTGGCACATACCCAGGGGTGGGTAGGTGCCACTGGTATGCCGGTATATGCCACAGGTGATTGACACTTCATGTCTAACTATCGACGGCTATAACACACATGGTAATTTAACGCGTGAGCGTTAAGAAAAATCTGACATCGGCTGCGTTGACTCGATGAATGTAACGAAAAAATGTCAGGGCTCCAGCAGGAATCAAACCCCACCACTCCGCGTGGCAACTATTAATTCCACCACAGAGCTACGTCGTGTCTGGCAAGTGCTTTTCAAATAGACCATAATGTTAATGAAGGGTCAATTGGGGATACAGTGATGGCTATCCAATTTTCTAAACATTATATATGTACTCAACTCCTTGGATGCAGGCATCACGTCGGGTTACGATCAATTTTACTTAAGCGCAATGCACTGAAGGTGGTTAACACTTATTATCAACCGAGAAATGGCGGGAACAGACATTGATTGATGTTGGCAATTTGACAGCGTTAAGATGAATCAGTGCATCTCCACGAAGTGAGTGGGCGAAGTTATAGGTCCTAAGGTACATAATGTCTACGTTGAAGTCACCGACTAATATAAAGAACGAACAGGTGGACGGACAGACACGTGGTCAGACGGACAGACGGACGTATGCACGGATGGACGGGTGGATGGACAGATGAGCGGACGGATAGCTGGATGCACGGATGGATAGGCGGACAGCGTGGATGATCATTTGTTGTGCTGTCGTATAGTTTATTTCACATAAAGTCGGTTGTTTACACATACGTTTTTGTTTTTTGTTGTGCAGGTGTTCAGCTTCGATTTCAGTTTTGCAGAGCCTGATCAACGCCAACTAGGTTGGCCCTAAGGAGCTTCGCCCTTAAAACTTGGCATTGACAGCGGTGACCCAACAAAGGCTTAGAGTAAACATCATGGTCCCAGCAGGAAAGCTACCCCTGAATTCTTTGTAGCGAGCAAGTATTCTATCGCAGAGTCACCCCAGGTCTCGGAACGGCTTTTCATGTGGAATCTAATGTCGGTGAAACGAGAACTGTGGTTGCAGTGCTGGCTATCTAATTTTATAAACATTGTACATGTACTCATACGACATAGCCGTCACGTCTGGTTATCGTCAATAATGGCTAAGCGCCATTCATTGAAGTTGATTTATTTGGTCTAATGTTACAATGCTAGGAGGTTGCTATGTCGGTGGTTTTGCTCACGAGGTATTCCCGGAGCTCGCCTATTTTATCAGTAATGAATGAGTGTAGCTAAAAAAAATTTAAGGGCCTGTTTTAATTGACCATTGACAATGTGTGTTTAGACGTGTACTTAAGATCAAAGAGCAGCTAGATGAACTTTATGTTGTTTTTGGATTCGGCTGAGCATGATTAAACTATCCTGGTTCATTGCTAAAAACTACTGGTCAGGGCCATTGCGTTTTCTAAGCGTGCCTAATCTCTTTCATAACAACGCGGCGTCTTTTATATTCGAGTCTTATGTGTGATTTCTAGCCCTGCAGCTTAATAACAGTTGTTGACTTCTTTTCTATTACATTTTATCTGCACCCATGCAAAGTCAACTCCGACCAAAGCGATGCTGTGAAAATCGACAACGTCACAGAGATGTCCAGGTGACGTATTTTAGTGTCACGAAATTCCCAGAGATTCGACTCTTTTTATTTTTTAGCCATCTTTAACACATCCCGTCTTTTGCACTTGAATTAATGAAGAAGTCGATTGGCTTTTTCATTTTTTAGCATTATTTATTTAACTTACTTCATATTTTCTGCTTGAATCAATGAACAAAAATGATTTTCTGATACAGCTGAAATTAATTCTATATTAGTGTACCTGTATTACCCCTGAACATCAAAGATCTGATTCTTCTCGGACGCGGCCAAATGAACATAGAAATGGAGGAGTTACTGAACAGTACCAGTCGTTTAATCTCTCATCGTAGAAAGACTTTTGTAAGATTACTTATCTCAGGTATAGCTCACATGCCTAATATTGTTATTTCGTTCATTTTCAGCCTTTTCAGTGGCAGTCAACAGACTGTAATGGATGTAGCGACTATCTCATCTCGTAAAAGTCGTGATTTAGAGAGAAATAGCTCTGTGTGCGGAAATTATGTCGTCTAATTTCTTGATTATGTGCCGCATCCATTTATTTTTTATCACAGAGAGATACAGTAAAGGAGATGCTCGATCTATAGCAGGTTGGCCTGATAACTTGCCGGGCTGGAAAAATAGTATAAAGAAGTGCTTTCACAGACACAATATAGCGAGGTATTCCATGCGGTGGCTACAAACACTAACCGAAGGTAATGAATAGAATAATGAAGGGTTCTCATATTATCAAGTACTCATTTCTGCCGTGAAGCCATCAATTTTTTGATTTTTCGGCCCTTCCTGAGAAAGCTGCATTTGGGTTAATGCATTAAAATAGAATAAACGTGATAACTTTTCAAGCATCAGTAACGAAAGAGCCCGCATTATCAAAAGGATGTAAAAAGTCGAAATGAAGTACGGGACGAAAAACTCCAGACAAGGTAGACAAAATCTTTCAGTCGAAGTCGTCAACTAGTATTCTGCGGGACAAAATGAGCTTCAGAGTTTAAATATCAACGAGCTTCTTCAAAAACCGAGTGCGCAGCTCGGCAGTGCTATCAGCTTCGAAAAAAAAATAATAAGCGCAGATCCAACTTGTGATGGTTCCGAGTGGCTAAATAAAGTGAATAAATTTGAACTATGTGTTATACCTTTCGTATCACTCAAATCCTATAGGTTTTACACCTTCGCTTCTTGTACATAAACTAACTGAAACAACGGAAAACAGCCTGAGTTGGATGCAAAGAAGGCCAGTTGAATTTTCGGGAGTTTTCTTACTTGCGTGCTCTGCCTTTGCACCTTCCTCTTCGCCGCTGCAATGTGTTACCGGTGATTACAGTCTAAACAGGTATTCAGGGATGGCCAGGTCCAGGAGATACCGGAGCCTGGCCATAAGTAAATACTTTTAGTGCTGCCGTCTCTCTGTTGCCCCAATTTCATCGGTGCACGTCAAAAAACACGGATGGTCAAAATTAGTCAGGTGTCCTCAAAGCAATACGGCTAAACAAATACCCACTATGTCGTTTTGGGACGTCAAAATTCACAATTTAAATTTAGTTTGCAATATACACTGTCTTTACGATACTGAGATTTTCATGCTATAGGCATTTACTAAAATGTCCACTTCCCTAAATATTAAGCCTACATGACGCTAAACTGCATCGTGCGGTTTTGATGCGTTACTCTTCAACAGAGGGCAGAAGTGAAATCGAAGTGAAGGGCCGGAAGAAGAACGGGGGGGGGGGGGAGGCAACATGGCACTTGCTTTTTTCGGCACCAAATTCCTCTACAAAATAGTGCCCCCACCTCTTTTACAGCATACCGTCTAGCAGCTAGTCCTAACTTATTGCCCGCATATTACTTTAAACAGGTAGCATACGCCTAGAATGACGCTTCTGTAAGCAAGCAACCATAAAATATTTCACACGACTACCTCCCCCCCCCCCTTTTCTCAATGGCGTATTCCTACGCAAGTGTGAAATATACGCCTCTGGGGTATTTCTCTGCACTGGGCCTCTTCATTTTTTTATTTTTTTTTCTGGGAGAAATAAAGAAATCACCACCACAACGCTTCTGGCGCCCATAACATATCGAAAGGCTCCCCACAGCATTATTGCGACGACCACACCCTCGTGCAGGTCACGTCGACCATTTATGTAGGTTGTTGATTCTCTGGTTGAGAGGAGCACATCCGCTAGTAAACAAGGCCGACGTTGTTCTACGTTCTCACGGGGGCTTCGTAAACATTGACTCACCGGCGCTGCTCTACACTGCCGAGAATGTTCTGCGTTTCTTGTCGTTCTTTTTTGCTGCATTTAATGAACACTTTGAACTCGCTAACGTATACGTCAAGTTAGTAGTTCACCTTACGAATGCGCAGTAGGATATAACTTATTAAAACTTGTCGATGGGCTGGTTGGTAACTCGTCATATTGTAAGTAATCTCGCACAACGTAGGAAGTTTTGGCAACACTCACACATTCACACTCGCCTTCACTCCAAAACTCTGTGTCGTGTGTTATTCTTGAGTGTAAACGAGTGTAAATGTGTCAGTGTGTCTAGGGATTTCTAATTTCCGCTAAATAACTTACAATACACGCCCTAAAAAGCATATGTCTTTAGTGGTTTATATTCCAATGAAGCAATACCGCTTGAAAACATGGTATTTGAGCATTAAAAAAAAAGCCCTCGCATATAGAAGTTAGAAAGTTTGAGTCTTTTATTGAACTATACGTTTCATTATTTATAGTTTTTTGAATAAACAAACCTCACGTCATCTCGAACCATGGGATACGGGGGTGGAGTTTGAGAGCAGGCAGATACTACAACTCTGCTCTGTTCCCGGGCTATAGCGCTCAAAACATTCAAAGATTAAAAAATCAAACATAAATCACGTTGTGATTCATGCATGACATTGCATTGTTCTCGTTCACTGTCTGTAAGCAGGGTTGTTCTCACCAATATTATTTGAGTCCCACGCTGACTATAGGGATCTATTAAGCTTGGTCTTTTTATGCTGGTATCTAAGCTTCTAATTCTCAGTTCTTGTTAGTGCAATTCTTGCATATCGTATTTCTTGTTAACTTGTACAGTTTGCCCAGGACAATTCAGGCATAAGTGATGAAAATGATTGTTATGCACGCTCCTGTGTAGAAAGCCGTTTTTTTTTGCTGTTCAAGTACCTTTCCAAGAAAAAAAAGAAAAGAAAACGATCCACTTCCTAATAATAATTGATTGATATGTTGGGTTTAACGTCCCAAAACCACCATATGATTATGAGAGACGTCGTGGTGGAGGGCTCTGGAAATTTGACCACCTGGGGTTCTTTAACGTGCACGCAAATCCGAGCACACGAGCCCACAACATTTCCGCCTCCATCACTTTCTAATACTATCAAATTACCCATTGGGAGGAGGCCACCTTCCTGCATCGTCTCAAAATTAGGGCACAACATAGGTCAAAAAGAAAACAGCATTAACATTTACATCCCGATGATTGTCCCATTTACTACACTTCTTTCTTCTAAATACATGTGCTTCGACCTGCATGACATTCAACCACCCCCCAACACCCCTATTCTGTATATTGCCTATCAGATGCGGTGCTTTTAAAGCAGTACCGACAAAAAAAATCACAGATTTGCTGCAAGGGCTAAGCATCGAGTGCAATGGGAAGAAATTGGAATGCCGCACGGAGACTGAGGTGCAGACTTAAACTAGCATTGCACCGCTGAAGCACTAAGAAAGACGCGTGAAAGGAGCGCACAGGTATGCGCAGAACAAGCGGGAACTGCCACAGCTGTTACGTCTTCATGTTTGACAAACGCGCTGCAAGTGTCAACAATGCAGAACTTGACACTCTCAGATATTTCACTTTCTTTTAAAGTTGAGTACGCGGAGTGACCATCTGCGTCTCCTGCCATGCAGTGGCGTCTGACGCAGGGTGTGACTGGTGTTCTTTTTTATTTTTTCGTTGCACATCACGAATGGTTGTAGCATGGGCCATTTTTCGATGCGCGTCTCTAGGGCAGTTTTCAAACTAAAAAAAATGTAGGTGCATTACAAGCTCCCCGAGCTATGCGTGCTGCGAGCTGTGAATGGTGTTCATAAATAGCTCACTGTTAATATGCCGGAGCTTTCATGGCGCGTCGTTGAGTCGTCTAATGCTGCGCACTGCGGATCGAGGAGCCGCTGGTTTGAATATCCGCTCTGTTGCTTCAAAACATTTTTCTCGTTATTTCCTTTTCTTTGTACCTTTCTTATTTTATGCATACATATACATATACGAGACATGAGAGTGGCGGAAACGCCACAAATTCGCGAGGAATGTCTTTGAAACTGCTATCAACATAAAATATTGCATCTGGTTGTAGATAATGTTCAGCTATCATGGCTAGAAACCTCGTTTGCTTGATCGCGTGATGGTTAATAATTTGGCAGCGTTTTCACGGTGATCCGATGATCGATGTGTTGGTTCCAGGAAGTGCCGAGACGGGCAGGAGCAGGCGCATATTTTAAACACAGCTAATCTCGCAAATACAGAAACAGTGATCCATGGCACGCGTAGCTACATGGGCATGTGAGAGCCGCGCGGACAACTGCATCCGAGAGCTCACGTAAAATAGGTTTTAGCTCGCGCAAGGAGCAGGGCCCCAAATATGTAGGTGGTTGTTGAGTAAAATGAGTACCGACACGACATTGAGTCACTGCAAAAGGGACGTTTTTTTTTTTCTTTCCTGCTTACGTGGTGCTAAAAAGATTGTCTACCGTTTTTGAATGTTTTTTTTGTGCCGCAATAAAAAGCGTACCATTTGAAATGTCTCTTCTTGCAGTGGTGTCTCTTGAAAGTGTGTATAAATTAAGAAAACAGAATTTTTTTCTTCTGCTTACAGCCTCCTTCCATCGGTGGGATGAATGCCCACAACACTGGTCGGTAGGGGTGATGACAACTGTATTACCAGTAAAAGTCAAAACTGAAACCATGTGCGATTTTAGCAGGCTTCATCAAGTTTAGTTTATTTTTACAACAAATACCTTAGTGGTCGTTTAAGGCACGAACACACTTTTATGTGGTTCTTATGAACGTTGGTGGACGCCATGTTGGTGTTTCTCCGCCATTCGCAGGCAAGCATGCAGGCAAGCGAACACACCGCCGGCAGCGTCACCGAGTGCATCTGTCAGTATCGGTATAACATGAAAGTGAAACGTGTCTTCATAGAGGTAGTTGAGCGTTTATTGTACGGTGCTTCACCACAAGGGCGAAGGAACGAATGCTACAGAAACAAAGTGCAATGGCACGCGAAAAACGGCAAACTTGAAACTTTCTGTGCGCACCTCAAGCAGAAAGCGCACACAAAATGAGCGTATACACAGGATAAGCCTGGACAGTCAGCTATCCCAGCCCGATATTTAAAGCACGCTGCTAGCTCAGATGGAAAATCAGACACACTAAACGAGCGCGCAAGTCAGAACACAGAAGACGAGCGTGAACTGCCACAATTCTTACTTTTTCGTGTGTGAGCCGCAAGCCCCTTTCGTAAATGCGGCGGCGGCAACAAGCGAAGTGACCTCCGTGCTTTCTTTAACTAATGTAACTTCAAAGAAAACTTGCGTTGGAAGCACAACGGCACAAAGCATCCAAATCCCGGGATAAGCGTGCGCGCTAGTGAATGACCACGCCAGATACCATCTATACGCACTCTGACCAAGCCATGTGTAGGTGCGCATAGCGACGCGCGGGGTGCGAGGGGTGACGACCTTTCGAGCGAGTGCCCCTAACACGCGCTTCACTCGCCATCTCGATACTGATGACGACAAGCCGCAGATGTTGCTGAAGAAGCACCAACGAAACATGGTGCATATAAATGGTTTGCCGTTAGCCTCCTTGACAGGGTACGCTCCATGGCCTTGTGGTTAATGTGGCGTGCGGCGGATTGTGAGGTTCCTGGTTCGATGCCCTGTAACAGAAGTTTTAAAGACGGTAGTCTTTGTTGGAATACTTCCCCGAAAAAATTTTTGTTTGTCTATCTTTCTGTCTGTCGACTTCTTTGTTTGTCAACCGAAACAGCTAAAGTTCAACCACATCCTCAACACCCACCCATTTGATTTGGTTTTTGCGTCCATACTTGTGCGTATTGTCGATTAAAAAGCAAATATTGCGCATATCAAAGGCACAATATACACTCGGTAATGTTCTGTGGTGTTTCTTTACACGAGAAAAGTTATACAAAAGTAATTACATGGAGCGTAGCATTTATTACGCTGCGCTGACAATGCAATGCTATGCAAGGGAAGGCGGGTGTTTCCTATCCTTTGGTAGAACGATACGGTGCTGCCATCTACCCATGGCCTTACATTCCACAAATTGTGGTTACCCAGAATGCGCATTCACACCACGTGTTCACTATCTTGGAGGCCTCACTTACGTTTTTAAAGAATATTTCCTGATGGCGCTTATGTTTCACGCAGCGCCTCCGAATATTATTCACCAATTTTGTCGGAGAACATTATATAAATGTTTTATTCAATCTCTCTATATCGAAGATCGTCTGTTGAGGACATTTGCAGTCAAACATAGAGATACGGGGCTCATTTTAAAGACGATAGTCTTTCTTGGGGACTTTCCATAAAACAATTGGTCTGTCTGTCTGTACAATTGTCTGTTTGTCTGTCCTTAACGATGCCTCAAACAGCACCAAATGGCCGACCCGATCCGCAGCGCCCATCAATATTGCTCAAGATTTAGCGTTGATAGTTGGGTGATTGTGAATTAAAAAGCAATTATTGCGCATATCTCAGGCGCCATAACAACACGTAGATGTTTCCTATGCCTGCCTTTACAGTTGAAGAGGCACACACAACTAAAGACTGTAGCGTTTATCGCGCTGAGCAGACAGTTCAACGCGATGCTCAAAAAAGGTAAGTGTTTCCAACGCTTTGCTACGACGCCACGGTGGTGGCACCTGCCCGTCGCTTTGCGTTCTACACCTTATCACTCCCGAGACAGGCGCGCACCTTTCTCCGCGGGCACGCACGCCTTCGTATTCGAAGATAACTGCCAGATGGTGCTCGTGTCTAACGTGCCTCGATGCGCTCGTTCGCCTCCGCTACAAGCTCGATGCACTCTAACGCAGCGCCTCAAAATACAATTCACCGATTTTCTTGCGCAGAACATCAAATAAACGTTTTGTTCACTCTCCCAGACGCAAGACTGTCGTCTTTTGACGACATTTGCAGTGTAACATGCAGATTTGGGCCATTTTTTATGTTTTTTTTTCGTAGCAATTAATTAGGATTTATTTTACAGCGTCATATTCGTAATGAAATTAGGTCAGCGTAGGCGTGCTGGACAACGGAATAAACACTTCCGTGTTAAAATTAGTCTCTGGCGCAAGCTACCGTTGCCTCAAATACGTAAACTACATTTCAAGTGATACATGTTTGTTTTTAAGCCCAATAAGTACACCTGCGAAGATTTCTCGTCCTGCTAGCAGATTGACCGCATGGTTGTTGGGTGACGCTAGCGGTCTTTTTTGTCGACTTTCAACATCAAGGTAAAACTATATTTCCTTTTTACGGAACAAAAACAAGCTCGTTGCCGCCGATATAACGAACAATCTTCTCATATGCGTCATAATAATAAAAAAAGTATCGAACCGGAAGGCAACCTCCTCAATGTTGCCCGCAAACAGGAGCCAGCCAGCACGCATAAATGTTTTCTTTGAATTGAATGTGTTCATCACTTAACATTAGCAAGCCCATCCCACCACAGTAGACAATGTGATAATCGAGGCTAGATCGGGCTATAGGTAGCAGCACTGTCTCCGCGCAAGTGTGGATAGGTGGTCGGCAACAGCGGCACTTCTTTGGGTGTGGTCTGAGCCGATTGTCGCCAGATAAAATGTGTTGACTACACTTTACTGTTAGTATCAGCGCTTTTCTAAACTCAATCGGTGCAGAACGCCTATGCAACGTTAACATTACCCGCAAGTAAAGAGCATTCTGTATTTCTTAGGGATACCGGCCCTGGATGACTCTCTGCACGCTTTCGCACTAAATAACGCCTGTGTTTTCTGTGTTTGTACGTGGTTACCTTGTGTTCCGCTTGCTACGCACTGCTGTAGCGTGACTTAACTACCTATTTACATATTTGTCATCTGCATAACACAAAAAAGAGAGAAAGAAAGATCGTAGAAAGCCCGCATATCTGCGCGCAGTACCACCGTTCGCACCTTATAAGCATGGGCTTTTTTTTCTGATTCTGTTAGTCATGAAATGTGGGACAGTCGATAAGTCTAGTTAGGAAAGCTTAGTGGCCGACAGCGCTTTGCGCTGCACTGCGTTTACCACGTTACGCACATGTTCACCTGTAAAGATATAAAATTCTTAAATAACAGTTCAGCAGAAAGCTTTCATTGATGAATTACGTGTATTACAGTGCTACAACAAAAGCCTGGTTAATGGGACAAGCATGTTTTTTAGACAAACATTGACCACTGCTTTCCGTTCGTCGCTAACTATCTTATACAAACGCTTGAAAAAAGATTAAATTTTCGGTGAAATTATAGTACATTATATATAAGGCTTGCCGTCCTAATTACATTAACATCTCGGCTCTTTAAAAAGTTCCTAAATCATTAGGCACACGGTTGCGCACGGTACCTCTCTATTAAGTAAAGTTTAAGTGCCGATGGGTCGCAGTTTATAGTATTATCTTTATGTAGTGGTACCATGGCCACATAAACACATCTAAGGCTCCACGCTGTGATCAATAAGATACAGTGCCGTAGTTTTACACCAACTTACAGCGCACAACATCGTGGCCTGGAGCCTGTTTTTTTTTCTAAATACGGCAGTCTTTCTTGGGGATCTCCGACGCCAAAATTTTGGTCTTTCTCTCTGTCTGTCCGTCTGTGCATTTGTTTGTTTGTCCGCAGTAACGATACCCCAAACGGCACCAAACGATACCTTAAACGGCCAACCCCATCCGCAGCGCCCACCAATATTGCTCAAGTTTCAGCGTTCGTATTTGTGCGATTGTAGATCAAAAAGCAATTACTGCGCATATTTGAGGCACAATAACAAAACCTCGATGTTTTGTACGTGTGTCTTTATACTAGAGAAGGCACACACAAGTAATTCTAAGGACCGTAGCGTTTATCGCGCTGCGTTTATCACGCTGCGGTTTATCACGCGATGCTCAAAAAGGTGAGCGTTTCCAACGCTTTGATAAGACTACACGGTGGTGGTACGAGCCCGTCGCTTTGCGTTCTACAATTTATCGCCTCCGAGCCAGCCGCGCATCTTTCTTCGTGGGCGCGCTCGCCTTCCTACGTTTTCGAAAATAACTGCCAGAAATGGTGCTCGTGTCTAATGTACCTCGAGGCGCTTGTTTGCCTTCGCTAGAGTGTACTAGAAGTGTTCAGTGGCGTGACCACGCCTCGCCGCCTGATGCCTTCGGCGTTGCCCGAAGTGGCGGCCCTGCAGTCGAATAGTACTGAAAGAGCCGCGCGCCGCGCGCAGGAACTGCTGTGGGTTTTGGTTTCTCCGGTGCGCTTTTTTTGATGCTAGTTTCTTCGTACCTGCCAATCATTCATGTATAGCACATGGTGTCATAACCCGTGAAATATTACATGGCAATCTACTAAATCTGAGCTCCATAAAAGTCCTTGATAAAGCTCGAAAATTATCTAGAAAGGGCGCGTCTTATTATTATTTTTTCTGTCTTGACTCTTTCTTCGTTGTGCAGGCGTCAACAATATTAAGAATAACTGAGCCGATTTATTGGAAATTACCTGAGCCCCACCGCGGTGGTATAGTGGCTAAGGTACTCGGCTGCTGACCCGCAGGTCGCGGGTTCAAATCCCGGCTGCGGCGGCTGCATTTCCGATGGAGGCGGAAATGTTGTAGGCCCGTGTGCTCAGATTTGGGTGCACGTTAAAGAACCCCAGGTGGTCAAAATTTCCGGAGTCCTCCACTACGGAGTCTCTCATAATCATATGGTGGTTTTGGGACGTTAAACCCCACAAATCAATCAATCAAATTACCTGAACTCAAAAACCTGTGGGATAAAACAAATATACCGTGTTAAACACACCCAGAACCAGAAGGCCGTCAGTAGAGAGGGAAGAGGCGGGAAATATGAACTCCCTACAAAACAAAACTTTTTTGTAATTTAACTTTTTAGGGTATAATAAAATATTTAGGTGCATTCACAGCGACCACCAATTGCCATAGTCGTTCTGCTCCACCCCCCCCCCCCCAAAAAAAAAGTCACAGGTTTGCTGCAAAAGCGAAACAATGAATGCAATAGCAACAAATTGGAAGGTCACGCGATGGATGCCAAGCAGATCGAAACGCATACCGCGTTTCTCACACACAACTGACACACGAAACGTACTTGCAGGTGCAGGTGAACGCGAATAAGCGTCTCAGTTGCTACTTCGCCCTGGCTGAAAAGCGCGCCCTCTTCGCAAACGGAGGATGTGCAACGATTACAGTGACCTTTTCGTGCTCGGTAACAACAACAGATTACGTACGACGTACGATCCTCCCCACTGCAAGATAAGGGCGCGCGATCGAGCATACACCCCCTTATTCTCTACGCAGGCCAAAGTACGTATGAGAGATGAGAGCCGTCGCGTGCGCACCTCACCATCTTGGTAATAATGCTTGTTACAGGTCCCATTAATTAGCGAGGTGATCGCCGCGCTAATTCGAAGAGCCGAAGTATTAGCCCCCCGAACTGCACCACGAAAGCACGCACAAGTTAGAAGTGGTCATATTTGGCGTTCCAGTGGACGCCGGCTGTGGTCCCAAAAACGAGTCAGAGCCGAGCGTTGATAACCAAAAGAAAATTATATTCTCAAACATAGCAGATGAAACGATACACAAATACGCACACTCGACAATAGTTGAATACGATATGTCACCAATCAAACAACGTACTACACAGTACAATAAGCTACACTTCAAACAACGAACACAAACAACAATACGCGCTACAACGCAATCACATGCATCTAACAATTAGGACACTTAAAGACTAAAGAGTTCGAAAAGTTATTCAGTCCAAAATCCTTGGAACAAAGTCTGAACGATACTCTTCCAGGAATCACTCACTCAAAGTCCAGCGGTGTTGTCGATTCGGTGCCCCCAAAGTTTCTCTTCTAGGCAACCTCGCGTCTTCGATTGGCCGCTCTCCAAGCACCAAAATTCT
>WOVY01004275.1:227500-474006 GCA_013436015.1 Rhipicephalus annulatus
TGACAGTTTCTTTGACAAAAATGTAAAAACACAGTTCTAATCTATCATTTTTCTATGTTCCTGTTATTCTGGTAGATTAGTCACTGTCGGTGACACTTAATTGTATTGACATTGCTCAAATGCCTTCTTCAGTATGGAGACCACTGCGCATAGCTACTTTCACTTCGAGAAGGTCAACACATGGCTAAATTATCCACCATTCACGAAGTAATTGTAATATGTGACGCTGTAAATACCTGTGTCGTATACTGGCGCACGCACACGACAAAATTCCGAACGCGGACGGACATGCTACCAGCAGAGCTACATCATATCCAAACCTACAGCATGTTATCATGCGGCAGAAAAACATTCGCATCGTAGAACTCCACATAAGTTTTTATTTATTAGCATGCCACACTTATACGACCTTTGGAAGTAGCTAATTCTTTAATAAACAGTTGCCTCAGTGTTCTTAATTTTATTATCACCATTAAAACAAATTCACCACTACTGTGGTGCGCAAACTGCTGCAAACAACAAGCCCATGGGAGCGTCGGTGAAAAATGGCGCCGTGCGCTGGTCATTCGGCAAGTGGGCTAGGAGAATCGAGGAAGGAACGCGCGCGTGGAGGAAAGTATACAAAGATCAAGGATTTTAAGTACCATGAGACTACAGCGCCGCCGCTACTACTACCCAGCCGTAGAATCAGCCGAAATACGGCGCAGCCGCCTCGTTCCTCCCACTGCCCCCTTTTAGTTCGGGGCCATTTTTTTTTACAACCAAGTCACTATAAAACGCGGCATTCACGCACAATTTGATAGTCATCATGATTGGGAGGATGCCAAGAGCATTTTGCGATGTGCTTGAAACAGAAAGCAGCACCAACTCTGAAATCATTCTGGTGAATGGAGGGTACGACGACTATAAACAGCACTCTGGAAAGTTGCACTCACCGATCATTACAATTGATTGGCAGCTGAGCAAGACTACATGCTTTTGTGCGTTGTTTGAGGCACAGATAGAAACAAGTGCGCTCGCACTGACATGACCGGACAAACCACATTTTGAGAATGTGCATGACGTACGCGCACATAGAAACGCGACGAGGCTAGCAGATGACGCACCGAGCTACCCACACTTTGCCTCTTCGGCCAGTTGCCGCCAGACGGCGACTCTGCTCAAACTCGCAGCCAATAGCCCGCCGCCATTGCGCGGGCTTTGTTGCCGTTCTCATGTCCTAACATGAATCTCCCCTCTCCCGTGGTCCGATGGCGCTGGGGTAGCGGGAGTGCCGTTGACCCCTCTCACGCGGACGTCGACTGTGGTGCTGCGCGCGAGTCTCCCGCGTTCTATCACGCGCACGCATCGGGAGTAAGTCAGAGACCTCTCGGGACATCAAAAAATGAGCATGCGTTTTGTTTTCCGTCAGTCGGCTTGTTTGTTTGGAGCTGGCTCGGACTCGTAGACGGTGCCTTGCACCTGCGGCGAATGCATACTTTTCACTGTTTCTTTCGAACACTAGGCCGAAGAGCGGTATGGTGTCCCTGTGCGTGGTCGTACTACCTTGACCCGTTCCTGTCGAAAACAACGCGAGCGAAGTTTGCACTCACTCGAGCAATCGAGCCCTTCGGTCAAAGATTGTCAGAGCACGCAGCAGAGACGCAACGGCCTGTTTCCCTCAGCAGCCTGCCACCGTGAATCTCTGTTGACTCTGGAGACATACTCGTGGCACCCCTTGTGGTGCAGTTTTCACCCGTGGCCTGCATAAGCCTCGTTTGCATTCCCGCTGCCTATTGCAATGAGCGCTGTACTGCGTTTTTGGTGTTGCCTCAGGCAATAAAATGTTGCGACTTCTTTCAGAGCAGTACTGTGTACTTTCCAAGCTGCGTTCAGCGCCTTGGTTGTCCCAACGTGCGCGTGTAGTAGCGTTAGCCCGCGAGGCGATGGTGGCTTGCTAAGACCAAACTCACGATAGTGGCCGCACTCTTTCGGGATACGCCGTACACTGTAACAATATCCCGACGAGTCAACACAGTTCCACAGATCTTGCGAACTCTGCGTCCTGGATGCAGTCTAGATCGTAGACATCACTACCAGGGTTGCTGGAGATGAGGCATGCATCACTGTTAACGTGTGCCACAAGCATATGGCAGATCTGCCATTAGTACGTCGCGTAATTCAGTCTCCCCTTGACGTCAAGCTAACATTCCATGTCGCGAAGAAGCTGCCCCTTCGACATTGAATCCAGAAGTGCGTTTTAAAGTAGCAGTATTAAAAATATATGCGAAGCATTCCCAGACACTGCAGTATTCTTTTCAGGGTCCTCGACACCCATGTTCTTATTTATAGCAACATGTCCACCATAGTGGATCAGTGGCTACGGTGCTCTGTTGCTGACCTGAAGGTCACGGGTGCGATCCCACCCGTGGTGGTCGCATCTCGATGGAGGCGGATCGGTCAAGGCCCGTGTGATGTGCGGCGTCAGCGCACGTTAAAGAACCCCTAATGGTCATAATTTTCGGACCGCTTTCTCAAACATGAAAATGTAATAACTGCGACAGTTGTTAGTTCTTGTCCTGTGCAGACATGTGCGTTGCTTTCAAACGTCTTTCGGCATCTCCCATAATCATAGCGTGCTTTTGAGACGTCAAATCAGAGATATTATCAATATTTAAAAAGACGATCCCAAATTATTTATAATACTTGTCAGTACTCCTGTACTGGCAATGCCCCGGGGTGCTCTTATCAGAAGTGAGATAGTGAAATACCATTCATAATTACCCTTTAATGTAGCCTGGGCTCTATTTGTCGTTTACGTATATTGTCAATTATGTAGGAGGGCTCGTATATGCATCTCACACGTTATCTCGATTTCAATTTTTTTTTGTGCTAATACACCTTCAACTCGATTCCGAAAACCATGAATAAATGAGTGAAAAAAATACTTACTTTTCATATAAAGCTTTATATTGCGAGATAAACCTATGGCTGAACAACAACAAAAAATGTTCATCCATAAATGTTTTCAGCCATTAGCGTATTACCTTCGCTTATATATCCCAATTCTGAGTGGGCTGGCACTTGCTCTAACGCAGAAATTATTGCTCAAGAACATTTTGGCATTACAAGTCCCCATCCTCTATTACCACACAGCTATATTTTGTAACGCGTGCCTATACAGTTGGTCTGGACAAAAAAATAATAACACACAAAAATATGAGCTGATCCCAGAGTTAGTGAAGCAGCGGGTCGGCCCATGGCCTGTACTAACCTCTTGTGCAGTATGACTACAATGGTAGAAGGCGCAGTTTAAGTCCATTGAGTAAGCGCTTCATAGTAGCTGCGAAATGTGCCATCATAACGACGCGTGATTGCGTGTCATAATTTAGCACACATTGAACTCCTGCAGTACACGAGGGCCCAATACAAAAATAATACCAATGAACAAGCACAAGACAATCGTTGCAAGAGAAAAATATAATGAGAAAATTCGAAATGGAGAAGGCAGGGAGGTTAACCAAACTGCAGTCTGGTTGGCTGCCCTACGCTGAAAGAGTAGGGAAAGGGGAGTAGAAAAGGTGAGAGTGACAGAAAGAGAAAAAGGAGCGTGATAAGAAAAAACTAAAGAAAGGTAGTGATAAACAAATACTCCTACACTTATGTGGCGTTGGCAAAAGAGGCCAATACAACACTGTACGTGGGGCAGGGTCATGTTTGACGTCAAATGTGAGACTATATATATACGCGTGCTTATACCCACGCTGTATTGATACCATACGCATGGGCAAACCTCACTTTTTCCAAAACATGTGAAAACACTGATGAGAAAGCCGTTAATTATGCTGTCCTTAAAGTTAGAGATAACTGTCACCAAGGAAGGTTCCGTGTCTGTAAGATGCGGAGAGAGGGGGGACGTGTGTGCGTGTGCGAGCACTTGCCGTTAATTTGCAGGTTACAATTTTTATTGCGAAAGAAATTATATGGATACTCTCGGCTGGATTTCACCGCCGTTGTCGACATCGGCGTCGATGCCATGCACCGTATATGAATACGTATCTCAATATATAAAAACGCAAGAAAGAAAAACAATACAGAAAAAAACACTTTGGCACGCGCACTTGAACGTGGGACCTGCGTAGTGAATGCAAGACGCCACTGAGCCACTCCGGAGCCCATCCTTCACCGTTATACGGCAAGCCACTTATATCTACCACTTACCGCTGCTCACGAACATCTCGGGGGGAACTGTGTTCTCAGCCTAACCAGCAAGATGGCGCCATGAGCGCGCGTCGCCACATCGCGTGGTGGCGCCCGCTCTAATCTCCTACGCGTACTTTGCCCGGCTTAGAGAAGGGAGTGACGCTCCATAACGCACCCTAATGTCGCGACGGCGAGGGGGGGAAGTCGTACGCCTTGGCTGGCCTCGGGCTTTACCTGGAGCAATTCTGCTATAGTTACCGGGTGCACAAAGGTCAATGCAATCATCGCAGTCTCCGTTTTCGAAAAGCACACGCTTTTTAGACACAGCAAAGTAACAAATGAGACACTTATTCAGGTGCATCCGTACCTGTGAGTACGTTCTGTGCTTCATTTGTGCGTAAAGAACGGGGGGCATGTTTCAATCTGCTTTCCATTCTGCACGTGACCTTTCAATTTGTTGCTACCGCGCTCATTGCTTCACCTTTCCGACAAAACTGTGACTTTTTTATGAAAGCAATAGAGTCTCGTCCTTTCTATTCGAAATTGATGAAAATCAGTGGAATCGTGTAATAAGCTCTTGTCTAAAGCTCCATACGCAGATAAATAATGACTCCAAGTACCCAAGGTGAAATGGAGTCTTTATTCACGTGATGCGGCGAAACTAAGCAGCACGGCGTGAGAAAGGAAAATAAATGGCTAGGAAGTGTAGGAGTTGATAAGCACAGACCATCTTTCTTGCTACTGTGATGTGGGGAGAAATATATAAATAAGAAAACTTGCAAGCCGGCGCGCACTTATGAGGCTTGCTGGTGTGTAATAGCCGTCTCGCACAACTCATGTAACACAGGAAGCGAAATGCGCTTTTGCCATCTCGTCCTTGTAGCCTTTACCGAGGGCGGCACTCGAGAACCATCTGTTCTGATATCGGCTGGTCATCAACACAATTTATCACAGTCACAGCAACTAGCCCCATGCCCTGTTTCGAGGACAATAGCTCAAGAAGGCATTTGAAGCTTTTCTCGCTGCCACAATCGTTCCAGGAAGCGTTACCGACCACTTCAACAAGCAAACCGATATTGCAGTAACTGCAACGATTCTTGTTTAAATACCCTGCGACATCAACCAATATAGTTTTGTTTAGCTCTGCAAATAGCCTTCGTATATTGCAAAACCTAAACGAAGACAGTTTGAGTTTATCAAATCAAAGCCTGAACATTTTTATTTGCATCTATTTGTCGGGGATACTTTAGTGCGTCATTATACCACACAATTGTTTCGATGCCCTTTTATTGCTATCTCATGCAACGGTCAAACATGTGAAGGCGTCTAAATATACTCCGTAATGCCTTGCGCCCATTAGTGCACCGCTGTACGTAATAGCCTCTGCGCAGTTCATTGAGATTGAAGCGTGAATGCAGAAAAAGCTTATAAAGTACAAAATAGGGGCTGAGGCTCAAAAAATGACAGAAACAATTATAAGGTCGATCACACTGAGTTACCTAGTCTATCTTGCTAGTTTTGGAGAATATAAAATTGATGGTGTATTGGGAAACGTTTTGCGACATCGAATCTACCTGCCTGCCTGGTAGGGTAGTTGGACGCTCATACTACGAGCACTTGATCCGCGACTGACTGATATGCGGGGTTTAAAGTCCCAAAATCACCATATGATTATGAAAGAGGCCGTAGTGGAGGACTCCGAAAATACAGATTACCTGGGGTTCTTTACCATGCACCCAAATCGGAGCACTGGGGCCTACTGGACTTTCTCCTTATTCTAAGATGAAGCCGCCGCAACCGGGGTTTGATCCCGCGACTTGCGGGTCAGCGGCCATGTACCTTAGCCAATAGACCAGCGCAGTGGTGCCACGTGATCTATGTGATGTGCATTATACAGTCTCAGAAATCGGCGCACTTTTCTGTGACACTGAGCGCAGGGTAGGAGCACGGACCATAGACAGTGCAAGACTATATGGCACTATTTAGAGATATAGATCAAACAACAGACGTAGGAAACAAAGCATACAAAAGTGTGGTGTATTGAAATACAGCCCACTTCTGTGTTTGCAATTGTGCGCTTTATTGCGTGCATTTGTTCCCCTATTGTGTACACCAATAGGATAGTGCATACACATGTGCATAAACATAGCGCTTTACATAGGGTTTGGCCGAGCCATCGTCGTGATTGGCTTGACAAGCTTGGCTTAGAATGTAAAAGAAGATACCAGCACTGTGAAAAAAAAATGCGGTGCATGCTTGCCGCACAGATAAGGTTTCGTATTCAGTCGGCACTACAAGTACTTCTCATCAACCGCGCGGAGTCTGAATTCTGAGAATTGCGACATTTCTCAGACAACAGAGTACCCCATTGGTGTATACTCTTGGTATGTTGTACGGAGGCAAGCGTTCACCAAACTTTTTGTCGAAGTTTGTCGAAATATGAGTCTGTACAAGTTCAATTAGAACCTTCGCGTTATCCTCATCGTGAGGCTGATATTCTCAAGGCTCTCAACAATTCTGTTTGCGTAACAGACAACACGTTTTACTTATGGGGCCATTAATTTTTTTTTATCTGTAGCCATCTTCATCCTAGTAACAAGAGTAAGCCTTTTATCTCATTATCTCTTTTTACACCCACTAAACATTTCTCAAAGTGGAGCCATCGTTTTTCTTGCTCACAGCTTTCCTGTCCACAATAAATACCTCCGTCTGTTACACTGGGTCCCTTCATGATTCTTGCATTACAGCGTAATAATGGAAGAGAACCGAGTCACAAACCAAATTAATGGTAATACTGTTTAGACAGGGCTGCCTATTGGACTATCTCATTTATGTAGTATAAATAGTGGTACGAATTTTGCATGATACCAAACATGAACTGTACGCCCGTACAATTTCTTCGGTAATTGGCAAAAGACGGCTTTGTAGAAACTGACGTCGGCCGTTTGGAGATAGGCACACCTGTCATTTAGCAAGTCGGAGAACATGGTAGGATAAATTAAAATGCGACAGAAAGATTTATAACTGACTATTTATTTTTTCATTTCACTCCTTGCCATTAAAGAACACTTCTGAAACTTCAGTTTTGGTAAAACGTGTATGCTGCTTTAATATTGGCATGTTGCCACCGTGCAAAATATTGTTTAAAAATTAAATATTAAAAGCTAGAGATGCCTCATTTTGTGCAAACTTGGGGGGGGGGGGGAAACGAGACGCTGCGTAGGGCAAAACGAGACAGTGTGAAAAAATCTGTTAGTATGAGCCACTTATTAGCGGCATGTTGTATGGGGTGCAACTAATGCGGCGGCTGCAGAGCACCGAGTGAGTTTTCGACCCATGAACTAACGACGCTGATCAGTTTCACGAAGGCGAAGTCGGAAGTCCCGCACACGGGAAAGAAAGGAGAAAGGGCAGAGTCGTCAAAGCCGCCGCAGTTTAGAACGAAAAAGGGAGAAGTTTAACCGGAAGCGCGTCTTGCAAGAATCACATCCAGCGTGGTCGTCTGAGTTAAAGTCATGGTTGGCATGCTCGTGTGCCATCGAGAATGCCGCAGGGACGTGCCCACTGGGCTAACCAAGACATGGTTCTTGCACGCAGAGAAGCTTATCCTCACCCGCTATACGTCATTACCGAGCGTTGTTAGGATGACGGGACGCCTCGCTGTCTCATGCACGCTTGGTCAGCGCAGAGAGCCTGACGGTGTACTGACTGCTCTTAAGGAGGCTTCTACGAAGCAATATTTATTGAGAAAGTTGATGGAGCTCGAGCGTGAGAATGGCTACGTACGGAGGTCAACCGACGGAGACCACCACGGCCTGACATGGGAGAGAGTGTAACGCGCTGAGAACCTATCCCCTCTCGTGTTTTACTTTGTAACGTGCTATGTACCGATGCAGCGCCTGTTTTGAAAGAGTTTTTGCGATTGGTTTTGGTGGTGCAAGCCCCCACGTGTGATTGGCTTGCGTGGAGAGTGTTTGAATGTGAAAAGAGGGTGTTTGAATGTGAAATAGGAGAGCGGAAGTTCGGGCTTGAACCCGGGCAGACGCCTGAGTGCTGCAACAAAGCTTCTCTTCACCAGACTACGGCTCTTCCTTCGTGCTGCCACAGAGTACTTGAGTCATCGAGGGGCACCCATTCCGTACCTGAACACGTTCCCTCCTTAGCTAGTGCAGATGCTAGCCGAGGTGTAGAAAATCGATTTTATTATTTCAGATTTCGCAGTACAAAGACTAAATTCACTCTGTGCACCCTCGCGCAGTTTTAAGAAGCCCAGTCTTTGGACGCCCCATATTGAATTTAGACAGAACGCGCTGTTGCGTTGCTCTGAAACTCCTTGCAGATAAAATACCGCCAGCGTTTCTTCACGCTACGGTTGTCTTTTGACAAACGATTGCACATCATTGGAATATTGAACAGCTGGAGGCTACATATTGCCGCGCGTATGTGCCAGTGGTGGCGACAACGAAGCAGCATGAGTGTCCTTGTCCGAGAGCAAAAGACCAAGAAGACGTTGCAGTCTTGTTCCTGCGATCGATAAAGCTTATTTGTTTGAGGCGCTCTGTGTGCTCGTCGATCCCGCGTCATTCCACTGGTGGAAGTGCGGGATAGTCTTTATTATTGGCACCCCTTCGCGGACCCGACATTCGAGCCCAGAGTCGCTACCACGCGTCAACACACCAGTCACCCATTTCAGTCACCGTCTGCGAGGCGTGGCTCCCGAGCTTAATGTCTTGCCAGATACTGCCAGCAATCGCTTGCCTCCTTCAGCCACCATGGCTACTGCAGCTTCATCGCACATGACACTTCAGAATCTCATGATTCTCGACTGCTTTCATTGTGAGACCCATGAATACGCCCAAGACAGGCTGGACCAGTTTGAACACTGCGCGAATTACAACCAGTGGGCCACCCGAGAAGACAAGCTCGAGAATGTGTATTTCTACCTGAAAGACAACGCCCAGACGTGGTACATCAACAGGGAAAAAAGCATGGCTACGTGGGACGACTTCCGCAACCAGCTGATAGACACCTTTACTAGTCTCGACAGAATAGAGAATGCGCAACGTTTCTTGGAAGCTCGAATTCTAAAACCAAATGAGAGCGTTGCTATGTTCACCGAGGACATGACCCGTCTTTTTGGTGGACACACCCCGAGATGCCGGAAGACAGGAAGCTGCAGTGTCTAATGTGAGGTGTGATGGAGCAACTGTTCGCTGGGATTCTGAGAAATCCAGCAACCACATTATCTGAGTTCACGAAAGAAGCCACAGCTATTGAACGGGCCCTACAGCAACGGTACTGCCAGCAGAACGCGGTCAACTTTCGAGCGAGTAGTCCTGTGATGACTGCGGCGAGCCTGTGCGACAACGACAGGCCTCTGCGGGAAGTGATCCAAGAGATTTTGAGTGAGGAGCTTCGGTAGCTTGGTTTAATGCCAGCAACCAAACTGACGCCGGCATTGTCTTTTGTCACTGATGTTTTCCGGGATGAGGTCCGTCAGGCTCTCTCTTAATCCGGCTATGATGATGTGCGATGACATCTTACTTATGCTGATGCAGTCCGACGCCCCGTCGTCGCACCTTCGGTACAGCGGACTCTAATGACTGGACAACCACCAACTCTGCAAACATAGCCGCCCTCAGCGCCGACGACTTTCCGAACCTCGCCGATCTCGCCGACAAGACGAATGCCGCATGGCCAAAATGTGAAGCCCACAACGTGGTTCAATAGTGAGTCCCGGCTTACCTACCAGCGTCGGAAAACCGATTTGTGGCGTACCGCTGAGCGTCGACCGGTATGCTTTCATTGTGGCGAAGCTGGGCACGTTCACAGAGTTTGCCATTATTGCGACGCTCAGTACTCGATATTTCCTCGCTACCCTGATTGCGCTACGTACGATGATCAGCGCACGTACAAGTACACTCCTATGAACACACCAACGCAGAATCCAATAATGCCCGGGTCACGTTCTCTATCTCCTGCGCGGGGCAGTTCACCTAATAGTCGCAGTTTTGCCGACGTCACCAGAGCCAGGTCCCCTAGCCCGCGACGGAGACACTAGACGCAGCGACATCGAGGGGTGGGGTTGCCGAACAGCCCCTATCGCAGACATATGACAGCTCGAAGCCACCGATACCGAAGAAGACGACAGCAACGAATAACCCGACTAATGAGACAACTGACGACATGACCGACGTTATCAGCGCTGACGTCGTCGTTCACATCGGCGGATACCAAGTGACGGTTCTTGTGGACACCGGCTCCCACTTTTCTATAATAAGGCTGCAGCTAGCCGCCAGACTAGGGAAGGTGAAGATGCCATGGCACGGACCCAATATAAGAACTGCAGGAGGTCAGTTGATGACACCAGCTGGAAAGTGCACGGCCCGACTCTTCATCGCTGGTTCCACCTTTGTCTCCACACTCGTCATTTTTCACGAGTGCTGTAAACAGCTCACATTGGGAACGGATTTCTTGCGCGAATACGGGGCTGTGATTGACATCCATGACTGAAGCGTAACGTTCGCTGCTCGGACACTGCTACAGATGAGGAACACCAGCCACCTCGCTTCCGTGTTGCTGATGACGACGTCATACTGCCGCCACAAAGTTGTTCCCTCGTATCCGTGCGCTGTGACATCTTACAAAACGGTACTGGCATCGCTGAACACATCAAAGAGCTCGCATTCACTAGCGGCATTTCTGTTGACAGGGCTGTCATCACTGTTATTGACGGATGCGCTGAACTCTCGTTGACAAATTTCAGCAGAGAATGTCGAAACATAATTAAAGGCACCGCTAATGCTTATTTCGACGAACTCGCTCAAACAGGAGATTGTCATTTAGTGGAGGAAGCAGCAGCGTCTATTATCACTACACCGACACCTCTCGACGTTAGTCTATCGTTATATCCCATTGAGCAAGACCGCATTTTCACGCTGATGAACAAGTTCCACGGCTGCTTCTCATCCACATCAAGAGTTGGTCAAACGGCACTGGCGAAAAACCAAATCGTCATGGATTCTGACGCCAGACCCATCCGGCGAAATCCTTATCGAGTCGCCCCAAAGGAGCGTGGGGCAATTCAAAAACAGGTGAAAACGATGCTAGAAGATGGTGTTATTTGGCCATCTAACAGTCCTTGGGCATCACCTGTAGTACTCGTCAGAAAGAAGGACGGTAGCTTGTGTTTCTGCGTCACCTACCGGAAGCTTAATCAGATCACAAAGAAGGACGTCTATCCTCTGCCGCCTACTGATGATTAATTGGATATACTACAAAACGCACGCTACTTTTTGTCCATGGTCTTGAAAAGCAGCTACTGGCAAATTGAAGTGGATGAGAGAGATCGTGAGAAGACCGCCTTTGTTACGCTCGATTGACTTCATAAATACCATTTACTTCCTTTCGGTTTGTGTTCGGCGCCAGCAACATTCCAGCGTCTCATGGACACGGTTCTGTTGAGACTTCAGTGGCAAACCTGCTTGGTGTACCTCGACAACGTGATTGTCGTTGCGGCAACTTTCGAGGAACACTTACGAATGCTCGAAGCAGTTTTTGAAGCAATACGCTTGGCCGGTCTTACTCTAAAACCTGAAAAGCGTCACTTCGGCTTCCACAATTTTCAATTTCTTGATCACGTCGTGAGCAGCCAAGGGATCCGACCCGACCCGGATAAAGTTGCCGCCGTGGCGAACTTCCCGACACCATCAGACAAAAAATCTTTGCGACGTTTTTTGGGATTCTGTACCTATGGCCGGTGGTTTCTCGCTAATATTTCGCGCATCGCATGGCTATTTACATAGCTTACTCGGGAAGATATGCCCTTCAGATGGGGCGAAAACCAACAGCAGGCATTTAACGAGTTTCGTCAGCGCAAGCAAACACCTCCCGTGCTGGCCCACTTCAATAAAGACACATCAGCAGTACTACATACAGACGCTAGTAATGTGGGTTTTGGAGCAGTGCTCGTACAGTCGAAGGACAACGAAAAGGTGATCGCCTACGCCAGCAGGACGCGGTCCTGAGCGGAAGATAATTACACTACGACGGAAAAAAAATGTCTTGCAATGATGTGGGCAGTCCTGAAGTTTCGTCCTTATTTGTACGGCCGCCCACTCAGCGTTATTAGCGATCACCACTTGCTGTGTTGGTTAATCAAGTTGAAAGATCCATCTGGCCATCTTGCACGATGGAGTCTTCGGCTCCAAGAATTTGACTTCACTGTTTCACTGTTGCCTACAAGTCGGGAAAACGACACACCGATGCCGACTGTCTTCGTCGGTTTCCTTTTAATATGGCATCCTCGGAAAACGTCAACGACGACTCGGACTTTCTGAGAATTGTGGACATTGCCGCCTTTTCTCAACAGCAGCGTGACGATTCTAAACTGCTACCACTCATAAATTACCTACAAGGGCGAACGAATAGCGTGCTGAAGGTATTTGCGAGAGGGCTGTCGTCGTACTGCTTGCGAAAGGACGTTCTTTATAAAAACTTTTCACCCACCCGCAGCAGCTACTTCCTCGTCGTTCCTTCTTCGCTTCACCGTGAGGTACTGCAAGCCTGCCACGACGAACCTACCGCTGGTTACTGGGGTTTCGCAAGAACGTTGGCGAGGATAAGGCAGAAGTATTACAGGCCAGGACTTGCCGAAGTTGTCAAAACTTACGAGCAGGCATGTCTAGATTGCCAGCATCGCAAGCCACCATCCATCAAACCAGCTGGCCTGCTGCAGCCTGTCCGAGTGCCGGCGACACCGTTTGCACAAATTGGCATGGATTTTCTGGGCCCCTTCTGAAAGTCTGCCACTGGAAACAAGGGGATAATCGTCGCCACGGATTAACAGACCCGATACGCGGAGAAAGGCGCTCCGCCATGGGCAACGGCAGCTGAAGCGGCGCAATTTTTCATCGAAGCCATCGTTTCAAGACAGGGTGTTCCCACAATTGTCATCACCGACAGAGGTACTGCGTTCCTGGCTGAGCTTTTGGACACCATTTTCTGGCTATGCGGTACAGCTCACAGGAAGACAACGGCGTATCATCTCCAGGCCAACGGGCTCACCGAAAGCCTCAAAAAGACCCTGGCTGACATGATAAGCATGTACGGAGAGATGGAGCACCAGAACTGGTACGCCATTTTGCCCTACGTCACGTTCGCGTACAACACGGCTCATCAGTACACCACTCGGAAGACACCCTTCAGTCTCCTTTACGGACTCGAAGTTACGACAACGTTAGACGCAATGCTCTCTCATGAAAATAATGGCAATGAGATGGACACCAAAGAGTTTACCCAGCTAGCAGAAAAAGCCAGACAACTTGCCAGGTTGCGAATCACCAAACAACAAAACGACGATGCCAAACATTGCAACCTCTGGCACAGACCCGTCGCATACAACGTGGACGACAAAGTATGGGTCTGGACGCCTATTCGTCAGCGTGGGCTCTCCGAAAAGCGGTTGCGAAGACACTTCGGACCCTACATGGTTCTGCGACGCATCAGTGACGTCAACTACGAGGTTGTTCCGGATGGCGTTCAGTGTTCGAAGCGCCACAGACATTCACCAAAAATTGTCCACGTGCTTCGGATGAAGCCTTACTTTCAGTGACTATAAAACTGCAGTTTTGGTTTCGCTTTGCTTCTCGAACGTTTACCACCGGGGCGATGTTTTTTCAAAGGGGGAATAATGCCGCGCGTATGTGCCGGTGGCGGCGACAATGAAGCAGCGCGAGTGTCCTTGTCCGAGAGCAAAAGACGAAGACGTTGCAGTCTTTTTTTTCTGTGATCGATAAAGCGTATTTGTTTGAAGTGCTTTGTGTGCTCGTCAATCCCGCGTCGTCACAATATGTTATGACGTATCTGCTTCACCTTTTTTGCCATTTTCATGCAGAACAGCTCAGGCGTTTCATGACTTTTAACTTTGTCTGCCGGGCTTTTTGGGGCAATGCAACAAAAACTGTGCTAGATTTCGATTTCTTAGTGCTTGTTTCTCAGGGTATTGAAGAAACATCGTTAAAATTCAATCTCAAAAGATGTGTGTGAACGACTTGACTTGGAGATTCTACCATATTTATGAGCCTCTCGAGCGCATCCTTGCTAACGCGAAAAAAAAACCTCTATGCAGTGCGAATGGAGGCAGTCATGTCCTGAACGGCCATCAGTGATTTTTTATGACGATTTCCCCCGAAACAGCTCTATATGACATTCTGTTGTATTTGCGAACTTTTCTAAAGAAAGAAGTATAAAATATATTGATTTTATTATTGGTCAAATATATAGGACTCTCTCTAGACAATTAGATGCCTCTTTATCGCATTTTGCCCTTCTAACATGCCAGAATTAAAAAAAATAACTTTGCCCTCGGGCACCAAATGAACTAAGCTCTTGGTGTTATGTAGCGCATACTCTTAAGCAACAAAATAAATTTCATGTTGCTGTATTGACGTAACAGTAGCTTCATGCACGGTTACGAAAATGTGGTCAAGCAGAATTTGGCCCCGTTTTGGCGGGTAACAAACACACTGACACCAGCCGCCAAATGCGAACCCTGTGAACAACTATAGACTTTTAAACATGATAAGGTGTAAAGGACCAGAACTTATCGCTGGAAAAAATAAACAAAGAAAAATAGTTTTTGTTATAGCTCCAGAAGCCGGCAAAATCAAAATGCCACGTTTTCCCGCGTGTCTGATTTTACCCCACTATGCCCTAATTGTTCAAAAGAAGCAGGGAAGTCTCTTTACCTGAACGTACGTAAGGATGCCATAGCGACATTATATTTATGTGCAATAAATCCACAAAACAGAAACGGCATCCAGACAGAAGCTGCAGATTGAGCCGGGCAGAAAATGGCGATCTCCATAATTGTGTACGGGAACTTCGGAGAGCCAAAAGTGGAGTGTAGAAAAAAAATGGCAGATTCCACGTGCAGTTGGAATCGATGATATGCGAAGCAGGAATAAGAAACGTTCATATGTCACTTAAAAATCAGCACAACGCTACTAGGCGGACCTAAATTATACCGTGCATGACTTCCTTGCTATGATTATATAGATGAATCATATACCTTCGTCGTCTATTCACGTCACACGATGCCAAATTTGGTATATGTGGAGCTAGCGAAACGGCTGAGAGCACACTATAAGGGTAGCACGTAGTCATGTTTTACATGGCACGCATGTGATTATTATTATGTTTGGACGTGTCGTTTGCCTTCGTCGTCCATGAACGTCACGTAATACCGATTTAGTGAATGGGGAGCCAGCGTAACGGCCATGAGCACGCTGTGAGCGCAGCTTGAAGACATGTTTTACATGACACGCACATCATGATTATCATGTTCGAATGCGCCATTTACCTTCATCGTCCATTAACGTCCCGTAATACCAAACTTCGTAAATATGAAGCTAGCGAAACGACGATGAGTGCACCATGAGCGTGCTGTATAATAATGACTTGTATGACATGCATGCCATGATTTCCACGTTGGGGTCTGTAGTCACGTGACATCATGCGAGTTTTCGAATATGTCCTGTGAACAAAACCACCAAATAATCCACAAGACCATGAAATGTAAATCATTACATTTATGACATACATATCATGATTTCTATGACATACATATCATGACTTGTCACTTATGCTCGTCATATCAATACCAATTTCGGTATCGAAACAGTCAGGCGAACTTACAAGTAGTAGGCGGATAGATAGATAGATAGATAGATAGATAGATAGATAGATAGATAGATAGATAGATAGATAGATAGATAGATAGATAGATAGATAGATAGATAGATAGATAGATAGATAGATAGATAGATAGATACGCTCAAAGTAGCAGAAGTTCGCTAAAAAATGATTCGCATTCAATATTTCTCTCACTTCAAGCAGTCGAGGCTACAGACGAAAATTGAGGGTCTGGATTGTGGCATGAAGTCCAGTACAAGCAATCTTGATGTATGCCAATACTGAAAACGGGATACATTAGCTGCAACTAATGATGCAGAAGACAGAGTTATGAATCACCAATCACTATTACATTAAACGTAGTTTCAGAATGACTAACTGGCGTTTTTTTATAATATGGTAAGTACAAAACGTTGGCACTTTTTGATAACCCGATGTTTGTTTTCTATCGGTAGCAGGGATATTGAAAACTACAGCCAAGAAAAAAAGCTACATACACTAGAGTCCACTTCTCAGTCACGGCATAGAATTCTACATAAGCATAATTTCTAAGCACGTAATAATGCTACAGGCTGCACAAATATGCAGCCTTGGCTCATATAACTAAAACCACTTTGGTTTGTGGCTTCGTATATAGTTTTTAATCCTCACCTGCACAAATATTTGTAGCTCCACTTCTCCTGGCTGTGTGCTTTGAAAGACACACACACGACTCAAATAATGTTGCTTTGAAGCGCGAAATGCGGCTGATTCTAAAATATATTCGCACGTGACGAGAAAGAAAAAAAGAACCTCACAGATCCCTTCTTACTAGCCTATAGGAAAAATAAATTTCGAAACTTGTGTTCCTACAACCATGTGCTCTAACCGCATGAAGCATATATTCGCAATCAGCCATTGTTGATGCTGTTCATCTCCACATGACGACATCAAAGGTCTTGCGAAAGTACTTCGAAGTATGGAAAGATTCTGGTCTTCAGCTAGGCAAAGTTGCTGTTGCATCTAGTTGATGTTTCTTCATTCGTGGCGCCACTTGTGTGCACAATACGAACTACTGGCATATTTCCGGCTTATCAGCGTATATTTTCTTGCGCTAAACAGACCACAACGCAAATTCCCTTGCGGCAATCCATTTTATATCGACGCACGCTGTAAACGCAATCAACATTGTGTCCACGCCATCTGGCTCCCATGACGATTTCTTTGGGCCTCGTAACAAGATCGATCAACTTGCACAAACGTCCACCATTCCAATTCAACAGCGCTATTGCTGTAATGTTAGCAAAAGGATGGTGCTTTCGTCATTGGTATAGCCGAGGAGGGTTCAATATACTCGTCTCCCCTCCAGGGGATATTTACATTTTTTATCATCATGCTTGTCTTTGAATGTACAAGCGTACATTTCAACACAAGCATGAACAGACATAAAACATAAGGAGGCATAAAAGGGCATTGCCCCTTCCCCCATCACTCCCTGAGTTTGTTATACAAATCGTGCCACCCTATCCCTTACTTTTCACGCGTATCACGGTAACACTGACAAAATCCACTCATGGGCGCTTTTATGGGCCATCCGTTTATAAAACAAACTTGCCGAGAGCATAACAGGAGATTCCAACCCACTGTATTTTTGTTAGTCGCTAGAGGCTCAGATCCCCAGCTAATACATGATCTCTCTGAATCATCATAAGTAGTGAATTGTTTTTGAGGCTTTTCGGTTGTCTGTGCAATCACGTGTGTCTATGATGATGCTGATGTTAACTTACTTGTTAAATGTGATTTGACATTTCTTTTATGCGCATACTTTGACGTTTTTCCTGTGTTGCATTTTAATCACATATTTAAACAGCACAGTTATCTCTGCTTCCCACGTATAGCAGTTTGCAATTTGTAATTGTTACTATACTGGCTTGGAAGATCCTTTGCTATGTATATCAGTGTATTCAGTCTAATGCAATTTTACTACGTTTTCTTTACATGTCTTCTAGGTGCCTTATCCAATATCACGCCGGGCATTGTAAGGTGCGTTCAAATAACTAACGCAATTTTTGTCTACTACCCTGATTATTGCTATGCCTCTGGCATGATTTAGTAAGAAGAGCGAAGTATGTAGAGTCAGCTCATTTTTTAAACGTTCAGAAAGATTATTCATTTCCCATGCTGACGGAAACGCCATGCATTGCAGCTTCCGTAGACACTAACGACAGATTTCTGTACAGTGTATTTTTAGGAAACTCTATGGTGGTAGTGACAAAGTTGTGGGCATCTTGGCAAACGCGAGGCTACCACGCTGCTCACGCTGCCAACTATCTACGCTGATGTCTGTTTCCAATGCCAATAGCACAGTTGGCTTACTCGCATGAACTTGAAATACAAATATCCGTGATAAAGTGAGACTGTAACGGTATACCCTTAAGTGTACTAATGAATTTGAATTTGCAACTTCAAGGAAAAAATGGTTCTACGTTTAATGTTCCGACTGTCTTGTTGGCTGGTATGTTCCGTAAATATTATCTCCCTCTCTCTGGCAAGAACTGTAGTCTACGCGAACTATTTGCACGGGCACTGCCATAATAGTAATCAATCAGACGTAGCTACCGCCTTCAGCTGAAGCACAGTATGGCTTTCGAAAACAAAAGTCAGAAAAACTTGAAGAACGATTGGGCTTTGCCTTCAAAATTGGTAGGCGATAGCATAATCAAACCCCATGTGCATAACCTTCAACCATGCCATGCCGCAAGGAAAGAAACTTTGTGCGGGTTACATTGACCATTTCAAAACATCGTAGACTACCTTACTGCCAATACAGTTGTGAAGGGCCAACTGCGTCATAATTGATCCTTTCGCCTATTGACAAAGTACCCACTTCGTATATGTAAGATGACACGCACACCTGCGCCATATGTGATAATGGGCTGGCAGCTTAAATTGCTTACCCGTTGCGAAATTTTCATGTTTTGGCGCCTGGAATGATCCTACGATTTCACCACACAATATTACAGGAGTTACGGATGCTCCCCCCACTACATAAAATTATTACAGCCTTCCTTCTACGCAGAAGCTTCAAGTAATGGCCTGGCATCGTGGTATAACACCTGTTTGCCTCGCAGAGAACACGGGTTTCATTCTCACGTTAACCAGAAAAATTCATATTTGATTCTTGGCGTCTATCTCAGGTTTTCGCTTCCGGATAGCACTCACGTTTCGCTTACTTTCAACGACGACGACAAGGGAATTTATGCGTAACGAGTTCTGTAATGCAAACATCTTAAAACTTTCTCCCGTCTAATCAAGAATTTCTTTCGGGAGTTATATAAGAAATGTGCTAACTCATCACAATCAGGGCACAAAAATAACAAATAACGCAAAAAGTCCACGACAAAAGCGCTGTCTGAAAACTGAAAGTTGAATGGAATAAACGTGTCGTATATATGCAAACATTAAGGCATAAGTAATCTTGACAACCCCCACAAAACACGTAATCAAGTATGCTGCAGATACAAAATATCAGCATCTGTTAGAGTGATTGAAGGCTGGATCACGCATCTGTTTTTTGCTTTCATGATTTCGTGCGCTTCAGCAGATTCACGCGCGTGCTCTATGCCTCACCACCACAATGCTTTTGTTTAGCTCACTGCGCAGCCGCACTGCCGGCAATGGAGAGCAAAATGCGTCGATGATGTACCTTTTAGGGAGCCGGCGCGCTCCCTTAGACAGACGTTGAAACAAAGAAGTGTGGCAGCTTGGGCTAGTTGGTATGGCATGACGATAGTCATAGCGCGAGAACAAAACTTTCGTGTCCTTCTAGTCTCTGTGTCATCGTTTTGTTCTCGCGCTATAACTATCGTTGAAGCAAAGACCCGTCTGCCCGATGCACGTGCGCCCGCATGACAAAAGGTTCAAGTACCCCACTCCGCTCTTACAGTCAGTGAAACGGTTAGTGAAACCTTTAGGGAACAGCCCTCAGCGCTGAAATTCGCCAACCCCTTCTGCAATCTTTTGTCAACTCTCGCCCACATGCTTCCTATATTCTTACCAGCACGAAAGACAACGATTATGTCATATCAACTGGCCACCTTCTTCATACGTTGCGACATGGCATGCAGGTATGGGATAACAACGGAGTTTTTTAGCCAATCCGAGGGACCACCCACAGCGTCGAGGCTGTATTTTTGTTCCCTTTTCAGGTGATGAAAAAGTCGCTGTGAAGCGGAGGCAAGGACCAGGCACGGGAAACCAGCCGCTTCCAATCTGATAACCTACCGTAAAAACGGCAACGTTAATGCGCTAATGTAGAATGGTACCGTGGGCTGCGGCCGTCTTTATAACGCTGTTTTTTGGGCAGAATTCGCTTGACCTCTTTCATATTTTCTTTCTAAAACGTCTGGAGTGGCCGCCTAAGAAGTTATACCCTCAGGTTACCATTGCAGCTTGAGTTTGGTAGTAAATTTAGGCATAGTACACATTTTGGTGATGTGCACAATCCTCCATGTCGGCTCTACAAATTGTCCTGTAGAGGGAGTTTATTTCACTGCAACAAAATTCAACGAATTTTTTATAGAGAGAGAGCTTTTTTCTAGCTTTTTTTGAACAAATGGTTGAATGTATTCTTATGATTCAGATATATTGCTCTTCTGCGCAAGCATAAGTGGCTTGGACACTCGACTTAAAAGCATAGGGCCCTCGTTCTAACCACCACCCCGTAAAGAAACTCTTGATAATTTAATTCATTTATTTTCAGTCGATGATGATCGTCTTATGTGATGAAGGGTCGGACGCATGAACAACTTTCTCTTAGAGTCGTTATAATGCTGACACACGTTGAAAAGAAACGAGATTGAATTAGCGTGCGTGTACGAAAAGACAAGCTTTTTTACATGCCAGATGGGGTAATGATATTACACTAGCATGTAATCTGGACCCAAACTACATACAATCAGTGCTAGCCTTGACCGAAAAGTAGGCTAAGTACATTTAAGGAAAGAGCACTGCAGATCACTGGAAATAAAGTAGTTTTAGCGGAGATAAATTTTTACATTTTAAGCAAATTCTAATATGAACAAATTTGATGGTACAATTTTATCTCATAGACCACATATATTGTTATTAGAGTTAAATTGTATGCAACCCGCAGCATACACTAAGTGCAGTAAAGCACTTCTTTGGGCTAGTTGGTACATATCGAAGAAAAGTCGGGTAAGTTTGCGCCGCATATGTTCTTTGTAGTTGTTCTTGTTATTATTAATAATTTGTATCAAGTTTTCAGCGCTAAGTTGCCCAGATTTCTATACCATCAGTGCTGATCTGATTAATAGTATCAGATGCTTCAGCGGATTTCACAAAATATATTCATTGAAGTTACCCATCAACACCATCGTTTTAGTACCCAAGCAAAACACAATAACACGGATGCGCACTTACTTCATGCTGAGTTTATTATTTTAGTTGTTAAGCAAAAAGCTGGCCTTAATAATACTACACCTCCGGCTGCTGAAATTTGCACACAGCAGGGATGAGAACTGCATGTGATTGTAGCGTTAAAATGACTTAAGTTTAGCATAGGACTAGCGGTAGAGACACGCTACGTAGGAGGAACCATAAGTACAGCAATACTATATGTGCTCAGAGCAAACAAAAGTAACTGCCATACTAACAGAGTCGATGATGTTAGAAGAGCTTGCTAAAAGATGATCGGGTGCAATCCTGCGTGCACATTACTTTGCTATTATATAAAGATGCGGGGAAAACGCCCTCTTCTTTAGCCATTTCTCCCCGCGGCTTTACACCACCATTGCGCATGCGTGTCTCATCCTCCTCTCGCGCCTCGAAAAGCCAACGCAGGCAGCGTCTATAAAAGAGTTTCTTGATTGAAAAATAAATGCCCTTACCGCCCCAAACGAAATCATGAGGAAATCTGAATGCATAGCGTAGCGTTCATAACAGCGTTCCGCCGTTCCGCACGTGAGAACCTAGCGCTAGAAGAATAATGTTCTTTTTTCTTACATTGTGCAGCTACGCTTTTCGGTCGCGAGAAACGCGACATGCGTTTCCAGCTCTATTACCTAGCGTGCACGGTTAAGAAATACTATGAAGTCAAGAAAACAACCAGCGTTTTCGGCTCGGTGTTGGCGTTTCGAGCACACAATTTCGGATGTATGTTCTTGAGAGACGCCCAGCCACCGAACGGTCGAGTGTGAAGCGCTAGCGGACGGGAAAGTGGGGCGCAAGGAGGAGAGAGAGCGAACGGTGAGAGAAAGAGCGGGGAAGCACTGACACTACCCTCTCCTACATTCTCTCGCACAAGCTCCAGTTGCTAGGAGCTAGGATATGCACGCGCCCCCGCAGCTTTCGCTACGGGAGAGGCAATGAGAGCCGATAGTAACACCGGCCAGCGCGCGGACACCACTGCAGACGCCGCGGACAACGCCGGATGCCTGACATAGCCTAAGAAATGCATTTGCATTTAAAAACTCACTCTTCGCGCTGCACAACACTGCACTGGCCGCCCAGTATACAGGCACTGGACCTTGACCTCAAAGCTAATGCCTGTGAGAGATTTCTACTGTGCGTTGTTGCACAATAAAAATTCGCCGTGTGCCCGTTAACTAAAAGTGGGCTTTGGGTATCCGTGCCCAATCAGAGTCTGCTGTCTCTCACTGCCCATTAGCAGCGATTGGCGTGTGGCCGTAGGAAACACCGGTTCATCACTGCGTGCTTTGTGCCCCTCCCCCTCCCCCCGAGGGTTTCTTTCCTGCAAAACGAGGCCAGGATTACGGCTCATGAGGGGCTAGTTCCTTAAACGTCCACTACGTGCCGCATGAAGTTGAACCCTTCCCCCCGCTCGCACTTTTCTCCTCCCACCACGACGTTGACGAGTTCCCTACGGAAATGGCTTCGCTCTTCAACCTGTTCTCGCCCGCCCCTCATTGTGGGAACCAAAGAATAACGCGCCGCTGCCAGCGCATTCTTACCCGCACCGTTTAAACGCCAGCCGGTGTAGAGTACGTGAACATGTTCCGGACCGGCCATGAACGGTTTTTCAGACTGAGGACTTGTGTCTTTTTTTGGCTCAGTTGAACTCGAGTCCTCACGGTTTTATTATATAGTCATAGATAATTTATATACGAAGAAGCTACGACCAACTGCATTAAGTTCTTTTGTTTGTTTCTCGTCGTAAGTAATCTATAGTATTCAGGATATCAGGTTCAATACTTAATTTGTGGCTAAGCCACATTCTTTGCCGACCCGAACTTTTTCTAGGGCAAGAAAAAGATTTTAATCTTCTTTTTTAGCTAATAGGCAATTGAATAGCATGCTAAAAATTAAGAAAGATGATACAGTACAACGATTTTCACAGGAGAACCATGTCCACTATACTGTACACTGTGATTAATTTGTTGAACATATAGGCACACACATTCTGCTATTCTCTTTGAAAGAGCGCTGCTTTTGGCCCTGTTAGGTTAATAGCCTTATAAAACACAAGCGAGGTTTGTTTTGACCCGAGAAAAAGTTTCTAATGGTTGGCTGTAGCACATAGCGTTCAGAACCACACAGGAAACAATAGGTAGAAGAGAGCGTGTGTATTTTGTCCACAATTCAACTTCATCAGACGCCGATCCCCCTCGTGCTTTATGATGTTGATAGATTCTCAGCATGTCCCAGTTTAATATTTCTATGACTGGGCTTGAAGAGTGTCGCGTCAAGCCACCTCTTGTTTTTTTCTTCCTTTTATAATGAGCACGATGGGCACCGATTGCATCTTGGTGTCGAGTGTACTGGACATAACTAATTCTAGCCTTTCCAGCAAAGTTCTGATTACAAAGGCTACGTTTTTTTCTACGATGTATCGAAAAGACATAACAGAGCTCGTACAATTTAAATGATTTTAGTGGTGCAAAGATATCTCCTGAAATACTTTTGTATACTTGACGGCATCGTGCACACGTATTTTTGCGTAAATTACGCAATTACTTCTGTTCGCCGATAAATAGGTTGATATATATGTGGAGTTTAACGCCTCAAAACCACCGTATGATTATGAGAGATGCCGTAGTGGAGGGCTCCAGAAAGTTCGACCACCTGGGGTTCTTTAACGTGCACCCAATTTTGAGCACACGGGCTTACAACATTTCCGCCTCCATCGGAAATGCAGCCGCCACAGCCGGGATTCGATCCCGCGACCTACGGGTCAGCAGCCGAGTACCTTAGCCGCTATATCACCATGGCGGGGCTTTGGAGAAGCGTGGTACCCGCTTCACACTAGCAAGAAATTTTGTGCATTTTTTATGCTGTGGTTCGTGAGGGTGGAGAATTCTGCCAGAAGTTTTTGTTATCCGGGGTAGAAATCTCCACAGAGGGTATGCGCCATGGTTAATAGGTGAACAAGATCAAGCTTGTTCAGAACAGAACTGAAGTGTATAGAGCATACACAGAGCATTTTCCGATTTGATTTGGCGTTCTGTGTGTAAAGGATCGAGCCGTATACAAACCACTTCGGAAAAGTACGAAATGGTGGGCTTGGGTTAGTTCATATGTATGTAAGCTGACTTGTCAGTTGTATTTTTCTGCGTGATGTAGATGGCCCTTTTTTTGAACTGCTACACAAATGAGGTGGTCTAAAGTGCTTGCTTGATTTCTCCTGTCGTCAGGAAATGTGGAAAGATTGATACAGGAGTATCTAATGCAGTTGTTTCGTCCTTCTTTTTTTCATCAGTGAGATTTTCGTCAGAATATCTGACTGAAATCTCGCGTAAGAAATGATATGAAGACCTCGTTGATGTTTTACAGATGGTACCATTGTACCGCTCCCTATACTGTGCAGGCCCAGGACAGGATGTTCTTAAACGTGTTAAAAGAATGCTTTTAGCACCGGGGGTCCAAAATTCTTTAATTTACACATTGGTACCTTAGCAGTTAAAACATGGTTGGAGGATAGAAGATTATTCTGGCCATGGGGCACACATTGTTGCTTATGGAATAAACCGGAAACAATTGAACACGCGTCTATAGATTGCTGAAGTGGGTGTTTTTTCGGGACATTTTGCAGGGAACCTTGAAAAAATCAAAGCATAACCACGGAGTGAATGATGATGAGTGGGGCGAAGCGTCCGCCAGCCCGTCCGTGCTTCTGTCTGTCCGTTCGTTCTTGCTTCCGTCTGTCCGCGCGACCATCCGTGCGTCCGTCCGTGAGTCCGTCTATCTGTCTGTTTGTCCGTTCGTGCGTCCATCCTTCCATACCTCCACGCGTTCACCACCCGTCCATCCGTCTGCTGGTCTGTCTGTCCATCCATCCATGCGTCCATCTAGTGAACACTCCACGTACTGCAATCTCCCTTCTCGCAACCCCTGTGGCACTTACCCGCTATATAGCGGGTATGCGCAACCGGTGGCTACGTACGTACGTACGTACATACATACATACATACATACATACATACATACATACATACATACATACATACATACATACATACATACATACATACATACATACATACATACATACATACATACATACATACATACATACATACATACACATGGAGGGGAACAGACCCACGTCACAAGGAGCTTCGTCCTTAAAAATAATTACAGTCAAGTGCACATGGCGTTCATTTTCTCTCTGCTTAAAACGAGGCCAGCGTACCTTAAGATGTAATTACGCTCCTGGGTCTGTACAGTATTTGACAAACTAGGAATGTCTTTCAGTATGTGAATTTGGAAGTGAGACCTGTGCGAGAATGTTATTGCGAATCTGTGTGCCATTTTCTTACAGTGCTGAAAGGGTAAGAAAATGTACCAGAGTGGATTCTACGACTTGAACCATTGTTACGAATGCATAAGTATTGATCAATAGTCAGCTCACAACTGACGGTTCTTCACTGCACTTTGTGGTTGTACAACTAATCTCTTGTATTTGATCAAGTATGTGAACAGTCTTGATATGCAAGGCAAAACAAAAAAAAAACCGGCGTATCTCAGTGGTGTAATGTTGGGCAGGAATGCAGGACACCTGGCTCCAAATCCCATTGTGTCCTTTGTGTTTTTTTATTTACTTGTGTTTTTCTTTGTTTGAATGATAGTGGTTACGGACACTGGTGGTGGCGGACAAGTATATCGTGCCAGAAACGACTCTCGTTGTCATCTCATAACAGTCCAAGACGACAGGGACGCTAGGGAGTGCGCCCACGAGTGCTGATGAAAACTGATGTTTATTCGCCACAGTGCATGAAATATATAGCATACACAAAATAATGAAAAAGCCGTTCAACTCTTGCATAACAATTTCTCGGAATCCAACTAGTCTCTCTACAAGCATTAACGGAGTATCGAATGTTGCAGCCTCGGAAATACAGAGGAAGCAGCCGTCACTGGGAAGAGTTTGTCTTGCCCCGAAAGTTCGACACAAAGAAAGCAACGGACAGCATGTTTGCCACTCTTATTTACAAAGTATTTTCGCAGAAACGCATTTGTTTATGGGTGGTTACGCAAAACAGATATCTGGTCACTGGCACTATACTTTGTGGGTGAAAACGCTCAGCGCTATACGGAAACTGCGTCGCGATCGATGTAGCAGCGGTGGGGGAAATGAGCCTTTTTAGTGACACGTGTTACAAACAAGTGGGGGGAGGGTAAACAACAAGAGGGAAGGCAGGGAGGTTAACCAGGCACATGCCCGGTTTGCTACCCTACGCTGGGGGAATAGGAAGGGGACATAAAGATGAGAAAGAGAGAGAAAAGATAAAAGAAAGAGAGAGAGAAAAAAGAAAAAAAAGGAGGATTGTCAGTCAATCGGCTGGCACGTATGCAGCGGTGGCACTACACAAAAGTTAAAGGTGGTCAAATAGGCCTGTAGTCCTCAAAAAGCACAAGACAGCTTTGACTGCTTCTTGAGCCGACGAAAGGCGATGACGGTGTTCCTGTAGCATCTGCACAGAGAGTGGCTGATCGTCCAATTGTCGCAATGCGTCCGAAAGCTTCTGTCTTTCAGAGGCAAATCGAGGGCAATGACATATCAGATGGTCGATGTCTTCTTTGGTGCAGCAGACGTCGCATTCCGCATTGTCGGTCAATCCGATGAGGGTTCTATATGCTTTTGTGAAGGCAACCCCCAACCAAAGGCGACAAAGAAGTGAAGCTTCATGTCGACGAAGTCCGGATGGAGGTCGAAGTTCGAGTCGAGGGTTTATTTGGTATAGTCTCGTATGTCTTATGCTTGGGGTGTTCCACTCCTGCAGACTCAGACTACGTGCCAGGTGACGAAGTTGCTTTGCAGCGTCAGTCCTTGACAAAGGAATCGGAAGGGTGTGTTCTTCTTGGTGCGATGTGCGAGCTGCGTTGTCTGCGGAATCATTGCCACTGATCCCACAATGGCCAGGAAGCCACTGAAACTTGACCTCGTGGCCTGTTTCTGTGACGTGGTGAACGAGCTTGACAACTTCGTAAGTTAATTGTTCATGGCAACCTCGTCGAAGAACTGACTGCATGCTCTGTAGGGCTGGTTTTGAGTCGGAAAACACAGCCCATTTACTCGGTCTTTGGGATTTGATGTACTCTATGGCACCACGCAAAGCCGCAAGTTCTGCCGCTGTGGACGTAGTGACATGTGACGGTTTGATTCGCAGTGTGATTCCTCTAGCTGGAATCACCACCACACCACCGGAACCAGACGCTGTGGTTGAACCATCGGTGTATATGTGCACGTGGTTGTTGTACATTTCGTGCAGATTGCTCAAGCTCAATTGTTTTAGGGCTGATGAAGGCAAATTTGATTTTTTTTCTGTATTCCTGGAATTGAAATACGTACTTGTGGAAGTGCCAGGCACCACGGAGGATACACCAGTTTCTCAGCAGGCGTAAAACCTCACGTAAAGGACGCACGATGAGCACAGACAATTGCACTAAATTTCGTACGGGGCCTCTCAGTAGCGAGGGTTGCCAAGTGGTGGGATGGATTCCTAGCATGTTGCCTGAGGTACGTACGCATCGTTTTAATGGTGATGTGCGTCATGATCGAGTAGTCCTGTGCAATGGCAATTGTTTCAGCTGTCGATGCGCAGCGGGGTAAACCAAGGCATATCCTAAGCGCTTGGGCTTGAATATTTTGGATTGTGCGCAGGTTCGTTTTGCACGTGTTAGATATAACAGGTAGGCTATACTGCAGAAATCCAGTAAATAATACTTTGTACAGCTGTAACATAGACTCGACAGACATTCCCCAGCTTTTCCCAGCAAGAAACCTGAATAAGTGACAAATGGCAGTCAGCCGCTTTTTCACGTAGTTTACGTGGGGTGTCCAAGACAGGTTTCGGTTGATTACGACTCCCAAGAACCTGTGACTCCGGCTGCATGACACCAACTGCCCGTTAATTGATATGCCGTAAGCGGACATTGGTTTTCTGGTGAAGTCCACGACTGCACACTTCTCACTTGCGATTTCAAGCCCTTTTTTGCGTAAGTGGTACGATGTCACTGATGCTGCCTTCTGAAGTCGAGCGCGAAGTTGAAGTCGAGTCACACCTGATGTCCACACACAGATGTCATCAGCATAAATGGAAAGTCGTACACTGCTTGGTTGCTTGCCAACTAGTTCAATGAGTGTTAGGTTGAACAGCGTCGGGCTTAGCACTCCGCCTTGCGGGACTCCTCGGCTGCAGTAATACTCGGGTGTCGGGCCATTCTCTGTCTGCACGTGAAATGCTCTATTCTGTAGGTAGCTCTGAACCCACGTATATATCCTGCCACCGAGTCCCACTTCTTCTAGTGCGCTGAGAATGGCTTCGTGGGTGACTTTGTCGTAGGCCCCTTTAACGTCAAGAAACAGAGCAGCAGACAACCGTTTGCAGGCCTTCTGGTGTTCTACATATGTCACCAAGTCAACTGCATTGTCAATTGATGAGCGGCCTCGTCTGAACCCGGACATGGCATCTGGATATATTTCGTAGAACTCTAACTACCATTCCAGACGCTTTAAAATCATCCTTTTCATAACTTTTCCCACACAGCTCGCGAGGGCAATCGGGCGGTAAGAGGAAATGTCCAAGGGTGACTTGCCGGCTTTGAGAAGTGGAATCAGGCGACTTGACTTCCATTCCTGTGGAACCATGCCAGTTTGCCAGGAGTCGTTGTACAGCTGCAAGAGTGCCTGCCGAGCTTGATCTCCTAGGTGACACAGAGCGCGGTAAGTGATGCCGTCAGGTCCTGGCGCTGAAGAACGTCTACACAAAGCAAGTGCAGCCTTTAGTTCGTCCATTTAAAACGGAATCTCCATTCGGGGATCACGTGAGGATACAGAAAAGTTGGGCGTCTTTGTCCCAGTTGAATTTGAGCTGCAGACAATCCTTCGACAGAAGGAATCTGCGACATCAATCTCTTCGCAGCGTAAGGGAAGTGCCAGAGATTTTAATGGGTAGTGCTGAGTAATGGTTGTACGAAGACCCCGGACAGTTCTCCAGATTAGTGACAGAGGCTTTCTGGGATCCAGAGACTCACAAAAAGATACCCATCGTTGCTTGTCCAACTTGTCCATGTGACGCTGTATTTTCTTTTGTGTGCGTCTGGCCACTCTCAGATCATCAAGTGATTTCGTGCGTCTATAACGTCGTTCTGCACAACGACGAATCGCTCGGAGTTTCTCGAGATTAATGTCCATATCAGTGCGAGATGAGCTCACCGGAAACGAACACGTCGTTGACTGTAGGGCACTCTTTATTGCGTCCTCTAGGTTGAAAGGTGAGGCGCCAACATAGTCTTCCATGATTAACTTGTATTTTTGCCAATTGGTGCACTGGACGGCTCTGGAGGACTTGAGACTTGGAAAGCCGTTCATCTTCAGGTATGTTGGGATGTGGTCACTACCCCTTGTTTCCAAACCCGAAAACCAGTGCAATCTGCGTGTGAACGAGCGTGAGATGAAAGTGAGGTCCAGGCAACTGCTATAGGCCGATCCGCGCAGATAAGTAGGGCTGCCGTCATTTACGAGGATAAGTTCACATTCAGAAGCGAAAGACACTAACTGTCTACCTCTAGTGTTGACCCTGGAGCTTCCCCATAAGTAGTGGTGGGCATTGAAGTCACCAGTTATCACCCATGGCTGGAGAGTTGAATTCAAAATTCCGCGCAAGCGCTCTCGGTCTAGACGACTTGATGGATGTAAGTAGACTCCGATGATGGTGAATGTGGTCTTCTTGTTTTTTACTGTTAGGCAAACGTACTGGTTTTCTTCGTCAGGGGGTACAGGGTGATGAACCTAAGTTAAGTCGCGCCGTATGAACACAATGACCTTGCTGCGCTCTCCGTGGGTAGAAGACATAAAGCACTCATATCCAGACAGTCTCATCTGGGCTGACAGGTTCGGCTCACAAATCACAATTATGGAGAACTGGTTCGTGAATACATATTGCCGGAACTCGGACATACGCGCCCTAAGTCCTCTGGCATTCCACTGAAGGACAGATGCGTTCTTGACCTCCTCGCGAAAGGATAACATGTTGCGGGCCATCGTTTTACCTTAGAGCTGCAAGCACCAGACTCAAAGTGTCCAGCACTTGGAGTGCGCTCTGCGCTGATGGGGTGTTCATGTTGCTTAGGAGCATGCGCATTGCGCTCATAAGGGTCTGCAACATGTTGATGACCTGGCGATCCTCAGTTGTCTTTTCATCAGTGCTTCGTGATGGCATCGAGGTTGGCGGAGATCGATGCACCTCTGAAACAGGCTGCGTTCGTGAAAGTGATGGCCACTCTTCACGAGGTGGGAGTGTTGACCCTGATTCTGTTATCGGTGTATCCGTCTTCGCAGAGCTTGACGATTGGGGGCCAGTTCTTCTTGCTTGAGATGACGGGTCTTTATCGGCAGATGCCACGTTGCGTGATGATCTTCTGTGGCGACGCCGATGTCGCCTGACAGTAGCATCGGCTTCCCTGTGCGTTGAATTGTCGCGCACCATGCGTTTCAGCACCGCGCATTCATTTCTCACTCGTGGGCAATTTTTAGACGACGCTTTATGAGCGCCGTGGCAATTGGAGCATTTGAACGCAGTTGCGTGGCAGGCGTCTTCTGAATGAGGTTCGGCACACCGCGGGCACAAGACATTGCTGGTACATACTCCTTTGACATGTCCCATCTTGAAACATCTGAAGCATTGGAGGGGCTTGGGTATGTATGGACAAACAAGTGGCACTCGTATTTCTTTTCCAATCACTTACCGTCAAGCATTTACAATTTTGCGAATGTATTGTAGCTTGCGGGGAATAAGTTGCATTTGCTCCAGACCCATTCGAGCGTTCCCATGCATGTACGCGAAGGTCTTGAATGGACGTTCTACCGCGTAAAAGGGGCCCTGCAACATTTTTGAGCATGGTCAGAAAACGCTGCTGATCGGTAGTAGAAGCTCTCGAGAACACGCGAGCCAAATGTTATAGCACCACATGTGGCCTAGAATTCACAATCAATTATCAATTCTCTTTCCTCAATAAATGACGGAAGACGCTCAAAAATTACTCCTAGAGGGCCATCTATCAGTCACTGGCTGATTTGACAATGGTGCGCTAGGTCGTTTTAGAGATCACCGCGGAAGGCCGTGAGATGTCCACGCGTGATAGGGAGCCTTCTAAACACACGCCTCCCGCCAGATTTAGGGTGGTGACATCTTCAAGAGTTCAGCCACAAGTAGCCACCAGATTTGGCGTGCAACCTAGTTGCCATTCATAGTCGCCGCTAAATTTGGTTGGCCGCCATCTTGACTCTCCTTTGCCACTGTAAACCCATGATATACCAATAAAATATTTTGTTAGCATGCAACGCTAGCATATTGCACTACCAAAAACATGAAGGCTGGCATTTTCAACATCGTGAGTGCACTGCTGTGAGCCTTCGCGGCCTTTTCATTGGAGATTTCTTGCGCATACACGCATTATGTAATCGCACAAGCACAAGATGAAGTCATGTTTCGCCGTAAGCTGCTCCCCTTTGCTTTCATCATCACACCGCCCGGATGGTTCGCAGATTCTACGTAGAACTCACTCCACCAACGCTGGGGGATCGACCAAGAAACGGGTAGCTTAGAATATATATATATATATATATATATATATATATATATATATATATATATATATATATATATATATAAGGGAAAGAAGTGTATACCTAAGGGCTCGTTTTTCCGTGTTTTAACACAATAATAATGAGATATAACAGACAGTAATGCCAAGGAATGTACAGGGGAAGTTATTAAAACCAATGGAATTTAAATAAGAAGAAAGAAAAGTGGATGAAAAAATTACCAACTGTGAGCAGGAATCGAACCTACGACCTTCGAATTACGCGTTCGATGCTCTAACCACTGAGCTATCACAGCGGCCCTCCCTCCATCCACTTTTTTGGGTTTATCTGTGAATTTAGAAGTAGGAGTGACAGTCAGCGCCATCTATAAGCCAAACAACGAGTGTGAAACACTTTTATGCGCATGTTTGGCGCCACGTAGCACGTGAACTTATTATGAGCGGGCAGCTGAATAATTGTCCCTCTTATACAACCTAAACACACCAAGTCTGCCAGTACGAGACCCTCGTTCAATGAAATAAGGGAAAGAAGTGTATACCTAAGGGCTCGTTTTTCCGTGTTTTAACACAATAATAATGAGATATAACAGACAGTAATGCCAAGGAATGTACAGGGGAAGTTATTAAAACCAATGGAATTTAAATAAGAAGATAAACCCAAAAAAGTGGATGGAGGGAGGGCCGCTGTGATAGCTCAGTGGTTAGAGCATCGAACGCGTAATTCGAAGGTCGTAGGTTCGATTCCTGCTCACAGTTGGTAATTTTTTCATCCACTTTTCTTTCTTCTTATTTAAATTCCATTGGTTTTAATAACTTCCCCTGTACATTCCTTGGCATTACTGTCTGTTATATCTCATTATTATTGTGTTAAAACACGGAAAAACGAGCCCTTAGGTATACACTTCTTTCCCTTATTTCATTGAACGAGGGTCTCGTACTGGCAGACTTGGTGTGTTTAGGTTGTATAAGAGGGACAATTATTCAGCTGCCCGCTCATAATAAGTTCACGTGCTACGTGGCGCCAAACATGCGCATAAAAGTGTTTCACACTCGTTGTTTGGCTTATAGATGGCGCTGACTGTCACTCCTACTTCTAAATTCACAGATAAACCCAAAAAAGTGGATGGAGGGAGGGCCGCTGTGATAGCTCAGTGGTTAGAGCATCGAACGCGTAATTTGAAGGTCGTAGGTTCGATTCCTGCTCACAGTTGGTAATTTTTCATCCACTTTTCTTTCTTCTTATTTAAATTCCATTGGTTTTAATAACTTCCCCTGTACATTCCTTGGCATTACTGTCTGTTATATCTCATTATTATTGTGTTAAAACACGGAAAAACGAGCCCTTAGGTATACACTTCTTTCCCTTATTTCATTGAACGAGGGTCTCGTACTGGCAGACTTGGTGTGTTTAGGTTGTATAAGAGGGACAATTATTCAGCTGCCCGCTCATAATAAGTTCACGTGCTACGTGGCGCCAAACATGCGCATAAAAGTGTTTCACACTCGTTGTTTGGCTTATAGATGGCGCTGACTGTCACTCCTACTTCTAAATTCACAGATAAACCCAAAAAAGTGGATGGAGGGAGGGCCGCTGTGATAGCTCAGTGGTTAGAGCATCGAACGCGTAATTCGAAGGTCGTAGGTTCGATTCCTGCTCACAGTTGGTAATTTTTTCATCCACTTTTCTTTCTTCTTATTTAAATTCCATTGGTTTTAATAACTTCCCCTGTACATTCCTTGGCATTACTGTCTGTTATATCTCATTATATATATATATATATATATATATATATATATATATATAAGAAATGAAGCGGGAGAAAGCAAGGAGCTCCTTTATAGATTCACGTTTCGGCCGTGGCACGGCCTTCGTCAGAGAATGAAAAGTGAACAAGGCATATGCTGCTTTTAAGGGCCACTGATATCTCAAAAAAACGTCAGGAGTTCAAAATAAAACATCGGTGACAATTCATTTTGATCTATCACCTCGTGTAACAAGATAACTGCTACAACCTAAGAAACGTAGGGCTAGGAAGCCATCGCATCAGTGAAACATATAAACCAGTAAAAACGATGATCAGGCCGCGAAGGAGACACGAGAGATTAAGGCTACTTGCCTGGCAAAACAGATATCAATCACATCTACTTCAGCACGGTACACATAAAAGTACTGAAAGATCATCCAAAATTTTTTTACAAGTCACCATGGTCGCTATACAAAATATAAAACGTGCGACTTTAATGCAATAGGCGGTGGTAAAAAAAAGAGCGTGCGTGAAGGGAGGGGGGAGGATAGTGTATGAATATGATAAACTTTGTCCCCCACAAAGAAAGGTGACACGTCCGATGCTTTCATTTATACCAGCGTGAAGACTTGAATTTATTGATGAGGTAGGATTCGCGAACTGCTCGGTCATGATGAGTTTTAAATCCAGACTGTAGTATGGTAGCCTTGATGCTTGCATAGGGGTGACCTGGCATCTGGACATGTTTTGATAGTGGAAGATGAGGAAGGTTAAAAGCGTGGGCTCTATGGTTGTTAAAGCGTAATCGGAATGACGTTTCGGTGTGACCGATGTATTGCTGGTAGCATGTGGAGCACTCAAGCATGTACACAACATTGGCGCTGTCACAAGTGAAGTCTCCGATGATTCTCATGGTAAAGATTGAAGTGCTGCTGGTTACGGAGTGCGAAGTTGTTATGTGTGGGCATACCTTACAACGGGGTTTATTGCAAGGGCGACAGCCAACATAGTTCGGTCGGTTGTTTATTTTGGACGAAGTTAATGTATCACTCAGGTTTCGCGATCGCCGATAAACCACCTTGGGTGGTTCCGCAAAGATGTCTTTTAGGCGGTCACTTTGAATCAAGATGTTGTGGTGTTTCTTCAGAATGTTGTTCCCATTCGGAGCTGATGCTGAGTGCGTTAAAATGAGATTTACACTGTTACGTGACGAGCTTGTTGATGGTTTGTTACCCGTGAGCAAATCCTAGCGGCCGATGTTTTCCGCCTTCTTGAGGGCGTCGTCAAGGATTCGTTAGGGGTATCTTTGTCTGGTTAGTGCACCTCTAAGGTACTCACAGTTGCGAGCGAACTCATTGTTGTCGGAGCAGATACGTTTAAAACGAATGGCCTGACTGTATGGAATACTGGTTTTGCAGTGTTTAGTGTGGCTACATTGAAAATGAAGGTATTGATGTTTGTCAGTCGGTTTCCTGTACAGCTTCGACGTCAGTTTTTGATGATGCAATGTTACCGTGACATCAAGGAAATTGACACTGATGGCTGAGTATGAATGCGAAAACGAGATATTTGGATGGACATTATTGAAATCCTGGATGAAAGAAAGAAGATCAGATTCGCCATGATGCGATATATATATATATATATATATATATATATATAAAGATACCACAAATTTGCTTCGAGACATTGCAGGTTTGTGTGTGACGAAAAACTCGTACTTGGTTACTCTTGATGAGTCCTCATTGTCTAGAAATATTCCTCATAATGGCGGTATAGCTGAATTACAAAACATGTACACAGACCATAGGCAACATGACACCCCGAATTTCTCCGCCATTGCAACATTAACGAGGAATGTCCTAGAAATAAGTTCGTTTGAAATTAACCAAGAGTATTTTCGACAAATCAAGGGACTGCTATGGGCACCAAAATGGCACCCAAGTTTGCCAACATATTTATGGGAAAGCTAGAATTATAATTTTTGGCGCAAAGTTTGTTGAAGCCATTCTTATACAAAAAATACATAGACGACATCTTTTTTATTTGGACCCACAGCGAGGATGAATTTCTCAGCTTTATTGACACTTACAACGCTGTACATCCGAACATACACTTCACACCACCTACTCGCAAGTAACTGCACATTTTCTTTATGGTACCATAACAATAAAAGAAGACAAGCTTTCTACAACCCTATATCGCAAATCAAATCATCGAGAACAATACCTCCATTACCAAAGCGATCACCCGCGCCACTGTAAAAACTGTATTCCATACAGCCAAGCTCGCTGGTTTAAGCGAATCTGCTCAAGAGGCGCTGATTTTGACACGACCTCACAGAGGCTAACACTTATGCTCGATAAACAAAAATACATTCACATGTAATTGATGACGCCGTTATGAAAGCGAAATAACTGAAACGTGATGACTTACTTATGAAGCGACCACCGCAGGAAGACCCGCAATGAACAAACCTCTACTTAACTTACAGCACAAACTTCCCCAATCTGAACAAAATCCTTAAACGATAATACAACATTCTGGAACAAAGTGAACGTCTCAAACGCGCATTCCCATCCGCTTCTGGAGTCGTTTACCGACGACCATGCAACCTTAAAGACACACTTCTCCACTCTCAAATCACTACTTCACCCCCTAATCATTTATGCCAACCTTCTTAAAGTCACAATGTCTTTTATGGTAAGCGATGCGAGAAACAAACAAGACAACGAGCACACAATTGAAGCTTTCGATCAACATACGAGGAAACCTAACTTGCGATTCCACAAATGTGGTATACCTAGTCGAATGCGACGTGTGCAGTATGCAGTAAATCGGACAAACAGAAACACCATTTAGGATTCGTGTCAATAATCACAGAGCCATGTGAAATCACCCCAAGTCTACTTCTACCAAAACATTTTAACCTTCCCGACCATGCATCGGCAAACTATCAGTAACACTCTTAGACACGGGATTTGAATTAAACCGAGAGCGTGTACAATGATAGTCGTACCTTATCCACCGATTTAACACCTTTGATAGAGGAATAAATGACAATCCAAGTACGCTTGCAGCAATTAATGCATTAGAAAACTCTAACGGCAATAATAACAACAATAACTGAGTTCACGGCACTGCAGCTTCCACAGACACGGGACAACTGAAAATACTTCCAAGTGTAACTACTCTTCCTAAGTACAGCTGTGATCTGTTTCTGTTTCTACCTTACTATTTAATCAATTGTATTGTTCAGCCGCTTGCGAAGAACGAAGCAAAGTAATTGTTTACATTCGCACAGACTTGACTTATCTTTCGCACCCAATAAGTTCAAATGACGACAATCAGTACGTGTGTCTTCGTGTGAAGAAGAATGCAGTTTCGTTCACGCTTATTGGTGGATATATATCTCCGTCATCGCGATTTGACTGCGACAGATTAAAAGACATCCTGATGAGAACCGATGGGCCTTGGATCATCACCGGTGACTTCAACGCCCATCACATGCTTTGGGGGAGCACTAGGATGAATGCCAGGGGCCGGAACATTGTTACCATCGCTTCCGATTACGACCTTTCCATTATGAACGATGGTACCCCCACATATCTGCGGGGTCTCACGTATGGCAGTTGCCTTGACCTGACATTGGTGTCACGGTGCTTCTCCCACAAAGTTAAGGGGTTTTGCGATATTGAGACTCATGGGAGTGATCACATACCCACCTACGTGACGATCGATGGTATCATAAAAAATTTCTCTTCCGGTGTTGCAATTGGCACTGACTGGTCGATGTTTGCATCGCGTGTTGAGAACGCTTGCCAAGAAGGCCTCGCCTGCAGCCTGGAAAATACCATAGTGGAAGCTATGCAAGCGTCCAAATGTAAATTACCATTTTCGTCTAAAGTAACACAGTTTGACATCGAACTGGAAAAATTACGAGCTATACGAAGGCGTGCTGAACGACGATACAGACGCACAAGATCAATTTACGATCTGAGAGAATCAAGGCGGCTCCAGAAAAAAATTCAACGACGCATTTACAAACTGGAGAGCGAACGCTGGAAAGCATTCTGCGAATCTCTAGACCCTAATAAACCGCTGTCATATATCTGGAGAACAGTTCGTGGTCTTCGCTCCTCTCCACAACAACGGCACCCTTTTAAAGCTTTGGCACTCCATCGTGGAAAAACAGAACTCGAGTTGGCTGAAGAATTTTGCACGAGAGTTGCCGGGAATATTATGAACGAGAGCATCGACGCTGTGATCGTTCCTGAGACGCGATTACCAGAAATGGACACTCCGTTCACCATGGAAGAACTGGAAGGTGCGTTAGTCGCCTCTAAGCGCATGTCGTCGCCAGGTCCTGATGGTATTACTTATAGTGCGTTGGGACACCTTGGACAAAAAGCTAGAAAAGAACTTTTAATATGCTTCAACAACTCCTGGCTCAGCGGCAGTGTTCCCCGAGAATGGAAAATAAGTCGATTAATACCACTTTTGAAATCGGGAAAATCACCATTGGACTTGACAGCGTATCGCCCTATTGCCCTCGCAAGCTGCCTCGGAAAAGTGATGGAAAGAATGGTTCTATTTCGTCTCGAGTGGTACTTGGAACGATACACAAAATACCCTTCTTGCATGGCAGGCTTTCGTCGGGGCCGCTCCTCCATTCACTGTGTCCTCGATTTATCGACATTTGTTTAACAAGAAAAAAGTCGCAAGCGCATATCAGTGGCACTCTTTCTTGACGTGAAGGGTGCATATGATAATGTAGCTCACGATGCCATCCTCACTTCTCTCGCAGCAATGGGCATTGGTGGACGAATGTTTCAATGGATAAAAGATTATATAACTGGCAGGGGTTTCTTTGTACAAACATATGAGGGTACAACTGCCCAACATTACACCTACTGCGGAGTACCTCAAGGAGGTGTTTTAAGCCCCACATTGTTCAATGTGGCCCTCATTGGTCTGGTGAAGGTTCTGCCAAAGTCGGTGTGCCTATCCATATACGCCGATGATATTTGCCTCTGGAGTGCTGCAGTTACTCGCCCTCAGGCGCGTGCACGAATACAGCGGGCAGCAACCCTCACAACAGCCTACCTTCAGAAACAAGGCCTAAATATATCAACTGTGAAGTGCGCGTTGATGGCGTTTACACGCAAACCAATGACGCCATACCCTGTTTACTTCAATGGGCAGAGTGTCAAATATGCACGGACGCATCGTTTTCTGGGCATAATAATCAACAGAAGTCTTTCGTGGAGCCCACATTGTGCGTACTTGAAGAAGAGACTGCTATCAATTGTGCATATCATGAAATTCTTGTGCGGTAAAGCATGGGGAACTTCTGTGGCCTCCATGCTACAGCTGTACAGGGCCCTATTTCTGGGTCTATTGCGCTACAGCTTGCCGGTACTGACTAACACTTGCAAATCGAATACTCATTCATTGGAGAGTTTGCAGGGTCAGGCACTGCGTATCTGCCTGGGACTGCCCCGATGCGCTTCCACTTATGCCAAAATCATGCTTGCCAAAGACCATCCGGTCAGGACATATATAGTTGTGGATTGCCTCAGAGCGCACATTCGACATGCTAGCCGTGTCCCCGACCACCACTTGGCCCTTCTACCTTCCGGAAGACCACGTGCTACGTTTTCAGACGTCATAGCCAAGCACCTAAACAGCATTCCATCAGGATATACGCCAGCTGCGAGAACGACATGCCCTTTGTTGTGCCTCGACCAGCCGCAAGTACGTCTAGAAATTCCGGGAATCAAAACGAAAAGCAGTCACTCCAGAGTAGCATTGAAGCAAGCAACACTGCTATTATTACATGAGTTGTACTTTGACCGAACGCAGATATACACTGATGGGTCCGTCTCATCCAGCAGCTCATCAGGTGCCGCTGTAATTCCGGCTGCAGAAATGACAATCAAGTTTAAGTTGTCGCATATGACTACATCTACGGCATCAGAGCTTGCTGCTATAAGGGCTGCTTTACAATATCTCGTTCAAGAACGTCCAGGAAAATGGGTCATATTCTGTGATTCGAAGGCAGCGCTTCAGAGTTTGCAGTCTGCCATGCGTAGGAGCAGCCATGACCAACTGGTACAAGAAATAAGACATTGCCATCATGAAGCTCTAGCACGAGGGCATGATATTATATATCAATGGCTGCCTGGACATATCGGTATTACCGGAAATCAATTAGCCGATGATGCAGCCCGCTCAGCCCATGAAGAAACACGTGTAGTCCCGATTCCTCTATCAAGGAATGATACAGCAAGACAACTTTACCTGCTGGCTCGAGATCTCACACGCACGTTCTGGTCGTCTACCAGCTTCCAAAGGTGTCGATTTTATGAACTGGATCCTTCGCTCAAGCTAAAGCTACCATCACAACTTCCCCGCTCCGATGCGACACTGTTATGCCGCCTTTGGTTGGGTGTTGCATTCACAAAGGCGTACTCCTTTCGCATTGGTATGGCAGACACTCCTACATGTGACTACTGCGGAGATGAAGAGACCATCGAACACGTCCTGTGCAGCTGCGCTTGCTACGACACACAGCGATGCCAGGTACGGATGGTTTGGAATCGACTTGACCCCGGACCATTTTGTGTGCAGAAGATACTAGGACCTTGGGAATCTGCCTCAGTTGCGCAGAAAGCAACTAAAGCACTGCTACTTTACCTTAAGTCAACAAACCTGAGCGACCGCCTGTAAACTGTGTGTGCTCCCCGAGTGTGCTCGTGATTGTGTGTACCTTCTCATCTTTCTGCAACCTCTTTTCTCCCCTTTATCCCCTCCCCAGTGCAGGGTAGCAAACCGGATGTGCGTCTGGTTAACCTCCCTGCCTTTCCTTGCATCTTTATCTCTCTCTCTGTACCAACCATGACATGCCCAGCAACAACCCTGTGCACAATCGGGAGGCCCCTATGACATGCGTAATCCAGAAGCGGGCCAGAACTGACATTGCTCCCGCTTGCCAGCCTCTCCGGCAATACGCGGCGCCCCTCTTTTAACACCGAGATGTCCACGAGGCGCTGAGTAGTTAAAGGCTTAAACTTCTTTGAATATTGGCCCCGTATCTGCATGTTATCTGCAAATGTCGTCGAAAGACCATAGTCTTGCATGTGGAGAGAGTGAACAAAACATTTATTTGATGTGTGATGGAGCTGCTGCGTTAGAATGCCTCGAGCGTGCAGCGAAGGCGAACGAGCGCATCAAGTAACGTCACACGTGAAACATGAGCGCTATCTGGCAGTTTTCTTGGAAAACAAAACGCGCGGCTCTGAGACGAGCATGCGGGCTCATCCCAGAGGTGATAAGGTGTAGAACGCAAGGCGACGGGTAGTTGCCACCACCGTCTGTTCTTAGCAAAGCGTTGGAAACACTCGCCTTTTCGTGCAAGCGTTGCATGGTCAGCGCAGCGTGATAAACGCTACGGTCCTTAAAATTACTTATGTATGCATTTTCTATAGTAAAAGGCGCATGCTGCACTAGATCATCTTGCCCATGCTAAATGTTAACAATACGCGAGTGGTAACACGAACCACTCGCAACATTGGACGACTGCGTATAGGCGGAAATGTTTTCGAAACCTTCGTTCTTATTCGTTTTTTTCGTAGCGTGTTGTACCCATAAAATATTTACAGTTCCTGAATGAGCAGCATTGGCGTAGCTAGGAGAGAGGTGCGTGGCTTCACCTTCTTCTCAACTTTTTAAATTTCACGTGAGCGCGCACACACACATAAACAATATATATATATAAATATATATATATATATATATATATATATATATATATATATATATATATATATATATATATATATATATATCTTTTCACCCACTTTTATTTCTTCACATTTACAATACAGTTGGGTCTAATAACTTATATTTTCCCTTACACATTCTATGGCATTATTGTCTGTTACATATAATTATTATTGTGCCAAAACACGGGAAAACGAGCCCTTAAGTATACCCTTTTTTCCCTGATTCATTAACGAGGGTCTCGTACTAGCATACTTGGTGCCGTTAGGTTGTATACGAGGGACTATTGGTCAGCTGCCAGCTTGTAATATGTTCACGTGTTACGTGACGCCAAACAGGCTCATAAAAAGTGTGCCAAACTTGCCGCCATGGCTACAGTTGGCGCTGAAAGGCACTCTCACGTTTAAATTCACGCATAAACCCAATAAAGTGGCTGGGGAGATAGCCGCCGTGGTAGTTCAGTGGTAGAGCATCGAACGCGTTATTCGAAGGTCGCAGGTTCGGTTCCTGTTCACGGCCACTTATCTTTTCACCCACTTTTCTTTCATAACATTTACAATACAATTGAGTTTAATTTCTCCTATACATTCTATGGCAATATTGTCTGTGAGATCTCATTTGTCTTGTGTCAAAACACGGAAAATCGAGCCCTTAAGTATACACTTCTTTCCATATATATATATATATATATATATATATATATATATATATATATATATATATATATATATATATAGGACCGAATTAACTGGCAGAACATGGGAGAGAGGCCTTTGTCCTGCAGTGGACGTAGTCAGGCTGATGATGATGATGATATATATTTGCATACAAACAAAAACATGCACACGGGTTAGCTAAGTACCCTTCCCCCTTCAAAAGGATTTCTAGCTTTGTGCCTAAAGAGCAACGCCGGCACATCTCTACTTCAGTGATGCCACTTTGTCGGTGAACCTGAACCACAGCCACACAACGACACTAGATTTAGGGGTTAATAGCACGAAAGACATATCTTTTTTGTGGACTCTATACTACACAAAAGTGGAATGCACAACCTGTCTTTATTTCATTTTTAACGGTGCGTCAGACGGTATAGCCGCCAGTAATATTCCTTAAGACTTGCTTTTTTTGTTCTAATGAGTTCCAACTACCGAAGTTCCTAACCGAGACGCTTCGTGAGAGCGCCTCAAAGTCATTTTCCTACCTCGACCAAAGCCAGCAGATATTGCTTCGCACACCGTGAATTCGCACCTTCATAGTACTCGCTATATCAGTCCCGGTTCACCACAAGTAGCAGAATCTAAAAGAGCGAAATAATAAATAACGCGAGCAAATGAAGGGCGGCGGGTGGGCGCAATAGAAATGGAAATGGGTAACGAATTCACCTAGCTTAAATGCGACGTCTGAGCAATACCGGCGTTCGCATTTTACACTTTAGCCTCTACGAAAGACAAAAAAGAACTCGAGGCAGTCGGGGAGCAGAACAAAAGAAGGCCGAAAGCAAGACCGACCGTGGCTGCCGTGCGTGAGGAACTGTTGCTGTAGTCAGAGGGGTCCGGCGCATGCGCTGACTACTTAACCCGCCCCCGTGCTCGGCCGTCCGGACCGGTGGCAGCGGTGGCCGCGCACTGTGAGCAACGCCGTCGACGGGGACTGGCGCTGTGTCGATCGTTGCGCTCCGTCCGGCGTCGTCAGCGTCGGCACGCGTGTGCGCGCTCTTCTAAGACAGTTGCGCCAAGTTTGCGGAGCGGAGCGGCACGCGGCGCTCTCCGGAGGAGCACGCGTTCCGGCAAGGTGGACTGCGCCCGCCTTGCATCGGTCGCCGTCAATGTTCCGCCGTGCACGGTGAGTGAGTCGAAGCAGCATGTATGCTTGTCACGTGCCCTGTGCTAAGTTGTCTTCCCGCACACTTCCTTGATGATAATGAAATGAAGCAACCCAGTGTGAAGGAACGAAAGGAAAAAAAGTTGGTTGTTCGCTGAAGGCGGAAAAAGTGTGTCGGCAGCCTTGTATATCTTTAGTGTCAAGATTTTCAATAACTGGTAGTCCTAGTTTTTTTAGGTAAGCCTCAGCCACGGGTTTCCAACTGTCCTTTTCCAACCGTTTCTAGAAAACTCAGGCAACATAAAAAATAACAAGATTGGCAATTAAGATTATTCTGCGGCGTTACAGATGAACGAACGTCAGTGCGAGAATCATCTCACGCTCGTTGATCTGTTTTATTCTCGCAGCTTTTTTTTTGTTTCATCCTTATATATAGAATACTCAATATCAACTAAATCGTCATCATCATTTATTTATTTATTTATTTACCCTTAAAGGCCCCTGTTGGGGTATTACATGAGGGGGGAGCATACACAAGAGAAAAGGAACGTTCAAACAGTCATTAATAAAGCAGAAAAGAAATAAAATTGACAAATAAGTCATCAAAATACACGTAAAGATTAAAGCGCTCAAGAGGAAAACACAAATACACAAAAATCTTAATCCGTTAGGCATCAGCACTCAATAAATTTGTTAGTGCGTTTCGAAATTTGATGGGGTCATGTACAGTCACAACACGGTCAGGTAAACTATTTCATTCTGCAATGGCTATTGGAAAGAAGGAGTTGTTAAACGAATTGGTAGAGCCGTGAATTTTTTGAAGACTGAGGAAGTTGGACAGGCGGCGTTAAGTGTGGTTTGGCGGGAGAAGAAACATGTCACTTAAGTGTGGAAAGTTGTAATAGAGCTTATTAAAGAGGCATAAACGAGAAGTTTTTCTGCGAAGTGCTAACAATTCAATGTCCAGGGATGATTTGATATTTGTGACACTTAGCGGATGGTCGTACTGAGATGTAATGAAACGGGCGGCGCGGTTTTGGACAGCTTCAAGTAGGTCAATAAGGTACGCTTGATGTTGGTTCCTTATTGGCGATGCGAATCGCAGTTTAGTGCGGATAAATCATATGCCAGTTGTCGGATCAAAAGTGGTGATGATGATAGTGGCCGTCCAATGAATCCCAGGGATTTGTTAGTGGCCGCTGCCAGATTATGATTTTGTTCGCACAATGTGAGCTTGCTTGCGATGGTAATCCAGAGGTACCTGTATGAATCAACCAGCTCAATAGGAAGAGATTGCAAAAAGTAGAAGTGGGATATAAGAGAGTGTTTTCGCGATACGTGCATAAATTTACATTTTTGACGTTTAGTTACTTCACCCAGTGCACCATTTTTCAATTGTTGTGAGGTCACATTGTAAAAGCATCTGATCGTTATGTGAGGTAACGTGGTGGTACAGCACGCAATCATCGGCAAAGAACCGGTTGGGTGATGTAATACCAGTGGGCAGATCATTGATGAAAATTAAAAACAAAAGGGGTCCGAGGACTGAACCTTTGGGTACTCCTGATAATACTTCGCTGACTGTAGACTGATGGTGATACGAAAGTGTGAAACATTGAACACAGTCAGGTTTAGTGTTCTTTTTATTCAACGGGAACGTTTTTTTTCTATTTTCGTTTCGCACCCATAGCGCATTGTTAGTATAATCAAGAAACATTTTTCTCGCGACTGAGATAGCGCACCCTAAGCAAGATTTAGAAACGGATGCCGAAAAAAAACGAGAGAAAAATAGAGAAAAAGACAATGAATACAATAAATCACATTTTCTATCTATCTATCTATCTATCTATCTATCTATCTATCTATCTATCTATCTATCTATCTATCTATCTACTCCCAAGCGAAAGTAATAACCAAGTAGGGTTGGCATGGGTGGCTGTGGCTACTTTGTGTCATGACTACTTTCTGGCAACTTCAACATTAGCGCAATCACCAGAGTTTTTTTTATTTGCTGTTTGTTGATAAAATCCACTGTTAGCCTGCTTCACTGTCACATCAGCCACAACACGCGCAAATCCTCCCTCATTCAGCCTGCTGGTGTGCAACGCAGCACAACAATGCAATGTGCGGTGCGGCTGCAAAAACAGCGATGAAGTTGCGCGAATGTTAAAAAATGTATAGCCAAAAAAAAACTGTTCATCTTACATAGTGTGCTAGTTTGCAATGCTTACCTGCATAGCGAGTCTGTGTGAACCTGACAAAAACAGACACGTGAAAACAAAATGAAGTGGTTTATCTTCAAGCACACTTCATCTTTAGGCTGGACAGGTTTCATATAAACTCAACATAGGAATTTTGGTCTGCGGCTTAAAAGAGCTGTTTCAACGTTTAATGTGGATACTGGCTCGTTGGCTGGAAATTTCCACCCTTACTTTGCCTCACGAAGGAACTATATCTCTTCTACAGAGACTATATGGAGGCGCACTGATCCTACTCAATATAATCGTTTATTCGAAACTTACCTGTAACTTGAATAATAAGCAAAAGGTACAAACTGAAGCTCTCATTTCAAAGTTTTTTATTTGGAATGTTATTGTTTGTTAAATAACAAAAAAAACTTTCATAATCGTACATTTGTACCACTTCTCCTCAAATTTCGCGAAAAAAATTAATCACGTTAATAAGTTGACTTGATTTACCTTAAATTCTTGCTTTTTTTCAAATATACCCATCGTCAACAATGTTGACAAACACAAGCAAGTGTCCATTCGTCCAACAGGAATTGGCGAAAGTGTGCGTCGAATGAACTTGCAACTGTCACTGTTACTTTAATATACAACTGCTAAGAATAGTATAGACAGATTCGAAATTACGATGAAACATTTCAGAGGAGCCGAAATATGAAAAAAGTATCTGTGCAACTCGGGGCCACTCCAGGAGAATCAACAGATGGCTCAGCACTTTTTGCGACCAGTGTTTTCTCCACGTGCTGAGTCCGCGAGTGCTACAGAGTAGTAAACAGCGCGATTTGGCCCATCAGAGTGAACCTAGGGCAAAAAAAAAAATGTGAGCTCCTTGAGCTTTAAAAGACCACACAAACACAAGAAACATCTCCCCCCCCCCCTTATTTCATTCCCGAAGAAAAAAAATCGTCCGAATTTCGTTCGTTTCTGGCGGCTTCAACTGCTGACAGCGAAGCTAAACTGCTAAGCCCCGATGGAGAGCTGAGTCTACGAAGGAAACGTAAAGACGACAAGTGATTTACGAGAGGCTTATCCTACGCAGCGTTCGCGGTTCTTTTCTGATGATATTTTTGATCACTTCTCGCACCTCGAGCAGCAATTGTACGGCGAGGAGGCGGGAAGTAAGAGAGCGCGGATGTACGTTCCTAAAAAAATACGCGTTCTTAACAAGCGGAGCTGTTTGTTTTTTCATGATCGACAAATGTTGGAATTTACCAATAGCAAAAACATGACGATACACTAGCAATAATACAAAAACTATTTTCAATCACTGTTGCCCCATATATATAGTCCATGAACTGTGAGGAGGTCCAGGATAAACATTAAATGAATCATAAAAATAGATAAGGCTTAGGTTACGAGAAATTGGGGATAATGGAAACAAAGTAAGCAATAATTGTCTAGTTAAACAAAGAAGTGCTGAAAGCGCAACACTAAAATGTTAAACAAACAAACAAATAATAATAATAATAATAATAATATTAATAATAATAATAATATCTGGGGTTCTACCTCTCAAAAATATCATATGGCTATGAGCAACGCCACTTTAAGCGGCTGCAGAAATTTCGACCGTATGGTGTTCTTTAGCGTGCACTGACATTGCACAGTACACGAGCCTGCAGCGTGATTCTGTGGCTGAAAAAAAGGGAACCAATCCACTACGGCAAATAGGGCAGTGAAAAAAAAAAAACACTTGATGTCTTGAGCCATCTTGAATATCACGTATGAGCAATTGAGCAACGTAAATGCTCAGTCCTATTTATTTCGCCAACGCAGCACATTGAGCATTATAATTTTGGCATGCACTACATTTGTTGTGTAATGCGAATGTTTTATTGTTTACTTTACTTACTTACTTTACAGAATAGGTACTTAATTTTACTAAGAAAAACTGGTAAAAAAAATTGCGGCGTCCCAGTAAGTCTCTTTTACCGGCTTTTTTTTTGCATACATCTTATATACAGAATGTTTCAAAAAGTGTCCACTGTTATTGAAAAATTACCGAGAATAGGTGTCTGCATGCTACCTGCGGCATTGTCCTTACTGCGCAGAAAGCACCTTCAGAGGCGTACAAACATTTATTACGCCAGTAATAATACAGGGTGTCCCACGTAACATTAGCCATAGTTTAAAAAGTGCGCCGGAACGCTTAATTACGATGCGACCAAATGCATGTTACTCATCGTTGCCTGGAGTTAGTCAGAATATTTTTATGTTTTCAAATATTGTTTTTTATATATGTTCAATTAACTAACTTTTGAAGGAAAGAAGATGAATAAAAAATTTCACTAAAAATGTTGTAGATTGGTTTTCAAAACGTCCAAATCGATAGTTTTGAACATTATGTAAGTTAAGTATTAGTCTTTTTCTGCTAATTACGAATTTCGGCAAAATACAAAAAATACCACGAGGAAAACCAGCTCGCGCTTCAGTGGGCACGATGATTTTAGTGCTCCCTAACCTGCCGCGTACGAACGACACGCTTCCCTCGCACCGGTTCATGGCAGCGATAAGCAGTCCCTGTGGTTATCGTTTTTGTGGCTGATAGCAAAACGTGTTCATCATAAAGCCACGACCATCGTTACGGCCCTGCCGAAACAGCACAATGGGCCAAATGCTATGGTCGTTCGTACGCTCAACGTTAGGGAGAACTAGGATCATTGTGATTGATTGATTCATTTGTGGAGTTTAACGTCCCAAAACCACCATATGATTATGAGAGACGCCGTAGTGGAGGGCTCCGGAAATTTTGACCACCTGGGGTTCTTTACCGTGCACCCAAATCCTGAGCACACGGGCCTACAACATTTCCGCCTCCATCGGAAATGCAGCCGCCACAGCCGGGATTTGATCCCGCGACCTGCGGGTCAGCATCCGAGTACCTTAGCCACTAGACCACCGTGGCGGGGCTAAGATCATTGTGCCCACTGGCTCATGAGCGGGTTTCTCACGTGGTATTTTTTGTATTTCGCGGGCATTTGTAATTAGCAGAAAAACACTAATACCTAACAGATATAAAGTTTAAATCTGTCCAATCGAATGTTTTGGGAAGTGATGTACAACTTTCGAATTGAAGTTTTCTATGTATCTTCATTGCATAAAAAGTTAGTTAATTAAACATATCTAAGTAAACAATATTTGAGAACAGAAAAAGTTGTCTGACAAACTCCAGGCAACGGTGAGCAACATGCATTTCGTCACGTCGTAATCGCGTGTGACGGCATATTTTTAAACTCTGGGTGAAGTTACCTGGGACACCCTGTATAAATTTACACACTGATTTTTTTAAACAGTGGGAATAAACGGTTGAGTAAAATTGGCCAATTGAAGTCCTTCCTGCAAATATTCTGTAGCCACTTTGAAATTTCTTAAAGGCGGCGATTGGTGAACACCGCAGAGTGATGAAATCTGGCTCATTTAACACACGAAACCAAAACAGATACACCAAACAGTGCACCTACCATTCCCTTCGTACACGTCCTCAATGCCGACACTGTTTCCGTCACCGTTATCTAGCGTCAAGCTACACATTTCGACCATCATTTACATTGCATACGACCTACTACTACAGGCAATGCGTCATCCGGATAATGCGTAGCCAACACAAACAAAATGAAGACAACCAGCTCCGACATAATTTATGTGGTGCGCAGGCACCCATACTTTGTTTGTTCCTAATATCTCCCGTTGTTCATTTACTTTTTTGTTTCCTTTATTTGTGCTACTGCGATTTCCTCACCCTTTGTAAACTGTGCGTGCGTAGTATTTCATTATTTGTGCCCTTTCGCATACAATGTGTAAGCAAATTCATTGTTGTTCCTGATGTTTTTTGTATTTTGCAGTAACCTTACTGCATCAAGACGATCCTCCTTTTTGTGTGTGTGGATGAGGAATATTTCCACCTGTATGTAGTTGTGGGTCGTATGCAAAGGCAATGGCACAAAACACAAGAGAAAGAAGTGTGCGCGCAACTATCATGAAAAGTTGTCTTAGCATATATTATTAATGACTAGGTGAAGTAAACGCAGCTGTGTGGTGATCGCAAAACCTGGAATCTCAGTCTTTCAAATTGGCTTTTCTACTTTTCCCCATTTTTCTCTCTTTTTCTGTGGTTTTCATTACATCAGTTATATTTTATACAAGTTAAATCTTACACATATAATTGTAATGCTCATAGAAAAAGTACTCTACGCTTTCTAGGCCAATCCCCCTAAGTGTGTGTGAGCCACAATTTCAAGGAAGCAAACAAATAAACAATCCCCGCTCTTTCGAGAAAGCTCAACCGACGCGCTTGGCAAGAGCCCTGTTGTTGAGCCTTCAACAATCTTCAACAAAAGCGACGTGACAATAGGGAGTTTTCGAATAGAGACTCCGAAAATTTGGGGCCCCGAAAAAATGGCGTCAAGGCAACTGCGAATGCGCGAAACCTAAACCGCGTTTGGGTTTAGGGTTGAGGCCGATATGTCTCGAATTCAGGGGGAGTCCCAAAGCCTGCCTCAAAAGCTTTGCGTCGGACAAACGTGATGGCCCCCATTCAAGTGACGGCTGTCGTCCACTACTAGAGTGACCAAGAATTCAATGAATGTCCAAAGTGTGGGAGACCCCATTCGAAAACTCTTCACTCCTGCTTGACCCAAAGCATGCATACGTAAAAGGTTTTGAGGCCCCAAACTTTTGGGGCCCCTATTAGAAAACTCTTCTATATTTCTTGTCATGGCAGCGCTTTCCTGTCCCATGGCCGCTTATCGATGCTCGCGTAACCTCTTCCCCTGATGCGAAGAAAGCAGTGTCATCTTTAAGGCGTTTACAAAGAGAATGGTAGGTGCACCATTAAGTGCGTAAGTTTTGATTTCACTTCCTACATTAACCTGTGTTGGTCGCCCCATGGTGGATCCTGATAGCCACCATTCAGAAATTTCAAAGCGATTATGGAATATTCGCAGGAAGGGCTTGAATTCGCTTATTCAACTCGACCGCTTACTTTAACTGGTTAAAAAGATATTTTTGTTATTGTGTATATTTACGGGAATCAATGTTTGTACGCATCTGACGATGTCTTCTGCCACAGTATAAGTAATGCTGCAGGTAGCACGCAGAGAGCTCTTTTCTATAATCCTTATATGGTGGACACACTTCTTGATCAAGCATACCCGGTCAATTTTCGAATATCTCCAATCATGCTGAACAAAATTGTGCAGAGGCCTATGTGAATATGAAAAGAAAATAATGGGGCACTTCAAACAATATGCACTCGAGTAAAACTGCCTCCTTTTAAATAATTTATATATCATTACTGATTCTAGCAACTTCTACGAAACAATTTTTTCTTTATACTGAAGGCGCTACTCCTTCATGACTATGGTAGTTTATTCAATTTTTCTGTTTTAACTTTATTTTTCAACCTGGCGAAAAATAATATGTTTCATGTTTGGTGTTTCTTATAAAAAAAGAGAAATTTTTTCACCAGTAGTATGATGAAATTTCCTGTTTCATATGCTTCTCTATTTAATGATGAAAAGCATTTGGGAGCAAATGCGAAAAAAACGTTGCCGGAATATATTGAAGAAGTTGGGTAATCGAGCATTTTGAAACATATTGAGGCTTAACTTTAAGCAATGTAGCGATGAAGGTAAAACTATGATTCATGTGTTGTTGCATAGTATAGTTTGTTAGTCAGACATGCAGAAGCTTTCAAAGAGCAGTTTTTGTTTTAAGGAAGAAAACAAAATTTCTCGACAATCCCAAGGTATAGTACGAAAATCGCTAATACCTTGCCTTAACTGCAACGCACGTCAGTGCGAGGTTTGTGCGGAGATTTTTAAGCAGCGAATAATGCATGCAATACAACGGCTCTTCATCTGTTTCTGTAATACTGATTTATGGAACGTCAAAAAGGGCAATAGCGGTAGCTTGGTGGAACGGGATCTTCCACCATGAACCATCAAAGCGCATGATGATGTTACGGGGAATGAAGTATACAAAATGGATATAATGGGGAGCAAAATGCGTACAACGCTGCTGCAGTCCGAGCACGTTCCCCAGAGCACTTCGTCGTCGTCAACCTCAGGCATCTTAGCCCGTGACAATATATTCAACCACGTCATATTTATCAAGGGGCAGAATTATAATGTGGTCGATGACATGCAATACAGTTTGGGATATTGTGTTTGGTTCCTGATAATTATTACACATCGCATTAGAAGAAATAACGTCATAACTAAAGTACGGTTTACCTAAGCTGTTTTGACAATTATTAATCTATTGGCCGATGCGTCATCGCTTGTATACCACTGGTGTGCATGATGAAATTATGTATTTTAGGTGTACACGTTCACGATGATTCGATAACGTACCCAGAAATGACATTTTTGTCACCATTTCAGTAGGGATTTTAACATTTTCATAACCTCTATACTAAAGGTCCGAAGGCACTGAAAATTTTTAACTAAAAGTCCTTCCAGCAATGGTGACGTACCTTTGACAATTTCAATGCACAAAGGCCATTATAAAGATAATTAAAATTTTAAATTATAACTGGGAATTGCGAATCAGGTATAATTTATGAGTATAACATATTCGACACGAGAGAGTGAGGAAATTTAGGCGCCGATATTGCTTGTGTATTTGAAAAGCTACGAACAACGCCAGTGAAGATAGGGAGAAGAATTTGCGAAGATCAGCGAAGCAGTATTGACGATGTCAGAGTTATATTGTTCTGTGGGTTTTCGTTTAGTTTTACGTGACAGGAAATGACGGGAACGATTGTCAAGACGTGTGTCTTACTTTGGTTGACACAGTTGGAATGTCACACCCGTAAATGAGAGGGAGAGGTATTGGCCGACAACTGCGACGTAAAGAAGTACAACACCTACCTGCTTTCTCGGAAAGAAGAAAAATGTAAAGAGAAGGAAGATTGGAGGAGAAAGAAAGAAGAATATTGAAGAGTGAAAGAAAAAAACAACCCCTTGGGAAACGCAACTTCTCGGAAAGATGCAATCGCCCATGGTCACGCACTTATATCCGAGAAATTTATATTCCTTAATCAGCAAAGCCCGCTGTGCAACATTTGCGGGGCAGTGTCCTATAAGATGATCAAGTGTATCACAGGAGCTACAAGCTGCGCACAACGAACTTTCAACACGACATGGACGGTATAAGTGTTCACGCGCCAACACTGAGCTGATTATTAGTTTATATAACAGTGCTATAGAAGGACGAGGCAAGCAACAATCATGGACATGGGGAAGAACGCGACGCGCTGGTCTGGATGCTGCTTTAGGAGGCGCCACTGTAAAATCAGATGAGCGTTTCTCATCATGCATAAAGGTACAGGTCACTCACACTAACTATAGTCCCAAGTTGAAGCGAGGCAATCACCATCCTCATTTCCAGCAATGTCCCCGTATGAAGGTATCCACTGGACATCCAAAGACACCACGCAATGGAAAATTGTGGCGGCAGATTCGATCAATAAAATTGGGCTGTCCACTTCGTTTAGAGTGAGTCTGCTAAGGGGCTCCGTGAGTGCTTGTAAGGACAACGACCATCGATGTTGGTAGTAGTCCCTTTTGCAAGTACTTAAGGGAGCAATAACACCCTTTTTTAACATAATCTGTGTTACATATAAGTCTTGTTTGTTCACAATTTAGTTGGCAAAAATTTTGCGCACTTTGTCGTACACTTACTTTGTAATGAAATATTTTGATAACCACGTGAGCTCTTACACAGTGAGGCAACATTGTAATTCTTGCGAGCCGGGACGTAAGTAGCAGCTTGCTGCGCGAGCCTTTGCATGTCGGTGAACGATATCTTTCAATGGTCAGCTGCACGTGAGATCGAAACATTTCAGCTTTCTTTAGCCTGGCACTGAAATTGAATGACTTGTAGCAGCTGAAAGTTTGGTAGAAGAGAATGATATCATTCAACGAATCACATGACGTCACGCATGCCATAATAAAATAGCGTGCATTGGTAATGAGTGGAACTGATAACCAGCGACTTCCATGAGTTTCGCAACCAAATATACTTTTATGATATATATATATATATATATATATGGTGTTCCACATAACTTTAACCAGTAATTTGAAAGTGAAAGGCACTTAGGAGGCGAATTGAACCAAGTGCAAACTACTTTCACTAGCCTGTAAGTACTCCGACTATTTTTTTCATTTCTCTCTATACTGATTATTATTATTCTTAATTACCTACCTTTTAAATATGGGCTGGAAACTCAAAATATGAACACTGAGATGTAGAGCATTTTCAGAAACCACCGACTAAATTGTTTCCCGCACGATACGTCTCACGCTGTTATTTTTTGCGCTCGCATCAGTTTATAGTCAGTGTTGGTTATCTTTTCTGCGTTCAACAGTTTGTTTAATTCTGTTGATAGGATAGGTTTACGTTCGTCTGTCGGATCACCTGGGAGGCGTTCGTAAAATTTTGAGTCGTCTAGTTGGAGGTATGCTTCTTGTAAGTAGTTGGTTGCATTAAGGACTAGAAATGCTCCACCTTTGTCAGCTGGTTTTATTATTATGTCAGTCCTAGATGTCAGATTTCTCATACTCAATTTTTTTTCAGATTTTGTCAAGCTTTCTCGCATTCCTTCTGTCTGTGGTATTCCCGTACTATATCTTTCTGTACTGCGGTGATATAAAGGTTCAGACCCTTGTCTCGACTACTGTTCGGTGTCCAATGATTTTTTCTACGACGGTGACTTTTTTCGTGGTTAGAAGGCCTGTCCAAGAAATATTTGCAACACCTCAATCTTGTAGCGAAGTTGTCAAAATCTCGGAAATGTCGAGGTCGTGGAAATGACGAGGTCTCGTGCGCACTGGCGCGCGAGCGGGTTTCTCAAGTGACATTCTTTTTGTATATCGTGGGCATTTGTATTTAGCAGAAAAACACTAATACTTAAAAGATATAAAGTTCAAGACTGTCTAATCGAACGTTTCGCAAACCAATCTACAACTTCTTTATTGAAATTTCTTATCCATCTTCCTTCCTACAAAGGTTGGTTGATAAAACAGATCTAATTAAACAACAATTTAGAACACAAAAAAAATAGCCTAACTCCAGGCAACGGTGAGCAACGTGCATTTAGTTGCGTCGTCATTGCGTGTATCGGCATATTTTGGCAAAATTTACCTGGAACACCCTGTACATATGTATATGTATATATATATATATATATATATATATATATATATATATATATATATATATATATATATATATATATATATATAAGGAAAAAAGTGTATACCTAAGGGCTCGTTTGTCCGTGTTTTGACACAATATTAATGAGATCTAAGAGACAATAATCCAGAGGAAGGTATAAGGGAAGTTATTTGAACCAATGTTATGTAAATAGGAAGAAAGAAAAGTGGGTGAAAAAATAACTTGCCATTGCTAGGAATCGAACCTACAACCTTCGAATAACGCGTTCAATGTTCTAACCACTGAGCTATCAAGGCGGCCATCCCTCCAGCCACTCTATTGGATTTATATGTGAATTTCTCTCACGTTTAAATTCACATATAAACCCTATATTGTGGCTGGGGGGATTGGCGCCGTGATAGCTCAGTGGTTAGAGCATCGAACGCGTTATTCGAAGGTCGTAGGTTCGATTCCTGCTCAAGGCAAGTTATTTTTCACCCACTTTTCATTCTTCTTATTTTATAACATTGGTTCTAATAACTTTCCCTATACATTCCTCTGCATTATTGTATGTTAGATCTTATATATATATATATATATATATATATATATATATATATATATATATATATAGAGAGAGAGAGAGAGAGAGAGAGAGAGAGAGAGAAACAGAGATAACAGATATTGTGTACTCCTACACTGCTAGTTGCGCATACATTAATCTGGATAGGGGAAGTATTATATCTCTATTATCTCAATCGAAGGGCTATGCAACACCACTGCTGTGAACAGATGTACCCATAAGTGCTTCAATAAAATATCCACATTTGTTGAAGAAGTGCAATAGGGCTAACTGAAATAGTCCCAAACCAAGTTTGTCACATTTTCTGCAGCTCAGGAATTGAAAGATAGTGAAAGAAACTGTAGTTGCAGTGATCTTCGATGTTGTCAAAGAAATGGTGACGTCGGCATCACCATAAGTAGCCATAAATATAGCCTCAATTTTCCCTTTGTGGAACAGCGAATGCCAAATTAGCTGAATAACGAGTACTTTGCTCTCTTGTAATCGGTGCGTACTCTTGATATATTATGTAACACTTCCTGTTCAGCCTGAAGCTCTTGAGGGCGACTGATGTGCTTCAGTGAGTGGCGGAATGAATTGGGCCTAGCGAGGTAAGCCAAGGAAGACTCGGAGAGCAACACGATGATCTCGTTCCAATGGAGAAGTTAAGACGAGGTGGCACATTCGAAACTGGCATGGTATGCATTTCGCAAGACAGTACAATTGATTGGTACACCTGTAGTGGGGTCATCTGATCAAAGTCATTGTCCCTAACAATCGAGGCGGCCACATACCTAAGCAGCGCTTGTGATTTGCGCCACGCAGAGGTAACAGCAAGGCACTAAGAAAGGCGATCATCAATGATTACGCTTAGGTAGCGGTGTTGGGCTATTCATGCACTGGGTCGACGTTTCTCCGACGTATACCAGGACGATGCTTCCAACATGAAATAATAAAAATAAGGCAAATAAGCCACTATTTTATACTTATTCGATAGCCCATCCAATAAAAAGGATGTTCATCAATTTAGCTACCTTCAAGAAATTTTCGCGGCTCCCACACCCCCAGCAAATGCGCTCCTCTAAAACTGCGCTTTTTTCGCACTCATAACAGCAGCTATAAAGCGCGCATAGCCTCCGCACTTGTGCTTCACCTTTACAACATTTTATGTCCGTCCTAAAACTAGCTGGTCTTCCATACCTAGTCTGTACGACATACCCACTGCACGTACACGCTCATGTTTGTAAAGATTACGCACTAACATAGCGAAATAGGAAACCACCTTGAGGTAAATCTGATTGATTGATTGATTTGTATGGAGGGTTTAACATTCTAAAACCACCATATGAATATGAGAGACGCCGTAGTGGAAGGCTCCGGAAATTTTGACAACCTGCAATTTCTTAACGTGCACCCAAATCTGAGCAGATGGGCCTACAGCATTTTCACTTGTGAACAAAATGCAGCCGCCGCAGCTGGGATTCAATCCCGCGACCTGCGGGTCAGCAGCCGAGTGCCTTAGGCACTGGACCACCGCGACGGGGCTTGCACTGATTCTGGGTTAAGGATCACTGATATACTCACAGATACACTCACAGATATAGATAAGTTATTGCCTTCGGCCCTTATAATTTCCGAAGAAAGTTCGTGAAATTGCTGACTTCAGTAAAACCTTCTTTTCAGCCTCGACGTTAAAAGAGTAAAAATGCAAACCCGAAACTTAAACAGCTTCTCTCTTATGAAATCACACAATATTTACTTTCACAGACCTCTAATTATAGGATCTTTGACGTCCCAACCTAAAAACAAATGTTCGTATTCTTAACTTTAACTCGAATGACACATTGTCACATTAGCGTAGAGTGATTGGAGAGGGAGAGAATAAAAGTAATGATAATGCTGTAAAAGCAATGGCCAACTATTATGATGAGCAGTCGCATATAGTAACAATATATAATAATACATATTTACATATGACTTGTTAAGTAATAAAGTGATCTATAAATCGGTCTTAGTGTTTCAGAGCTGTCCATATTAAAAAATATTCATAATAAATATCATTCAATATTTTATTAAATAGGCCGCGTTAATTTTTTACCTGCCTTTTTCATTAGCTTACTGTATTCGTGTGTCTATATAGCATGCTTGTTCATCAGAATATTTGTTTTTAGTTTCATGAATGTTCGCCCTTTTCTTCATGTATGCGTATTTCTTTAGTTATCTCTTGCTGTTCAACGTGATGCTAATCCTATAGTATTATTTATGTGTAACCATCACTAATAGTCCCGTTTCAGTAAAGTACTTTGGGACCCTCGTCTGTATATTTTACGCATTGTAATAATCCTGTTATGCACTAGAAAGATTCATTAGTCGATTGACTGAATACCAAGTACTTCAAAAAACGGCGACCGAAATGCATAGACAGCTAGGGAATAAAGGGAACGTCTACGATAAAAGAGCACAGCCTTGTATGCAAGTACACTGCAAGGAAGGCAGCAGTTAACGCAAATTGTGCAGTTCAAATCCTGAAGTTCTGTCTAATAATAAGGAATCCTCACGAGCTCTTGTCTAAAATACGGAAACGTGTACATCATTTTAACCAGCTTGCCGAAATTGCCTCAACTCTTCGTAATCCAGGGTTCCATGAAACAGTCCGGAGCTCAAAGGTTCATGCTGCTCGGGCTGTGAGGCGCATTTTTCTTTTATGATGCAGACCTGGAAACCGAAGCTTGATGGTAACGTGGTGAAATTTAGAACATTTTTTTCTAAGTAGACTTCTTGGTAAAATTGGTCAGTTGTGAAGAATGAAAAATTCCATGGAAAGAAATAGGTCTAGAATAAAGAAAAGCCATCTTCTGGGCCAGTTTGAATCAAAGCGATCGAACAAAGTACACAATGAAACAATGTTCAAACAATGAACTAGTGATATGGATACATCGTAACGAGAACAAATCAACGAGACCACTTCCTGTACGTTTCTATTTTAAATATATATCATGTTATCGTGCTTTTGTTGCAAGGCTATGCATTTACCAATCGGTGATCGAGAAGCGGTCAAGTTTTCTTTAAAAAAGAAAACGAAGTCATAGTTTCGCTGCAAGAGTGAAGCAATGAATGCGATAGCAACAAACGAAATGCCACGCGAAGAGCGGCAAGCAGTGTGGAACGTGCAGCGTGCTGCTCAAGCACAAAAGGCACACTAAATGAACACACACAGGACAAGTACGAACGTTCACAGCTCGACACTTAACGCGTTCTTCAAACACAGAGGACGCACGAAACATACGCACAGGTCTAGAGAGCGTTAACTAACATGTGTCACAGTTCTTACTTCGCCGTGCTTGAACAGAGCGTTTCTGGGGCCTCTGCAGTGAGCTAAGTAAATTTTGTCTGTTCTGTAATCTAAACAAAATATTTCAAGTTAATGCGCTTGATGACTTAGTGTCCCCCTTACAAGATAAGCGCGACGTATATGTAAACTGGTACCATAACTTCCATAGAAGCTCATGTATCTAGTAGTCAACGCCTCTTAGCCACCATTGCCATACGTATAGAGGGGACAACCAACACTAAACAAAAAAGCAAAACATAAAATATGACGTCACGACCAAAAGCAGTAAATACGTCGTGTATTTGACCTAGATGGCATGAAGTTCAAAGTTTTCTGAATTATTGATTTTTTACATGCCTTTAAATAAATACGCAATCTTACTGCTGCTTTATGACTGGCCATTTGCGTGCGTGAGAGAAAAGAAAGACGAACAAGAAAGATTGAGGAGCGATTGAGGTTGCTTTATCAGCTAAGTAGTGCACTTGCTATATACACCTAATCCTATGGTGGTTTCAGGAAGTAAAACCCCACATATTTATCTATCTGCAATATATACTAATATTTGCAGATATAGAAATTGTTATACAACTGTTCATAAAAATAATGACAAAGTAGTTTGAAAACTCACGATGCCCAGTCGTGAAAATCCACTGCAGCGAAAGAGCAGCCTTGAGAATGTCGCTTCGGGGCGTTTCGTCACACAGGATGTCGTATTCACCGCCGCGAAAGGTGAGGGCACACCGGCCATGCGCCAACGAAACAGTCAGCAGTCACAGTAGCGGCTATCTACATTCCGTGAGCTAGTACAGCTCTGAAATCTTACGCCAGTGAACAGCACATGATCAAATAAATGAACTACTGAATGTACGCACGAAAAAACCATGCAAGAGTGCGCGAAGCCTCGATGACCCGTCAATGTGACGGAGGGGCCCGAACTGAACACAAGCCCTGATAGCTGACTGCCTGAGTACGCCCTCCATTTATGACACTCGATCGAAAAATGAGGCGATAAACAATTCAGTCAGTTGTCAGATAGAGCATAAAATAGAATATTAGTTAACTTTTGCATATTTAAAATTACGACAATTTAAAAAAAGAAATCCATGAAATTTTTAGTTTTAGATATTTGTCCCATCCTTGCCAAGTCGAGCTTAAATCTGGCAATAGGTTTTACACACTTTTCGTTTTAGGTTTCGCGACCTATCCAATTTGACAATAATAGGCGCGTGCACCTGCGTGCGGGTGACTATGCCCCGTATAGTTCAAAGCACACGTTGACGAGCCCATGCACCGCAACGAGCGGTGCGCCGAGCGTGCAGTTCACCCAATCTCATGGGCATGTTCGTTGCAACTCCCCCAAGGTGGGCGTATCGCCAGTGGTATACTGTGTCTATAAATAGCTCGCCATCATTGTGCCGAAAAACATGCGTTCTGTGGCCCAGCGGTTAGCGCTGAGTGCCGCGGAACCAGAGGTTGCTGGTTCGATTCTGTTGGCAAAGATTTTTTTTTCGTGAATTATTTTTGTCATGGTTTATATACATATACTTGTACTGAACATGACGCCAACGGCTGCAGTGGCGGCAAAAGCCAGCTAAGACTCTCTATATGATTGCTATCACAACAAAAGAAGAGAAACACTAGTCCGTTCATCCCGAAACCAGCAAAGAACGTGCGAGAAGTTATGCACGTCTTCAAGAGGAAAGGTCTTAGGTCTTTGTGTGATAGTATAATCATAAAAGGGTGTCAGTGAGCGAAAATCAGCCCATGTTAGAGTACAACAAGGTGCTTTCATTTCGGATGATTCTTTCTTTTTTCAACCAGCCTCATCAAGCAAGCTAAAACTCACATTCCTGCAGCTGTATTACTGCAGATGATGGACTATCTGCTGGTTATTTCAGTAAAAGAATGGTGGTACCAAGTAAATAACTTATGTGTGATTTATTGTCATTCGTACCATTGCGGATTTGTTCATACGCTGTTACTTTGAATTGTTTTAGGAGGAAGCTCCTTAGCGCGTGGTCAGTGAGCAAAAATCAGCCCGTGTTAGAGTACAACAAGGTGCTTTCATTTCGGATGATTCTTTCTTTTTTCAACCAGCCTCATCAAGCAAACTACAACTCACATTCCTGCAGCTATATTACTGCAGATGATGGACTATCTGCTGGTTATTTCAGTAAAAGAATGGTGGTACCAAGTAAATAACTTATGTGTGGTTTATTGTCATTCGTACCATTGCGGATTTGTTCATACGCTGTTACTTTGAATTGTTTTAGGAGGAAGCTCCTTAGCGCGTGGTCAGTGAGCAAAAATCAGCCCGTGTTAGAGTACAACAAGGTGCTTTCATTTCGGATGATTCTTTCTTTTTTCAACCAGCCTCATCAAGCAAACTACAACTCACATTCCTGCAGCTATATTACTGCAGATGATGGACTATCTGCTGGTTATTTCAGTAAAAGAATGGTGGTACCAAGTAAATAACTTATGTGTGGTTTATTGCCTTTCGTACTATTGCGGAATCGTTCATACGCTGCTACTTTGAATTGTTTTAGGAGGAAGCTCCTTAGGGCGTGGCTTGTGCGTCCCCCGTTGTTGTAGTGCGTTACCTGTGGCACATACCCGCATACCAGTGGCACATACCCGCCTTCGAGCACATATCCGCATGTCCACGTGTTACGAAAAACGTCGCATGGCATCGTTATCACGCTCTTGGTGTTAACAAAGCGCTGACAGCAGAAGTGCAATACATAATCTCATTCAGTCCTTGGTGGTACTTGTATATGATGAATACATGATAAAAAGAAGGAAGATAGCGGTACCTGAAGTGTTAACTAGATGGACGGAGAAACGCATGGACGTACGCACAGACGGACAGGCAGACATACAGACACACGTACGAACGGACGAATGGACGCACGAACGGGCGCACGTACGCATGGACTGACGCATGGATGCACAGACGGACGGACGCATGGATGGACGCACGGAGGGAAACACAGAGGGAATTACAGACGCTTCGCCGCCCCACTCATCATGATTCATTCCGTGGATATGCTGTGATTTTTTATGTAACCAAGAGAGGCTTGAAATTATATTTTCGAGTCTTGTTGAGCCGAATACCAGATTTACACACAAGCACACTCAAATATATATATATATATATATATATATATATATATATATATATATATATATATATATATATATATATATATATATATAAGAAAATTGCAAAAGTATGATATTGTCAGAGAAAAAGATTGTACTTTTTTCAATTGTGCTAAGAATTTACCTGACCAATTCAGGAATAAAGTATTCAACATACAACATGTTTTCCCTCAAATCTGTTTAAAAGAAGAGGATAACACTAAAGGATGCGCTAATTATTTTTTATTGCGACAAAGACTTGCCTGTAATACATATTTTTTGTTAAATGTGTGCTGTTAGGCCGTACACTACGTATTTACGCGCTTCCGCTATTTCTTTCAGCTTCGGTATAAATACAGACCAATAGAAGTGCGGCGCAGATCTTTCCGTCAATACAAAGTTATGCATATGCCAGACAAGCAGTACGCCCCGCTAATAACAGATAGACCTATTAGCGTTTCTTCTTCCGTCCACCTAGCTTTATTTATATGTGTCTGACCATTCCCGAAAAAGATCTGTACTGCAGTGCCCTTGCACCCGCCGGGAAACATCTTACCTTTAGAGTGACGTCGCTATTACAAAGCATAGGCTTTGCTTGAGCGTTTCGCAGCAAGCTTGTTTTTATACTATTTATTTAGCAGTACTGCAGAACACGGCGTGGTTATTGTAGGAGGGGTTGTACATTGATCGCTGAATAAAAGAAAAAAAACTAGACGTCGCAATCACAGCGAAAAGAAAAAGCAATGAGAAAAATGGGAACACAAAAAATGTCAAGTACAATCATAAAACATAGTACAGATTTTCCAGTTGGCATACAAAATTATTGGCATCAAAACAGCGGAGGGCAGATAATTTTATTCGGACACAGTTCTAGGAAAAAAAACTGTATTTATGCAATTTAGTTATAGCAAAAATTGGGGCAAGTGCAGTACTGTGGGTATGTCTAGTCTTCCTAGCTGAGTGGGGATGTGCACAATCAGGCATGGTTCTGTATTTCCAGTATAAGACAATTATGGGCCTGAGATATGCCGAGCATCAGTTGTTATCCCATCACCAATTTTTATTTTAGAAACATCTTGTTTTCTTTCCTTTAAAAATCGCCTGAACTTTTGGCTGTCGCATTTAATAAACAGGGAAAGACAGTTGTTGAAGTGAGCATCTTGGGACTCTATTAGTTTAATAATAGATTTTATTTCAGTTCAAGATTGATACAGCATGGCACTTTTTTCTGCTTGCAGAGCTGTTTATTTTTACGTTTTGTGTGAATTATATCCCTAGTTATTGAAGGGTTTACATGACGTTTCTTAAGGATTTTGGTAGGCGTAAGTTATGCGACGCAAAATTTATCGCATCTTGGAACCTCCCCAATGAGGTCTCAATTTTGTCAACTGGATAGTCAAGATGTACGTCTATTATTGAAATGTAACCTTTTTCAATAATAGATGTTCTATTATTGAAACGCCATCGGTGTTTTGAAAGTCCCGAACCACAAATATAATGTTTTATAGCTTCGGCCTGTTTCTTGTTAGCTACCAACAAAAAAAAACACGGTCTGAAATGCCAAGCTCTACTGATGCTATAATACCGTTAAATATTTCTGTTTTAAATAGCAGATCTAGGATGAATTTATCACGTGTGCAATGACGCACCATCTGCTCTAAACTTAAACAATACACCACATTAGAGGTCAGTTGCTTTTACGAAACCAGGTAATTTCTTATGTGAAGCATTTTTTTTTCAGACCAAAGGTAACTTGACCATTTCTACAGTTGTGATTTTTATTTTATTTATTTTTTGTTTACCGAAGATGTCCGCGAAATGCGAAAAAATGTAACGTGACATGGCCGCTAGGGCGAGAGACAGATATTGTATGAAGAAAGGTAGTGAGGTTAAGCGGAAAGCAAGTATCTGGTTTTCTGTAGCTTGCATTGAGGAAAGGGTAAGGGCTGGGAGACAAAAAAGTGAGGAAGAGGAAATGGCGCTAACACGCTGTTATTGTAAGGCACTGCGCCGTGCTCCCGACCGGGTTGCAGAAATTAGGTGCCTTTTCTCATCTTCTAACCACTACCACCACTCCCTAGCGTTCCTGTTTTCAACGTATTTGACTGAGCGTACCGCCGCATACAAAGAAACAGTGCCCCCACGTTGGTGGTGGCTGTGTGATGACGCACCTGTGACTTGTGGCTGTAGAAGCGATAATGACTGCGTCTATAATTATCGCTGTCATGAATGGCCCCGAGGGAATATAGTTTGTACGCAGAACGCTAGGGGGCCTTGTAATCCAGGCACGCGAGCGCGTATGAACGTGGTATTTTCTTGTATTTCGCGGCCATCTGTAGTAAACAGAACAGACGTTAGCACCTAACCTATATAAACGTGGCAACTGTTTGCTCGGTTGTTTTGCACACCGATGTACTATTGTCTAATGAGAATTTTGAGCCGCGTCTTTGCTTTAGCTTTGGTTTAAAGCAAAGACGCGGTAAATTTTGTCGAGTTAAGCAATTAAGCAGACCACAAAAATTGAACGACTTAATTCAATCAATGATCAGCAACGTGCAATTGGTCGTATTGTCATAGAGTGCATTCGAATATTTTAAAGCTTTGCATACAGATAGCAGAGGCACCCTGTTTTGACGTACTCATAGACATATATACCCACACGCGCCACTGGAAGTACTAACTAAGCCATATGTTAACTGCTTGGATTAGACTTGAAGAACACGGCATAAAAAAGAAAGAAAAGGGCGTCAAGTTTCGCAGCCGTATAGTTCCCTTTTCATGAAGGAGATAGGCTCCTGCTGCTCGCTTGCTAGTTCCTACTCTGAATAAGTGCTGTCCTTGTAAACGTTGGGCTTTTTTTCTTACATTTACTGCTTTATATATTCTCACAGGAAAATAGGTTCCCAGATAAGCTTTCCTGACCCATGAGAAACTATGAGGCCATGTGTCCAAAAGAAGCTCTAACCAACCACTGAAAGTGAATTCACGTGGGAATGATGCACGTGCTGTACAGACCGTTGAGTATCTGAGATATCACAACTCGGAAATTAAGGTTCTGCTCTTCATTAAAAACTCACCATAGTTCCTGCGAATTACTTGCTATAGAACTTCGGACGCACTCGCACTGTGAGTGAAGAGTGGCGGCAAACGAACAGGGAATTGCGTATCTCGCGCAATTATTTCTCGTACCCCGCATATCATAATACTGAAGCCGTTATAGCGTTGCTTGTCTACCATTTATAATTTTGCCCTAATCGTCAAAAAAACATGAAAAATATAACGCAGTCTAGGTGATAAGACGATACGTACTGTCAGAAATATGGAGATATAACGTTATAGTTGGAGTAAGTTTTAGCTGTTTCACACGTATATACGGTGCTGGCATTTTATATCGCTGTGTATTACGCGCAATAATATAAAAAATGCTTCAGAATTTTTCATGCCACACCGCTTGATTAGGGTATACCTGCCATGACAAGTACAGAGCGGTGATTTTTTTTTAAACTTTAGGCACCATAATATATTATTGTACGACGATATTAGAGACGAATGTTTGCGCTATAGTTCAATTTTCCTTGTCTTTACTGCAGTGTCATCCTGCCATTTGCACAGACATTTTCTAGTACACAAATTCTATAGAACATGCTTTTTTTACTTTATTACAATATCTTATTTAATTTAAACTCCCAAACGCTTTCTAGCAGCATTTTTGTAAACAAGACAGAAGTAAGCAATTAAATACGGTAGTGGCAGCCGACTAACAATTTAGACAAACTTACGGACTGCGCCACCTTGTGAATGGGCCAGTATTAATGCTTCGGTCGATTATTATGAGCGAAAAGCATGGAAAATTTGTGCGGCTGTGGTCCATCCGCTTAAATTGTGCAGGCACTAACGTAGAAAGAAAACTATCCCAAAAAGTAAACGTGTTAAAATAATTCAGGAAGAGTTCAGAAAGCATAATTAATAAATTTAAGAAATTAAATAATCAATCAATAGATACCCTTAGACAGACAAATAGATATTCTCTTAGCTCGGCGAGAGATGGGAACGAATGCCATGCGACAACATTGTTGACCTCGATCTTACGGTATGTTAGGCCACCAGTCTATCGAACCGTCGTACATGTGCTATTCCCCTATGAAGAAGTAATGTACGAATGTAGCCATGCGTCCATGAAACTTTTTTTTGAAAGCGCTTCAGTATTTGCGTGCGAGCATGTGTCTATGGTATGCTTCATAAATTTCACGGATTTGGGTTTAGGGTTTTTTTTGGAAAAAAAGCAAAAAGAACAACTGCTAAGTACATTACAACACTAAATAAATGATGGAAAGCAATTTTGAATAAAAAATTACAATATATATTATGATAGTCATGATTAAGATACCTGGGTCACCCGGTATACTTCATGGTGTCATACGGACGCCTTTGTGCGCAGTATCGCATGTTTAAATATTGATAAAGCCGAAGGTAAACAACTGTATTATTTTTTATCATTAAGGCATACCTTAATTTCAGAATAGAGCTGACAGGGACAGGTGCGCAAACCAAGTAGCTTCGCAATGCGCATGCATGTTGCGGCTAGCTATAGTCCAGGATTCATTCTCAACGCGAAATAAATTTTTGTTAAGAAACCAGAGTGACCAGTTCCGCCTAAGATAAGTGGATTTGGGCTTCTTTCTAGCTGAGCCGCCTGTAAACATTCATATTTGCTTGTCGTACTTTGGGGCTTATTTTCGCTTTTTCAGGAAATATTATCATTCCAGTGCCCCAAACGTCCACTTGTCATCACAACCTCAAAATGACAAGAACAGTACAATACTGAGCGCCAACCTGCACTTTCGTTAGGACCTTTCGTTTCGAGTAGTTAGCTGAGAGGATTGAAAGTCGACCGCAAATAAGATGGAAATCTTCAATTCAGGAAACTTGGATTCCGTGGAACTGGACGTATAAAATTTCCTTATGTGTCGAAAACCTCTGACAAAAACTGTGCACTGTGTGGTTGTGTAGTGCAAAAATAAACTCTCAGTGCGTTCAGTCATTGGTTCGTTTTATTTTTCATTAGGCGAAATAAATAAGCAATAACAAAAAAGGAGAGTTAAGTAAACTTGTTTTTTTTTCACCTTCCACAAGTCTTTATAGATAAGTTTTTCGCATTGCAAAACAATATTGAACATTGAGGACACTTTTTAACGATCGCTTGTTTTGCGATTTTTCGAAAAGGCGCCACCCCTTTTGGGGGGCACCTTTGCGGCGATAATTTGTTTGTTTCTTCGGCGGAATCGGGCTACTCTGCACTGCAAGGGACCATACGTGGTACGTGTGTGGATGCGCGCATGCATGAACACACACACATGCACACACGTAAAAACAAATGTGTGTGAACAGAATTCCTCAAATGCTTTTCGTTTATTATTACTTTTTTTGTTTGATCTAAGATGAAAATAGTCGTTTTGGTCTATGCTCCACGCTGAACGGAATTAACAACGACTCAAGCTTGATACGCGTTCTGATAGTGGAAATCTTGTTTCGCTGCGTTGTTCACGTTCTAGATGTGGAGCGGGCGACAGCGTGACTGTATTTGTCGGCGTTTATGTCCCCAAAGTCGCACTACATGTGACACGTGGTTGTCGGACGTATACGTCGAAAGCGTTTGTCACAATCGATCTACAGGGCAAGCACATATTGACCTAAACTACTACAGAGAGTGAAAGTAGGCAAAGAAAACATACGTTCCAGCTCGCTTAAAGAGAACCTGAAGCACTTTTTTTAAATGCATTTGGTGCTTGTATAGAGGTTTGATCCTCACTGAATGCGAATAGCGATGAGAGAGTTTCTAAACGCGAACGCAGTTAACACTTTTTGGCAATAAACATAAGCTGGGGCTGCAGGGCTTCGTGAACTGCTAAGCGAATGCGCTGATGTAATTCTCGGTATGAGACATTATCTGCAACTGCAGCATTGTTCAAGAAGAGCTTTCTCGATTAGCTCTGGCAACGGCAAGACAAGAGTTAGTCATGGAGGCCTGGTTTAAAGACACTCTAGATGTTTGTGCACTTGACGACTGGCTGTGTGCCATTATTCCAGGCATGGATATCGAGCTGCCGAACTGTCAGTTTCACTATACTTATTTTGTCACATGAACAGCGCTATTACACTTCGGATCACAGAGCGATGGGAACCTTCCATTCGAGTGCTACGCGGCTACGTGAAAGGAACGGAAGATGACGTAGTTTGCATGCCTACACATTCGGTACACATGCGTGGGCGAAATAAGGCACACTTTTTGTCTCCGTATTATGAAACTCCTGCTGCAACAACCACGCGAAAGGTTACGCCATCATTGACAATAGCAGAGAGCTTTTGTTTAGCGCGCACAACGGCCTTGCGCACGCAACGGGCGAGAGAGTGCAAGACGGCGCATGTGTTGAACCTAGAGATGCATGCGCTTGCGCGCGCTTGAGATGCACATGATAGATCTGGGCGCTTACGTTGCGCCCGCTGCGGCTGTTGCGTCCCTTAAAGTCCCTTGAAGGTGCGTCCCTTAAAGGTACAGGGGCTTTAGCGTCCCTTACCAGCGGCTATCTCGCGAGCCCTCGACGGCTGCGAGTGCCGACGAGATGGCTGCTACGAAAAAAAAAAAAAAGCCGCATTCATCAGATACTGCAGTTCATTTCTTCAGCTATAGATGGCGCACAGGAGCACTCAAATTCGAGGTTGTTTACGTCAAAGTGCACTCCAAGTATTGGTTGTTGCATACGGGAAACTATGCTGTGCGAGACAGCCTCAGCCATAATGTACCCAACGCACCGCCCGTTGCGTTCGTTAGGCGTTGCACGCGCTAAACTAAAACTGTCGCTTTTTCCTAACCTCGAAGCTTTAATGAATTCTAAAACCTTTTCAACTTTCTTCTAAAATAATATGATGCGTTTTTTCTTGTTCAGGACGAGCCAAATACAGGAACCGAAATTTCATTTCATTTCATTTATTACGCCTTAAGGGCCCGAAGGCATTACATAATTGAGGAGGGGGGCATACACCGGTTTCTAAACAGTATAATACAATAATTGGTAACAAATCAAATCAAACAAAAGTAAATAGAACAAATAAATGTAGCAAACGTACACAGGGGACAATGAAACATCCTTGGGTAGGCGCATATTAGAAAAATAGGAGATGCAGAAGTTTCACAAAGTAAAATAATTGGAATTAGTAACAAAAATAAAGGACAAACAAATATAGCATTGCGTGCACAAAACAATTCGTCGTGCTATGGTTGACACTTATTGTTGGACAAAAAGGCTGGTTAGTTTTTCGCAAAATATTTTTCGATCGGAACAGGAAGCAACGGCGTTAGGTAGCGTCTTTCAAAAGGTGATTGCTTGCGGAAATAAGGAGTGATTCATCGTCGCTGTGTGACAACTTATGTGTGTAATGGGACGTGTGTGAGCCAACCTCGATGATGTTCGTACAGGTGGGATAAGAAGCGTATGTCTTATGGGTGGCTCATAAAAGAAGCAATGGAAGCAGGCAAAGACAGGCAATTATGCGACACAATTCAATGTTTGGAAATGATAGGATGCGTTTCAAGGCAGCTATACTAATATATGGTGGTTATTGCGATGATATAAAACGCGCTGCGTGGTTTTGCACTGCTTTGGTTTCTGCTGTAAGATATGATTGCGATGGTTACCAAATGGATGACGCGTAATCGAGCTTCGCTCACACATATGTAAGGTATGCCAGTTTCTTGATTTCAGCGGATGCAGATTTCAGATTGCGATGCAAGTTACCAAGTGTACGTGATGCCTGAGAACAGATTGTTTGGATATGTGATACCCATGATAATGGTAGTGTTATGTATACTTCTAAGTACTTGTAATGTATAGCTTAGCTGATGGGACCTGAGTTTAGGTGGTATGTATGGATTATTTGTAGTTTGCTTTTGCGATAATGCGATTAGTTTACATTTCGATAAGTTTAAAGGCATAGACCACTCTTTACACGATGTACAAATAATGTCTAAGTCATGTTGCAGAGCAATGATGTCATCTGAGCTGTGAATAGGATTATAAAAACGCAGTCATCTGCGAAAAGGCGTTGTTTTGATTTTATGTTAGCGGGAGGGTCATTGATATAGATTAGAAACAGCAGTGGGGATAAACCTGTACCTTGAGGAACGCCTGACGTTACGCTGGAGAATGAGATTTACTCTCATTGGCGGTTGTGAATTGAACGCGACCTTCCAGAAAGTGTTCCAGCCAACGAATTAAGTTCTGACCAATACGTAATGGAGCGAGCTTAATGAGTAAATGTGTATGAGGTAGCCTTCGAATAACGCGTTCGATGCTCTAACCACTGAGCTATCACAGCGGCCTGTATGAGGTAGCCGGTCAAATGCTTTGGAAAAATCCAGAAATATTGCATCTATCTGACAGAGCTTGTCCATATAGTGAAGTAAATGGCGCGTAACTTCTGCCAATCGAGTTTCATAGGAACAGTTCCACCGGAATCCATGCTGTTGGGGGTAGAAAAATGTACCAATTCGAGATCTGTCATTGAAATCGAAGCTATTATTTGTTCGGATACTAATATGGAATACTAGTAAAGAGAAATATGTCTGTAATTGGTGGCAAGTTCTATTTTTCCAGATTTGCAAACTGGAACAAGCCTATTTTCCAATTGTTGGTAACGACCGAATCTTGCAAATATTTGTTGAATATCAAACAAAGTATTTTAGTAGAGACTGTAATGGTATCTTTAAGAAGCTTACTGCCAGTGTTCTCACAGACTGCTGACGAAGCTATTTTAGGACCCTTTATCAGTTTGCATATGCCATCCGGGGTAATTTGGACAGCGGGCATAACTGGGGAACAAAGTAAGCGATGCATTTACCATTATACACGGAAGTGACAGTGAAAACAGAGCAGAAATAATTATTAAGGGTGGTTGTGCACTGGTCGTATTTGATAGGTTCGTCAACATCGTTAATGATCTGAATGTGGTTTCGTTGAGCTTTGGCTAAGATGATACTCCAAAATTTTCTGGAGTTAGCATGCAATATTATGAGCGAATCGGAAGAAAAAAAAAATGGTTTTCGCTTCGTCCAAATCTTTGAGATAAAGTTTTGCATAGTGGTAGTAACGGTACCATAAATCGGAGAATTCCTTTGTTCTGCCCATTCTGTATGACACTTTTTTCTATTCAGGAGAGTTTTGAGATGTTTTTTAAACCACAAATTATTATTGTCAGTTTTTACAAGGATTGTAGGTATATATTTGTATTTTTAGGGTCGTGATAATGCTTTTATAGAGTGCCCAGTTGGCTTTGAGCCCCGCCGCGGTGGTCTAGTGGCTAAGGTACTCGGCTGCTGACCCACAGGTCGCGGGCTCAATTCCCGGCTGCGGCGGCTGCATTTCCGATGGAGGCGGAAATGCTGTAGGCCCGTGTGCTCAGATTTGGGTGCACGTTAAAGAACCCCAGGTGGTCGAAATTTCCGGAGCCCGCCACTACGGCGTCTCTCATAATCATATGGTGGTTTTGGGATATTAAACCCCACAAATCAATCAAATCAATTAAGCAGTTGGCTTGGACGCTGCGTGTTGCATATGTGTCCTGAAATTTATGAAAAAGGCACTCCAGTGCTTCATTTATAACGCTGCAATTACCTCGGTTATAGTCAGTGATAATTTTGTTTGATTGGGTCTTTTGCTGTTTTGTTAGCGAGATGATTATATGTAAAAAGCTGTGATCGCTAAGATAAGGTAAAGCAGTTATTGTACATGTGTCGGCGAGGCAATTTGTTAATAAAAGATCAAACATATTGTTTACTCTAGTAGGACATGATATAACTTGTAGGAAATTAAAGCCTAATGTAATTCAATGAACTGTTTTGATTGATTAGACGGAGATATGTGGCATACTGCGAAAAAAGGCAATTGATGTTTGAATAGTTGAAGTCCTCGAAAAGGAAGATTGAAGAGTTAGGGAACATCTTTTTTGTGTTGCCTAGAGAGCAGCAAAGACAGTTGCAAAAAAGTGGCTGGCTTTCTGGGGGCCTGTAGAAGATCCTAAAGATAGATTTCAGGGTTGATTTATGTAGGCATATCCACGATAGCTCTAACTCGTTATCATAACAACTGAGGGATGACTTTAGGTTATTCTTGATAGCTATGAGGACGCCACCACCTCTCCTGTCAATGCTATCATGAAGATAAATATTGAAATCTGATGGCAGGATTTCGTTATCTCTGATGTCTTCATTCAGCCGCGTTTTCGTAAGAAGAATGATATCAGCATCTGTGTCTGAGATTTGGTACAGAGCTTATTGAGCTTAAGTACAACACATCATATGTTAGTGAATGCAAAATTTAAAAAATAACATGTTTGCGGCTCGGAATGGAGACGGGGGCGAGAATAATTGGATTGCGGGAATTGCTTTGTTTGATGGCATGGTCGCGCACATATCTGTTGCTTTCTGAGATACAAGAGCACTCCTTCACGCTATCCGTTTCTTTGTCATAGAAGTGTTTTTGCCCAGGTGAAGGCGATCGAGTTTGAAAGGGCGTTTCTGGAGGCGTCTTAACTTGAGCAGCTTTCACCGCGCGAGACTGGTAGTATAGGTGCGAAATCCTTCCTCACGGCATAGTTTGTGTATTTTAGTTCATGGCCACAGGCCAAAATTTTCACTTTATTCTTTACCTTCGGCATCGGTTGTGCTGCCTATCTCGTGCGATTATGTAGACCCCATTCAGGTCCCATGGTTGATGAGCAGCGTGGGCAGGTGAAGCACAGTGTTCACGCTGGATATGAGTCTGTCACTTTGTTTGGTGGACCTGCTAGCAGATGCGTGATGGCGTAGTCCACTTCATGCTGAGCAGACGCCAGCTGTTGGAGCCTTGTCCAACTTTTTCGTTTCACGCTGCATACAACGAAATGTCCAAGATACTTCCAAACGTAATTGTGTAAAACATCTCATCATCATCATCATCATCATCATCATCATCAGCCTGACTACGTCCACTGCAAAACAAAGGCCTCTCCCATGTTCCGCCAGTTAACCCGGTCCTGTGCTTGCTACTGCCAATGTATACCCGCAAACTTCTTAATCTCATCTGCCCCCCTAACCTTCTGTCTATCCCTAACCCGCCTCCCTTCTCTGGAAATCCAGTTAGTTACCCTTATTGACCAGCTGTTATCTTGTCTACGCGCTACATGCCCAGCCCATGTCCATTTCCTCTTCTTTATTTCAACTATGATATCCTTAACCCCCGTTTGTACCCTATTCCACTCTGCTCTCTTCTTGTCTCTTAAGGTTACACCTACTATTTTTCTTTCCATTGCTCGCTGCGTCGTCCTCAATATAAGCTGAACCCTTTTTGTAAGTCTCCAGGTTTCTGCTCCGTAGCTAAGTACCGGCAATATACGGCTGTTATATACCTTCCTCTTGAGGGATAGTGGCAATCTACCTGTCATAATTTGAGAGTGCTTGCCGAATGTTCTCCACCCCATTCTTATTCTTCTAGTTACTTCAATCTTGTGGTTAGGCTCTGCGGTTATTACCTGCCCTAAGTAGACATAGTCATTTACAATTTCAAGTGCACTATTACCTATCTCGAAGCGCCGCTCCTTTCCGAAGTTGTTGTACATTACTTTCGTTTTCTGCAGATTACTTTTAAGACCCACCTTTCTGCTCTCATTGTCTAACTCCGTAATCATGAGTTGCAATTCGTCCCCTGAGTTACTCAGCAATGCAATGTCATCGGCGAAGCGCAGGTTACTAAGGTATTCTCCATTAACTCTTATCCTTAACTGTTCCCATTCTAGGCTTCTGAAAACCTCCTGTAAGCACGCGGTAAATAGCAATGGGGATATTGTGTCCCCCTGCCTTACACCCTTCTTGATTGGTATTCTGTTGCTTTCTTTATGAAGCACTACGGTAGCAGTTGATCCCCTGTAGATTTCTTCCAGAATGTTTATATATACTTCATCTACACCCTGATTCCGCAGTGTCTGCATGACGGCTGATATTTCTACTGAATCAAACGCCTTCTCGTAATCTACGAAGGCTATGTATAGTGGTTGGTTATATTCTGAGCATTTTTCTATTATCTGATTGATAGTATGAATGTGGTCAATTGTTGAGTGGCCTGTTCGAAATCCTGCTTATTTCTTTGGTTGATAGAATTCTAATGTTTTCTTTACTCTGTTAGCAATTACCTTTGTAAATAGCTTGTATACTACAGAGAGCAAGCTGATCGGCCTGTAATTCTTCAAGTCCTTGTCATCTCCTTTCTTATGTATTGAGATGATGTTAGCGTTCTTCCAAGACTCTGGTACTCTTCCCGTCAGGAGACACCTCGTAAACAGGGTGGCTAGTTTTTCTAACACAATCTGTTCTCCATCTTTCACCAGATCTGATGTTACCTGATCCTCACCAGCAGCTTTCCTCTTTGCATGCTCTCCAAAGCTTTTCTGACTTCTATTATTACTGGTGGGGTGTCATCTGGGTTACTGCTAGTTCTTATAGTATTAAGGTTGTGGTTGTCTCGGCTACTGTACAGATCTCTGTAAAACTCCTCCGCTATTTTAACTATCCTATCCATATTGGTAGTTATTTTGCCTTCTTTGTCCCTTAGTGCATACATCCGACTTTTGCCTATCCCAAGTTTCCTCTTCACTGCTTTAACGCTTCCTCCGTTTTTCAGAGCGTGTTCAATTCTCTCCGTGTTATACCTTCTTACATCGCTTACTTTACGTCTATTAATCAACTTCGAAAGCTCTGCCAGTTGTATTTTGTCTGTTGTACTTGACACTTTCATGACTTGACGCTTCTTAATTAGGTTCTTCGTTTCCTGGGAAAGCTTGCCAGTGTCCTGTCTAACTACGCTGCCTCCAACTTCCACTGCACACTCCGTAATGATACTCGTCAGAATATCATTCATTGTCTCTACGCTAAAGTTGGTTTCTTCACTAAGAGCCGAGTACCTGTTCTGCAGCGACACTTCGAATTCCTGTACTTTCCCTCTCAGTGCTAGCTCATTGATTGGCTTCTTGCGTATCAGTTTCTGTCGTTCCTTCTTCAAGTATCGGCGAATTCGAGACCGTACCATTCTAAGGTCACTGCATCGTACCTTGCCAACCACTTCCACATCCTGCACGATTCCTGGGTGTGCAGCCATTATAAAGTCTATTTCGTTCTTGTACGGGAGCGGCCGCGTCAGCAGCACGGGTAAGTGAGCTCTGCACATATCTACCTATAACTTTAGCAATTTTGGTTCTAGGAGGGTCACAGTGGTGTCTATTTGTTCGTGAAGATACAAGGAGTTCAACCGCTACAAATACTGCTATTACAAACGAAAACTTTAAATTTTAGGAGCAGAAAACAGTGTGAATCTGTGAAAACAACAGTCGGACCACGTGTTTTTTACGATCGCTTGTAGCTTCGTTAATATTCTACCGGGAAACTTCTTACTTATAAAGTTTAAAGTACTTAGGGTAGACCTGACGCTACCGAAGTTTGATCGGGCCAGGTTTAATAGTTGCAGAGTTATTCCACAATCAAATTAAGCCTAATCACTAAAAAGAATAAATTGGTAATATCAACTCGCAAACGCATTTAAATTTTGTCCGCCTACTATAATAATAAACAGCACCCCATAGGCTACCAGGAGGCCCAATTCCGTACACTGTAGGCCCTTAATTAAGGTGGTAATCAGCAAAAAGCTCATTTCATTAAAACAAACTTTCAAAAGGAGCTACAAACGCCACCGTAAATAGCTTATATCTTCTTTTAAAACACAACAGTCCGGTTTTTCCGTGTAAAAATAATTTTGATAGCTTAAGGTAACCGGAAGATACAGAGTCAGAAAGAAGATAACGAGAACCGCGAATAAACATGTGGCGCCCGCGTCTTCCCTCGCTCAGAGGAGGAGGGTGGCTCACTGCTCGGAAGAAAAGTACGTCCGTCAGATCAAAGTCTTGAACCACGTGTTTTTTTTTCTTTTTACCTTACGATCGTTTTTAACTTTGCTAATAACCTACCGGGAAACTTCTAACCCATACAGTGCAAAGCCCTAGTTATAGACCTGTCGCCGCTCAGGTTTCATCAGGACAGGAGTAATAGTACCGGAACTATTTCGTAACCAAAATTAAGCCTAATCACTAAAGAGATTAATTTGGTAACATCAACTCCCAAACGAATTTAAATTTTGTCCGCTTAATATAATATAAACAGCATAGGCTAATCGGAGGCCCAACTCCGTACTCTCTAGACCCTTAATTCAGGGGGTAATCAGCAGAAATCTCATTTCATTAAAACATTTTTATAAAAAATAACCACAAACTGACTGATACACCGCTGAAGCCTACATTTAGAATATAACAATCCGGGTGCGGCGATGGCGTAGTGGTTAGAGCATCCGCCTCGCTTGCAAGAGGTCCGTGGTTCAAATCCTGGTGCCGCGCAATTCCCAACCGGAAAAAAAATCCGCGTGTTGATGGAACTGCATTAAGAAGCCTGGGGTGCGGCCTCACCGGTAAGCACCGCCGGGAACGCACTCCCTCACCAGAGAAGGACTGGCTACCCTGGTGTAGTATCTGGCCACTGCCTCTCACATGCATACGTCAAATAACTCATGGCCCTCAGTCCCCAGCAGCTGCGAAGCAACTGACCATGGCGGCGGTCAGATCTGCAACGCAGCAGAGGGTGCTAAGCTAAGAATCTCTGGACTACAGGCCGCCATTGGAACATGAACTGAGCAATGTTTAATGCTTGAACCTTATCTAGCGAGGGAAGTGTAGCTGTACTATTCGAGGAGCTAGAGGGCATTAAATGGGACGTAAAAGGGATTGGTGAGGTTAGGAGAACAGGTGAGGCCTATATGATGCTAACAAATGGACACGTCCTTTGCTATCGGGGCTTGCCTGACAGAAGCGAACTGGGAGTGGGGTTCCTTATCCCCAGAAACATAGTTGGCAGCATAAAGGAATACTATAGCTATAATGAAACGGTGGTGGGTATCATAATTAAACTCAATTAGAGATACAAGATGAAGGCGGTATTGGCTTATGAGCCTACATCCAACCATGATGACGCTTCAGTTGAAAGCTTCTACGAAGACGTGGAATCGGCAATGAGTAAAGTAAAAACACAGTATACTATAGTGATGGGCGACTTTAATGCAAAGGTAGGGAAGAAGCAGGCTGGAGACCAGGCAGTAGGAGATTATGGCATCGGCACTAGAAACGCCAGAGGAGAGCTACTAGTAGAATTCGCAGAACGCAATAATTTGCGGATGTTGAATACCTTCTACCGAAAACGAGAAAACCGCAAGTGGAGATGGAGGAGCCCTAATAGTGTAAAACATCTACGTAATGTTTTTTTTGCTTGCGCATTTTCTACATACAATTTTCATGGAATAAACATGGCATCAAAACTTTTATTATAACAACGGGGAAGCGTGTTTGCTTCAGGTGACCGTGCCACGTCACTATGAGGAGCCAGCCGCTACAAGTAATGTAGCCTCTGATGTGTGTTGAAAGCACACTAATTGGACATCACCTAGATGTGGTAGAAACTAATATATTTAGGTTTATTAGCCATAAATTGACTCGTTTCCGACCAAGAAAAATGTATTCTTAAACAATAAAGAGCTCCAAGTTTGTAGCGAGCCAGTCAACGCAAGTTAAAAAACATTGCAGAGCCCTCCACTGTGGCAGGCTTCCTAACTATGGCATGGTTTTACCACGTAAAACAACAGAAGGTTTTAATAACAGTACTTAGAGAGATTCGCTTCTTTAGCAGGTTAACATATTTGGCTGAACGTGCAGCGCGGCACAGACGAGGGATAAAAAATTTGGCGGCACGAGCGCGGACGCACACCCAAATGCAAACCTTTGTTAAAAAAAGCCTCTGTTGTTCAGTAGTAGAAATCAGTCAAGACGAAGGCTAGTCATGTCATTTCGCATGTATACATAGATTCGGTCTCATGTTCCAGCCAGACTACAAAAACATTTTTCCCATTCTTTGGTTTATCCGGTATGCACTATGTAACGTAAATGGGTATTATGATTGCGCAGCCCACACACACACACACACACACACATATATATATATATATATATATATATATATATATATATATATATATATATATATATATATATATATATATATTTGTAATTCAGCCCTCGACTCGTCCGATTATAAGTCTCTCGTCTAGGCCGTGCTGCATGTTAAACCGAATAATTTAACGAGACATACATCCCAATATGCAATGCTAATCGTAAGCATGGTCTTTGTGTCCGTAACAGGTGACTTCTTAAGAACGGACGACGTCTTTCTCCTAGGGGACCGCTACCCACAATCACAAATGTTTCCGTTAGTACTGCGTCGCCAACTTCGTTGACAATTGGTCCACAATCACGGTTGGTTATCTATGGTTCGAATAATTCTTTGTGTAGTGTGAAAAACTTTTTAGGAATTACCGACTCTCGAGGCTAAGCTTTAGTACTCACGGAGCAGTTAATTATGAAATGCCCGTCGCCACTGGTAATTCACAGTAAGCTGTTATATTATCTACTGCTTCAATAGTGGCTTAGGAAACTTCATTCATCATCACTTTTAATGGGACATGTCTCATTGGCATGCACTCTCGCACTATAGTTTTTTTTTCACTTCTATGTGGCGTTAATTTGGTACGTTCCCGTGAGAGGGCATCTTCGACAAAAAGCACCAGTGCACACTGGGACGCTGAAGTGCTACGACAATCGGATGAAATGGCGCGACCACGGCCCCTAGCACCCCCGGTGCAATTCGTAGAAGATGTCATTATTCGAATCTCAAGATGACGTTTACTATCTGGAGTATCGAAGGTAAAAATACAAGTTTCCGTTGAATTGCATAGATTTGATGCTGAGAGCAACGTTTTTTTGTGCGTGCATACGTGGACTGGTAGGCAGCCCGTCATGTTCGTTATGGTAAAAATCACTTTTATCAACTGAAACAGACATAGAAATTTCACATGAGGGGGTGGGTTCTCTCAAGCGGATTCTTGTGTCGGTTCTCATAGGGTACCATTCATTCCTCTGACTACATATTCGGAAAAGAAAAGGTCACGGAATCGCTCCCCTGCTTAGAATCTCAGGAGCACTCCGCGGAGTGCCAGAGGTCCTATGGCGTGGCCGCGCATGAAGTTGACGCACACAGGCGCTATCAACCACAAAGTCTAGTGAAGCGTGTCAATTCAAAGCTCTGCTCTGTTTTTCGCATCGTTTGATGTTGGTTGATTCGCGGGTGGTCTTGTCGCTGGGCCTGGATAAAACAGTCACGTCGACGAAAAATTGTGAGCAGCCGCACGTGATCAGCTTCCCTTGACACCAGTGGTTTTTTATGCTCTTGAAAACGAATATTTAAGCATCGGCCAGTTTGGCCGACGTATACTTGGTCACATGACAGTGTTATCAAGTACAGAAGGCATGTTCAACATTGGACAAAAGGTGAGCTACGTTTAGCCTGACACCTCTCAATTTCTGAGTACTTGGCTTTAACTGCTACTTTTCTGTAAACTTTAGCACTTACATTGGGTTACTTTGATTAGGACGCTACGTTAAACCTTTTCGTTCTTACTCCCCGCACCCTCTTCGGCTTGGTTTTTTTTATTTTCATTCAAGATGTTTTGTTGAGACGCATGCTCTTTGCAAATTTTTCGTCCAATGGCGATAATTATTCTCTTCTTTTCACGAGAGAAACTGTACCATGTGCACAATCTGTAAGCAATATATGTGTTGCTTCTTCCATAAACTTCCAGCTGCAAGTTTACGCCAGTGTGATCACTATTTTCTCTAGCGCCCGTTCTCCAGTACGCTCAACGATTTGCATTTAAAATTGAGTTCATTAACGAATTTCTCAGACGATGCGTGATAATTACCCGTCTTGCAAGCTTGCTGGGATCAGAGGGGCAAACGGGAGCAACGGTTCACCGGACCTTGGTTCATCCATTGAACAAATATGACCTGCAGTGAAGTGAAGGACATGCTTTTTCACTTATAGGAGTTAGCATATTGAGTGATTATTTTACATATTTGATAATAACTGTGGGCGTTCTCCAAAACTGCGACATGATTGTGAGGTATGCCACAGTGACTTGCTTCGGAAATTTTGACCATATTTATTGTGCAATTTATTCTTAATACACGGGTCTCTAGCATTTCATCGCCATCTAAATACGCCCGCCGTGACTGGGATTTGATTCCATGACATTCGGGTCGTTTTCTAAAGGCAACGGGGAAAAAGTATTTTTCATTTCAGTCCCACGATTCATACGTGCATGGTAGAGTTACCTATAAATATGCAAAAGGAGTACCACTTAAAACATCTTTACAAAGCACAATTTATACTACGTTGGTTCGTTATTATGAGTATTATTGACGAACTCTATCAGCGAGAAGGCTGGCTCTCCAGTTGGTGTGCGGAATCACGAGAACGCATCAAACGCGACGTCTACTTCGAAGCTAGTGGAGTATAGGCTCAGAACAAGGGGTTTTCGCAACGCCAGGGAAGCCTCAACCATGCTTGAGCTTGAGCCGTTAAAGGAAGATATAATATCTAAAAAATATTATAAGTGTAAATCAGCGCAACTGACAGGATTGGTCAAAAGAGAGGTTGCGCTGATTGCCTCTCATAATCATGTCGTACCAACACGCCCAATCGTGCAGTCTTCAAAAAGAAAAAGTCATTGTACTCATGTTATTCCTTACAGAAGCGTGGCCAGCTAAGACACGAGAGTTTATGAGCGCACTATAGTGTTAAATGACGATCAGAGTAAGATGGAAGAAAATATAGTGAAGTACAGAGAAAGAGAGAGAGACTCGGAGCACAAGCTCACAATCATATAGTGCGCCATAATCAGCGCCGGCAGCTACAGCCCAAGGTCACCTGCTTCTCAAGGGCTACCAACAACGGCTACAGTGCAGGTATTTTACCTGTTTCAGTGCTTTAGTCGTACTTATATGTCATGTCTGATACGGTAATATTTTAGATTGATTTGATCTGAGCCAATCGAGTTGGAGCATTTATGAACAGTCATTTGTGCACATTGTAGCGTGAAAAGTTGAACAGAACGAGTTGAAGAGTTGCTCCACGACCGCAGTAACCATGCGGGGCGTTTTAGGGCATTGTGATGAGAAGAACATAAAGTTTTGTACGAGCACTCCTAGCAATTACCGCTAAAGCATGCAGGGTGGCCTCACATCGGCCGTGTTCTTTTAGTTTGTAAAAGCAAAGCTGAAAAGCTAGCGCTGCGATGTTTCCACATCATGCGCCTGGTTGTCCCGAATACTTGGTTGCTCAATGCGGAGTACATGGCATGTCTTGAGAGCACACAAAGTTTTTTTCGCGGAATTTGACAAACATATTATCGATACTACTCGGCAGTGAAGTGCTCGTTATCGTCGCTCTAAATATCCACAACACTGACTTAGGCGCAAGTGAAGTCTCACGTCCCTGATTACATTTACGCAATGGGTCTCCCTGATTAGAAATTAAAAATAACTTCGTATTGCAGTGCGCTACCACTGATAACGAGCTCTTTTTCGAGAGTTTATGGTTCTTGACGTGACAGGACCATCAAAATCTTCTGACCTTTATAGACCAAACATATCTGGCCTGTTTCTAAGCGGTTTTTATGCAAAGCAGTCCTTAGTAAATCGGAGGCTTCTTGGCCGTTTACATATATCTATCTATTTATCTATCTATCCATCTACCTATCTATCTATCTATCTATTTATCTATCTATCTAGCCGCCTTCGTCTCCTTGGTTTGACACACACCAAAATTTGCATCGAAGGGTATTATCTATGAAAAATACGATGAACTGGTCATAACATCACTAGCATGATATACTTGTCGCGTACGTCATGAAATCCTTCTCTTCAGTCACGTGTGACACATACACGCATACCACGGCCCAAAGAATGCGAGTACGAGCCACGTACAGTAGGATCCACTGTTAGGGGGAACACGCGAGTGCGTGGCCGGCGGTCCACGGGGCGCCACCTGATGGCGAGATTTGGAAATGCGAAGCATGCACGCTGAATCGCAAGGGCGTACTTGCCCGCATCGTCTGCTACTTCCCCGCCCTACGTTCGGCGCGCGTCAGCGACAAGATTGCTGTGCTCGCTTCATCGACGATCGATTTCCATGTTTGTTATCAAAAGTGGCTCGGTGGTTCGAACAGCGTTTGGAAAGCTTACAATTTGCTTAAGCTTACGTTTGGAAAGCACGAACACCAGGCTACGCGAGTGATGGGCTGCGTTATCACTTTCATAGAATTCTACAGCTTGGGGCGTATTTACTCGCTGATCGCAGTTTCGGCAGAGCTAGTTCTTAGAAGCGGCATAGCTAGAGTACCTGAAGACGAAAGGCTTGGATTAGTCGAGCTGTACACCAAAGAATAGAGCAAGCGTGCTGTCACTTCCATCGCGAAAAGGCCACTTTCTCACTACCAGCGTAATCATCAGCATTACGAAAGATGTTTCTGTGCCTAGTTCTCTAATGCGTAGTCCTGTTTCGCTTACACAGATCTCCATTTTATTTTGTGTTTTGATGCTACAGATTTGACCTCACTCGACCTGTCTGTCACAAATGTTTTAGAAATAAAATTTCTTTGTTTAATCCGTAGTGTTCTAGGCACACCGTTTTTCAGCGCACGTATTGGTGAAACGTAATGATTCTCGGAAAAGTTAATGCTATCGCATATTTCAAATAAGGAGCTTTTAGCGTTTTCGCTTCAACGAAGAAAACGAAATGTAACGCGAGTTATAACTAACATTTGCTGGATACTGCAATCCACAATAATTATATAATTTTGTGTCTCGCCGCATTGAAATACATGGAAGTATTTTCAAACACGTGTTTTTTAACGTTTTTCGCAATTCTATAGGCACATGGCTTTTTTTTTCGCGTTTTGCCTGTATTCTGAAATCGGATGCTGTGGCCATGAATGGAATCGCAACAAAGCTGTCGAGAAAGCACAACAACAAACGAACGGCACTTTTTTTTTTCTGAGCGCTGAATAAGCGGGGAGGAGCAGGGAGAGTGGTGGGGACATGAATCGCATCACGGAGAAGCGAACGCGCTATCCAGCGCACTGCAAGCGGCGGACTGGAAAGTAGCAGACGAAACGCGGCAAGCCCCACCCTTTGGCGTCTATGCGCATGCGCTGTGTTTGCAAATCTCGCCGCCAGTTTGCGCTACACGGTCTGCCAGCCACGCGTTGCCGTGTTCCCTCCAAGAGTGGACCATACTGTACATGTGCCATTGACAATGTGTATCAAACCGGGGACGGTGATCACAGACTACAAAAAAGTTTTACGTGATGCTGTATGGAACTTGTATCACAGGTGGAGCATACGTCGACAGCGGGGCTCCTTCGTGGCACAGTGCCTAACACCGCGCTCTAAGCACCGAAAAGTCAGACGTTCAATTCCGCACGCAAGAGTTGTCGGTGAGCGAAAAATGGGAGGAACGCATAAATAAAGAAAGTCGTGGTGAGAGCTGCAATCAATCCGATGAAACTGAGTAGTAGCCACGTATTCTACCACATAACTACGCCGGTTCTTCGAGCTTCTGACACGAAAGACCCTATATGGATCACGCCCGCATACCACGGCCCAAGGTTTGCGGGTGTGAGCCTGCATGCGATTGGCAATGTGTATCATACTGGGGACGGTGAGTACAAACTATAAAAGAAATTTTACGCGATCAAGTATGGAACTTGTATCACAGGTGGGGCAGGCGTCGACAGCGGTGCTCCTTCGTGGCTCAGTGCCTAGCACCGCGCTCTCAGCAACGAAAGGTCAGACATTCTATTCCGCGTGTCAGAGTTGTCGGTGAGGGAAAATTGGAAGGAACACAAAGATAAAAAAAAAGTCGGGGTGAGAGCTACAATCAAACTGATGCAACTGAGTGGCAGCCAAGTATTCTACCACATAACTATGCCGGTGCTTCGAAGTGGCGACACCAAAGACACTATAATGGCATCATATTGCCGCGATGTTAACTGTGGTTGCTCGCTACGCTATCGGCTTTTGCAACAATATGAGGAGCATTGCACATCAACTCTTGAAACTTAACCTTTGCGAAACCCAGAGGAGTACGACAGGAAGAGTTTCTATTTGTATGCGCATCATAGAGAACAGTAAAACGTCCATTTCATTTCGGTGAAAGTGACATCTACGCTTTAACTTCAGTATTGACGTGACGTCGTACCATCGCATACCTTTGGCGTCACTGAACTTGACGTGCCTGTTAGGCCTAGAAGTGCAGTGGGGGACGGTCCTATGAGCCTCTTCCATCTCCATATTGTTGCTTCCTAAAATGAGCACATTTCTCAAATACACTCTTAGCGAAATCCTGGCTAGGACACATGACAGCAGGAAAGAAATCAGGCCAAATTCTGGCAGCTCCTTATCAATTCACTTCGTGGCTCAATAGTCGCGTCCCAAGGAAGCAGCCTTATTTTAAATGGCCTTCAGATTAGCCGTGACAAAGATTAGCTGAAATTTTCGAAGTCAAATTTTTCCTGGCTAGGTACAGCCTGCCGTAACAGATTACAACCCGTAGGTGGCCTGCACGCCTGTATGAGGCCCTAACGAGATTTTGAAAAAAAAAAATTATTTTTACGCTTTCAGTGGGCTGCATCGCCAGTCGGCCTGTACTAATTCTTCTCACTAGCAATTAGAAAATTAACAGTAGCACATTTGTTTGAATCTGCGACAATAAAGGGGCCCTGAAACACGTTTTTAAGTAACCATAGAATTAATTCACTGGAAAAGCGCATTGCATCTGAAATTCAACGCCGCCAAAAATTTTAAGAATCCGTCCAGTACGAACGGAGTTACAGAGACTTGTCACACGCTGCAATCGCATTCTCTCGCCCCGCCGCGCTGGTCTAGTGGCTAAGGTACTCGGCTGCTGACCCGCAGATCGCGTGTTCAAATCCCGACTGCGGCGGCTGCATTTCCGATGGAGGCGGAAATGTTGTAGACCCGTGTACTCAGATTTGGGTGCACGTTAAAGAACCCCAGGTGGTCGAAATTTCCGGAGCCCTCCACTACGGCGTCTCTCGTAATTATATGGTGGTTTTGGGACATTAATTTCCTTATATCAATCAATCACATTCCCTCTTCTTTCGTCCCGACGAAAGCGCTGGAAGCTCAGCAGGGTGGGAAAAAACGTCATGTGCGCCTCGTGACCTTGAGCACTTTTTTTCTTTTTTTCCTTCAAATACGCGGCTTTTCGGTGCGATCACCTGCGCACGCGAAGAAAAGCGATGGCCTCTCGCGGCGATCTCATTAACAACCGAGCGCGCCATGTTCGAATAAGCCAATGGCTGATAGATGGGCTTACTACGAAGAATTTTAGGGCTTATTCCTTGATCTGTTGAGAGAAGAGAAAGCAATTTTTAGCTAATTTTGATAATTTATTGTGAGCCGAAGGCCACGTGCTGTGCTGTATTATTTGACTCACCTGTTGTTGGGAGCCTCTACTACCGATCGTCAGCGTTTGCTGACCATGCTCCAAAAGTGTAGCAGGGCTTCTTTAACATGCGAATGAGATACAGCACAATAATGTAACTCAAGACCACATTCATTCGAAGCAGACACTCACCCACTACACCACAGCGCCACCACATTCAAGTTCATTTTTTCGTGGGCGTATATACGAAGTGGTTTGCAAACCATCGCCGAAACGTTGAACTTTTATTTTCGCGCCATATTCATCCTTTCGAGTGTCTATTAAAAGGACACTGAAACACTTTTAAAAAACGAGGTTATGATGTCATGATTTAAAATTTAGTGCGATGAACTTCAAAATCAAGTTAAAATTTTTCTTAATCCAACGCAAATAACAATATTTTGCCGAAAACAAGCAACAGGTGCCGTGGTCGCTATCGCGAGTCCCGCCACCACTGTGATTGGTCGAAGCTCCATGACGTCACTGTCAGGAAGGTGAGGACAGCTGAATGCACTCACCGGCAGTCAATGCCGTGTTTATCTGTTGAGGTGCTGTGCCGTGCTCTCTACCGTGCTGCAGAAATTAGGCGCCTTCTTCCTCTTCCAACCACTACCACCACTAGCACTACCTGTTGAAATCGGGTAGTTGCTGTAAGTACGGCGAACTATGAAAGTCGGATCGAGATCCCTCTCCATCCGTACATGTTCGAGGCGGTCGCCGCTTTCAGGGCAACGACTGCAGTGGCACAAAAAAAGCGAGTCCCAACCAGCCACCTTCACCCGCGTCGGAAACATAGACTGGCACGTATAGGATACATGCCAGTGCCATGGCCGCTGGATGAAAGAGCGAACGGGTACGGCCCGCCGCGTGCTCCAAAACCGGCGTTCCTGAACCACCGCTGCGGCGCCACCGGGGGGGAGGGGGGACACAGTTTTTGCGAGTGCCCTTGGAGTCGCATGCGTGGCGCGCTTGTGGTAGTTACGATTGAGCACGTGATCTTCTTTCAATATCTGTCTGAGGTGTGCCCACCAGGTAATCGCCGACCTTGCTTTTAGATACCTGCAGTACTTGCCAATTTTCGGTACTGTCTTACACGAGAGGCAACATTGCAAACCGATCATTTTTCGTGGAAGTAAGAGTTGTGAGCACTTTTTACTAGGTTCCTACAAGATCACAACTAAAAGATCTGGAAGAGCTAAACATTTCTATTGCACCTAAATCGATTATAGTAACTCTATATTATTCATGCAATAGAGTATCAGATGCAACAGTCACGAAATATGCTTAGAATGTGTGCGATCTCATAACCGTGGACTCGAGCCTCTTTGAAATTTCAGTGACTGTAACTTTGATGCTGGCAATTGAGCGAGCAGTTATGAAGTGAATAATATTAAACTGTGAGACGAAAAGAGCAATGAAATGCTGCAAAATGTAAACACAACTGCTTGCGTTCCTGCGCTTTTGAATGTTCTCGTCTCTTTCCGTACCGACGTTTTCATGATAATGCAACTAATTCAACAGTGAGCACATAATCGGAACAAGATGCGAGAAAATATTTTATTTATTCTCCATTTAAGGCTGATGCTGGGATTTTTAATTTTTTTTTAATTCTGTACATCTTTGCATAATGAAACGGCTTGACGATTGTTCCAGCTTGTGCGCCCAACTTTGATTGATATGTGGAGTTTAACGTTCCAAAACCACCATGTGATTATGAGAGACGCCGTAGTGGAGGGCTCCGGAACTTTAGACCACTTGGGTTATTTAAGGGGCACCCAAATTTGAGCACACGGGCCTACAACATTTCCGCCTCCATCGGAAATGCAACCGCCGCAGCCGGGATCAGCAGCTCAGTACCTTATCCACTAGACCACCGCGGCAGGTGTGCACCCAATTTTTGGCTTTTGTGTCTATCGACAATAAGACCATCCGTTAGGTCTTATCTTGTGAGCCTCTCCACGGGCACTGACGAATTCCGATAGCACTCCAACGTGCCTGTCTTCTCGCAGTCTCCGTCATTCGGTTCTGTCATCCATTACTGTTTATTTGTTTTGCTGTGTATCGTCGATAAATTGGCACCTGTGTTCGCTGAAAAGGAAGGCACGTCACGTGTACTCAAGTTCCCTACAGCAGCCGTGGTTTTACGATGTCTCAACATAGTGAAAACGTGGTTGTCACTTCACCTTCACCCGGCCGTATATATATATATATATATATATATATATATATGTTACCCTGCCTAGTAAAACTATCAAATATTCACTTCTAATACTTTCGCAGCCTCTTCAATAAAGTTACGAGGAGTGTGTCACCATGCTTGTATAAACCACTTTTAGCCAGCGTTTGAATTTTAATTACTTTTTGAAACACTACCGTGGAGCAGATAACATAAAAATATTCAAATTCAAATTATGTTTATTTCATAGGCTTTCAGCATATAAAAACTATGAACGTCTATTGTCGAGTGTGGAAAAAATTATTGTCAAGTATTCCGGCTCAGAAAACGCGAAAGTGCTGAATAAACATCACAAAAATCAAAATACTTTAGTTTAAGAAGTCTTCATAAATAGAACAACGACTTTGGGACGCATTCAGTGCCATATCAATCAGCTACATGCATTTTGGATTGTTCTTTCAGCCTCAAAGCAAGATGCTGGTTCCGAAAAAAAAAAGTCAGGTGTTCGGCACGCACAGAAAAAATCAATTCACTTATTTACTAGATGGAGCCTTGTAGTCTACTAAATACGCGATTTGTCATCGCTGGAATAAATGACAAAAAACACTGATGAGAACAAATGAGTGGACCTCTGTTGGGACAAACACCAGCTAATTTGCTGCTGCCCCGGGGGAGCCGCCTTCACTCATTTTCCCGTCCCTCCCCGTCGAACTGCAGTGGCCGCAACTGACCCGTACCATGCGCTCCTTCATCCAGCGGCCATGTCAGTGCTTAATTTCACTGTAGTAAACAGTTATAAATGATACGCTTATCAGTGGATATCAAATTCAATAATAAACAGCAGCATCGGCACTTGCTTTTAGCCGCGTATTAACCCAGTCCACGCTAGGCGCGGGCAGCGTGCAGAAACATCAGCTGTTCGTGTTTAATTGATATGTGGGGTTTAACGTCCCAAAACCGCCATATGATTATGGAGACACCGTAGTGGAGGGCTCCAGAAATTTCGACCGCCTGGGGTTCTTTAACGTGCACCCAAGCCTGAGCACACGGGCCTACAACATTTCCGCCTCAATAGGAAATGCAGCCGCCGCAGCCGGGATTCGATCCCGCCACCTGCACGTAAGCAGCTGAATACTTTAGCCACTAGACCACCGCGGCGGGGCGCTGCTCGTGTATTTCACAACTCAGAGTGCAGCGTTCTTAATGCAGTTAGTATCGTACTTCCCGAGGCGCACGTGATGAGTCAGTATATGCTACCACGAGAAAAAAAATTCTGAACAGCGCTGAAAATTGCGCTAGAGTAGTTTGGCTCATATATCGAAGTTCTGTTTTTTTTATAATATCATCGCCTTTTCTAAATTCTGCCAAGTACTGCAGTAATTATGTGTTGAAATGCAAACGGTATAGTAGCTGTGCTAGATGCATGCGACTGCCGTGTAGAATAGCTGATTTCGATTGTGCCTACCGATATCTTTGTAGATGTCTTTTCGCTATAGGTGCCCATGCACGCACTGCTTGCAAATGGGTAAAAAGGAGGGGTGCTGCCGCCACCTCAAAGTTCGGAAGATTCACGACAACCGCAGCGTGCTTCATTTTGTAAGTTTGAAGTATTTTCTTTTAAACGCAGTGGCCCATTTTGCAGTCATCTTGTGATCCCGAGGAAACTTGTTAAAAGCAACCTTATCGCGATCATTAGTGTTGCGGCAGCCGTATGCCGTGCAGTAACTCGGCATAGTGAGTCCACTTCAACTTTGCTGCAAATACCAACTATAGTGAATGTCGGATGGCGTAAATCTCTAATCAGAAGAAGAGAACGGCGCAATTGCAAGAAATTCCTGCGAACTGGCGGAACTGATGCTTCGCCATGCAGCATATCGCAGCAGAAACAAGGCACAACCTTGAAGTAAGTAAGCTGAGCTGACTGAGCGATGCAGGCGGCCCGGCGCAAAGTGGCCCGCCGGGTGGCGGTTTGACCCCGACGGTGACGTCACCTCCCCACGTGTCTATCTTTCCCATGCCCCGCTGCTGCGCACGCGCGTTCCGGGTGGGGGGGGGGGGAGGGGTGTTCCTTCAGTCAATGTTTGCTCGCTTATAGTGCCGTTTTTTGATCAAACCTCCCGAAAAAAACCTTCGTAGACATGTTGTAAGAGGACGTGCATGCCGAACACAATAAATTCGCAAATTCCAAACCTCCTCAGTGTCCCTTTAAGTCGTAAAATAATTTACTGGGCATCATGGACTTGAGACAACCGCGGTAAGGGCCTGCGGTGACGACTTTGCTTCGTAGTGGACCATGATGTAAGAGCAATTAACGTGTTTTTGTGCGTCGTTTTAGTGTTTCTCTATAAACCGTGGCTGTTTTGCTAACCTAAAATACGCGGATACCAGCATCACAAGGATATGTTCAGCTCTCGAAATTCCTGTTCGTTTCTCCCAAGTACGTGTGCTCCGAGCAATTCTTTTGCTAGGTACGCGTGTGTCAGTGACAGCAGCCCATTTTCAGATGTTCTAAGACCATCTTCTGTCGCACGTTAACGTTACACGGGTATTATGGCATACATACACTAACATTTGCATTCCATGCGTGTGAACAATCATGAGCTGCACGCTTGGGCGGCAGCACCATTTTAGTATTTCAATGATTACCTTTTTTGCAATAGCATTTATGCGTGCTATTTCACCATATTGGTGGTTTTTTAGTATTTATTATCTAATATATGAGGAGTGACTACCTTTATCTAAATTATGCATCACATCGCAGTTTAAGTAAATGCAGAAATTTGCGTCAAGGTCAAGCATCACGTCCGTAAATTATCGACGGACCAGTCTCACTCCAAATAAATAGTTAATGCTTTTGCACATCTCTTTCGCGAATGTGATCAAGACTGCGGTGAGCGCTTTCGGCTCCGACTTAGGTTCGTGGTGCACCGTTCCGCAAGAACAATTAATGTGTCTTCATGCATCGTTTTGGTGCTTCCCCTCGTACCGCGGTTGTTTTCCTTACTGAGAAATCGCGGATACCAGTACGACGAGGCTGTCTTCAGCTCTCGAAACCTACGAATGTTTTTCGCACGTGTTTGTGCTCTGAGCAATATCACCTATTAAATACGAAGCAACTCTTAGACTAGCTTGTGTAACGCTGTCCCTCCATCCGGCCCGCGCTCCCCTGATCGCAGGTGTTGGGGCGGTGCCAAATAGGTCACGCTTTCCCTCGCAGTGAACACGTTAACGTTACTCTCTCCCTAGCCTGTCGCCGCTCACCACATGTCATCTCTCTTGATTCACCCTCTCCACCGCTCGCACCACGCACATCGAGTAGAAGCACTCTTTGAACTCATTTATCTGCCATGAAACTTACACGAAAGCCAACCCACCTCTCGTGTCTTTGCGTTTCAATGAAACGTTTACTCGAGTAAAGGCTACACTGAGTTTCACTTTAAACTTTTTTGTAGCACTCACGCCGACGTCCGTTTCTCCCGGGTCAGCGGCGTGCGCAACGCTGCTGCTGCACATCCCAATATGGTTCCCTTCGGGGAGATGATTTATACTTTTTGTGTCGCGCGGTACAGGCGTGTCAGTGATAGCAACTTATTTTGAGATGTTTGAAGACAATGCGTTTTTGGACGTTATAACGTTACATTGGTATTTTAGCGTGCCTACTCTAACATTTGCATTTCGTGCGCGCGAACAGCCACGAGCTGCACGCTAAGGCAGCAGCGCTTGTTTAGCATTTCGGTTATTATTTATTTCCGCCATCAGCATTCACGCGTACTATTTCGTAATATACAGTGGTTCTTATACCCCTGTCACACGGGCACCCGTGAAGACCGTTTAACTCCCTCGTCTTTACGACAACGGAGATGCCGTCGGTGTCACACGGCCACCTTTACGCAAACGAAGGTGAACGGAGCATTTCGCAAAGGACGTTCAACGATCTCCCTTCGCAGCGAAACGAGGTACTCTCGTCCTCAGCAGTCTAGAGGTCAGAGAAAAATTTCGAGCACTAAGTGGCCGCAGTGAAAGATTAGTACATTTTCGCAATATTAAACGTTCTTTCGTTGTAGTACTCATTCACAACGCGTGTTTGTTTACATGTATTTGGCGTTGGAGCTGGCGAGATAGCAATGGCGGCTCACTCCTTTTATTTTCCGTCTCCGCGCTTGCAACCGTCGCACGTGGGCCGTCAAGCTTTCGTGTCATGCGCCACCGCTTTCACTCGGTAAAGGCAGTACTCCCGCGCCGCACGGCTGTTACGGATATTCTTTTCGCTGGGCTCCCTACAAACAGAATTTTTGTCAGTACGCAAGAGCGCGCCGTCTGTATGCCATTCATTAACCGGCACCTGACTGAGAGTTTAGTTAATGCCTTTAGCAAATGGTTCTTCATCCCCCCCCCCTTAAAATACTCCTCGCTACAGGCCCTTTCTCAATGTTCAAACAGCAAGCTATTCATATCTACTACTTACTCCTGTTGGTGGGCATTTCGAAGGGGGGGGGGGGGGGGACTATCGTGTTTTCAGCATTATCAGCAAGATGACGCAGTGAGCACGCGGCGGCTCTCACGCGTACTCTGGCCCGCGTATAGAGAATAAGAAGGTATATGCTCGATCGCGCGCCCTTATATGGCAGTGGGGAGAATTGTACGTCTTGGGTAGTCTTTAAGTTTGGTCAGAACGAGTCTGTTGTAGTTACCGGGCGCACAAAGGTCACTACAATCGTTGCATAGCCTCCGTTTGCGAAAACGGTGCGCTTTTCAGACACAGCGAAGTAACAACTGAGATGCTTACTTGCGTTAATCAGTAACTTTGAGTACGTTTCGTGCGTCCGTTGTGCGTGAAAAACATGGGGCACGTTTCGATCTGCTTGCCATTCTGCGCGTAACCTTCCAATTTGTCGCTATCGCGTTCATTGCTTCACGTTTGCGGCAAAGCTGTAACTTCTTTTTATTTTTGGGAACTTGATTGTTCGTTCATTTACTTTTTCGTATTTTCGCGCACTATATTACCTACTTTTCAGTTATCTGCGTTTTCTAATTCCTTTTCATCCAAGGCGCATATGTTGTAATGTCAAGGCAGTGCTATTTTTTTCTTTTTTTTTTGTTTCTGAAAGAGGCATTATCTTTCCAGCATGCTATGGGTTGAGGGGTAGAGCGGCTCTCGCCCTATGGACGAAAAAAAAAGAAAGATCACGCGCTTCATCGCTTGAGAGCCAGCCTCGGCAGACACGCTTTTCAAAAGCCGGTCACTACGCGGTTAAATAAAAAAAAACTTCAGTTCTGAAGTCGCTGAACAATATCTACCACGCCGTCTCTTGCCTTCACAATGTAGATGCTCAGCGGTCAGTTCAAAAAAACGGGTTAGAGCTGAGATTTATACTCTGTGTTAATCTTCGCTCAAGGTGTTTCGGCACTTAGCGGGATGTCGATACAATGCTGCGAACGGTGGCAAATTGCTATGCTATACGTATGACAACCACCACGAATTGTAGCATTCAGCCTCGATCAGCCGTGTGGTTTGCTTCGCGCTTTGTGAAACTTTCTGCGAAATTGGCGAAACCTTCTATATGCACATGATAGGTCTCCAAATTGATGCGAGATATAGGCTCGATGAGCAACCTCCTTTGCGTGACAAATGTTACCTGCAGCGCCATGATCTTAGATGCGCACCAGCTGGCGTACATGCTGGTGCGTAAAGATCACCTTTAACTCTACACAGTTTCCTCTCTCGCTCATAATTCGCGACGCAAATTTTCCGTTCGTTCGACTGAGTTACATCTGTGTCGCCATGTTTATTCTTCTTCCACCTCCACTTCAAGCATACTGGTAATGTTTGATTCCACAGAACGTCAACAACTGCGCTTTTATGTCAGCTGTAAAGTCAGAATTCTGTCCTACGAAGAGTTGGACCATATGTCTTGCTTTGTCAATAACGTTTCATGCTTCCTCTGATAAAATGATGAGGGATCAAGCCAAGCAAACTGGAGGCGCGCATTCCAGGGGATCACTACTTACGAGAGAAATGAAGGGCAAAGTCGACTGCAAAGGCGATTTTTTTTACCTTTTCGCAGCACGACAATCCAGCACTACTGACAAGTTTTTTAAGATAAACGCGTGTTTTTATGCGCAGGGGGTAGAATTTAAAAATGGTCCCAAAAAGCGGCTGATCCCACGACTGCAGCGCGGCGAAGCCAACTATACACGGCGTGTTTTCCAAACAATGGAAAAATGATATTCTCTGTTACTTCTGCAACTGCGACGTGTAAAGTTCGAAGACTTTTTTCTGAATAGCATGTACTCTTTCGGACACCAAATATTGATGTTGCCACCAGAATTGTATTTTTTACAAAAAGGTTTCTGAAGAAAAAACCGTAGAATTCTAGTCATCCTAGGTAGAAATTTTCAGCTGAAGAATGGTCATGCCTACAAATATTGGTTTCATTCAGAAGGATATTCTGCTCCGAACAACTAAAAGAGATTTCACCATTACACATGCAAAATATGTTTCACAGGTGTTTCTAAAAAATGAAAATAGCAAAATGATTTATTTTATTATTTTTAGAATGACTTTGTATTTTTTGCGAAATTCACAAAACTTGTTATGAAATCTCTATTCAGGAAACTCGCAAAATTTGGTGGAGTTTGGTTTAAATATTACAGAGTGAAGAACAGTAGTACTTGCGCATCTGTCCTTGATATTCGTTTCATCTTATTGCATTCTCAAAGCCTCAAATATGACCGAGAGCACAACAACAATGACCAAGAAGTATACAGTGATAATATTTGCAAACAAATAGATGAAAAACATCGTATAATAATATTTGCACACAGTGAGTTCGCATCAAGAGAAAAAGAAAGAAACGATAAACGTCAGGAGCTTAACCAGACGCGAAGTACGTGTTTCTCCATGCCAGACGATACTATATGGTATACTACCCTACATTGAGGCCCGGAAAGACTGTGAGAAATTAGAACGAAAAATTGGCAAATAACACGTACATTGGGAATTGATGATATGTGAAGCCCGAGGGAGGAAGGCTGATATGTCACTTTAAAATCACCTCAATGTTACGAGGCCGACGGACGTAGAACACAGTAAACTCAAATAGACATCTTATGCGCACTCAAGTATCTGAATAAAATGTTAATATGTTGTTTCTAGTCTTGTAACAATGCCATCACTAACATTTGCAACACCAGTAGCAACAGTGATATGCATGTAAATTATGCTGTACATGACCTCCATGTCATGATTACCATGTTTACGCCTGATATTTGTGTTGGTCGTCTATTCACGTAGCGTAAATACACATTTGGTATATGTGAAGCAAGCGAAACGACCGTGAGGGCGCAATGAGCATAGCATGTAGTCATGTTTTACATGACACGCACTTCTTCATTTTAATCTTTGGACGTATCATTTACTTTCGACGTCCATTCACGTCACGTAATACGAAATTCGGTGTATGTGAAGCTAGCGAAGCGGTCACCAGCGCATCATGAGTGTGGTATGAAGTCATCTTACATGACACGCATGTAATATTTACCATGTTTGGACGTGTCATTTGCCTTTGTCGTCAATTCACGTCACGTAATGCCAAATTTACTATATATGAATCTATTGAAACGTTCTTAAGCGTATCATGAGCATGGCTTGTAGTCATGTTCTTGAATGACACGCTTCTCATGATTACCATGTTTGCACCAGTCAGGTACCTACGTCATCCATTCACGTCCCGTAATACCAAGTTTGGTGCATGCAAAGCCAGGGAAACGACCGCGAGCAAATCATGAGCGTGGCATGTAGTCATGTCGTTACGTGACACGCGTATGTCATGATTTTCACTTTAGGGTCAGGTCACTTATGTTCGCCATGTAGTCGTGTCATACCGCACCCGTTTTGCAATTTGTCAATCATACCCTTTTTGCAACGAAACCACCGCAAGAAAAGCAAGACCATGGCATGTAAATTATGCCATTCATGCATACATGTTATATGTCTGGTTACTGATGCTGGTCATACAGTCATGTTATGCCATACAAATTTTGGTACAGATCCCGTTAACGAAATGGTGAGCAGAGCTAGAAGTCGTATGTGGCTAGATAGATAGATAGATAGATAGATAGATAGATAGATAGATAGATAGATAGATAGATAGATAGATAGATAGATAGATAGATAGATAGATAGATAGATAGATAGATAGATAGATAGATAGATAGATAGATAGATAGATAGATAGATAGATAGATAGATAGATAGATAGATAGATAGATAGATAGATAGATAGATAGATAGATAGATAGATAGATAGATAGATAGATAGATAGATAGATAGATAGATAGTCAAAGTCACCGAAGTTCGCTAAGAAGTGCTTCGCATTTAAAACACAGTATAAGAAATGACACACACACACAAACACAAACACGCACCAGTGTTCTTTAGTATTCAACATGGAATACGTATTGTTCTAGATTTTTTTTGTCTGGCACCGGGCAAGCATAGTATACTCGTCATATTTTTCCCTGGTTGTATCTAAGCAAGAAGAAAAGTCAAGAACAATGTACGTGTCGCCAGTAACTAATTGTATTCAAAGGCGAGAAAGCGTGCTTCTGTGAGTCAGTGGATAAAAAAAATGCGTGCATGCAGCAAAAAATGGGAGGGAGGGCCTTCGACGGCAAAGGTTACGCGAGCTACGCACATTAGCAGAACACCTGATGCTTACGTTGTGGTTAGCGAAATTCACGTGAGAATCTAATAAAGCTGTTTTAAGGTGTACCACTTTAATGGTCATTAGCGAAAACGAAGCGTGAAACCGAGAATTATGCAGGAAGCTACTACAAAATGCGTGATCGCTGATTGTAAGCTACGGGATTCAAAGATGAGAACAAAAGAACGCTGAATAATGTGTAAAGTGAAGGCGTTGAGCTCAGCGCTTACTAAAAGCATGAGCAGTATTGTGATGCTTAGCTAAGCTTAAAGATGCAGTCTAAGGATAAGCAGTGTGTTGGGACGGCGATAACCTTGCACCGGGCACAAAAGCTAGGGCTCACTTCTAAGAGTTGCAAGCACGCAGTTGCTTAGCATATTACGTAGTATAGAAAACGAGGTGTAACTCTCTACCATAGCTTTCTAACGAATGTTGCATTGTCATGGGATTGACGGTGTCTCGGAGGCATGTAGCTAGACTGCAGATCCTACTGTGCAGGCATTTCGGATGCATATAAACGTATTCGATTACAGCGTGAGAGCTAGAAAGTTGATCAAGTGGAATCGTTAGCGTTGCAATTGAAGATAATAATTGATAGCAATACTTGTGGTCACAAACGCACATACACAATAAACAACTTTACACCGTTAAGAAGGTTTTGCCGTGTCTATCACTCAAACACTAAGAGAACGATGTTTTACGTATCAGAACACCTATATGAATGGGTGTAGCCACAGGCCAGCACTCTCTCCTTGGGGTGTTTGCAATGACCTAAACCCCGTTATCGCTGAGAAAAGTGGAATATGAAACTTACCAACCAAGGCACATGCATTTACAGAAGACATAAGCATTCGATGTGCATGCACGTGCAAAACCGTACACACAACCAAGCGTATTGTAAAATATCCTAAACAACGATAGAGCGAACGTCTCATATATACAGCCGTAGTACCTTGATTGTTTGCGGGGTTTAACGTCTCAAAACCACCATATGATTATGAGAGACGCCGTAGGGGGGGGGGGGGGGCTCCTGAAATTTCGACCACCTGTGGTTTTTTAACATGCTCCCAAATCTGAGCACACGGGCCTACAACTACTGTAGTACCTTAAATATTAAACCAAACATTCAAAGAATAAACGTAAACCTGTGGTATGCTCGTAGATAGCCCACCTGGCACGCTGTTGTAAGGGCCATGGATGTTTCCATGGCACGAAACACCCTCAACTTTTGAAGCGCAATTTAGCTGAAGCATCACCCTTTAAAGTCAATTTGTGGAAGAAAAACTCTTACACTCATGTTTTTGTGAATCTTTATTTGAAAGTCCTCTTGTGTTTTTGAGGAAGACGGGTTTGTGTTAACGCCTTTGACTTGCGAGGGAGTTTTACACGCTGCAGTGAATTTACTGTCTGTCTCTTAGCTATTTCTTTTCCTTCCTTTCTCTCTTTTTCGACTTTCTTGTCCCTTTCTCTGATCCCCCAGTTTTATGTAGCCAACCGCATGTGTTTTGCGTTAACCTCTCTGCATTTCTCTCTTTGGTTGCTTCCTTCCTTCCTCCCTTAAGCAACAACTTTTTTGCTTGCTTGAAACGCCCTTAAGGGTGCAAATTGTGCCAACTGCACTTGCGAATAAACTTTGAGCAGCCTACGTCACGTTTTATTTCACTTGCTCTTCGTTTAACTTACAAAAAACGTTTCATGTATGTGATGGAGAGGCCAATTTTTGGTACTTCAAACCTAACTAGATCCACTTTTCCGAGGTTTCAGTTTCGGCGCATCTGCTTGGTCGGTCTTTCATCCAGTGAAATTCAGCTTGTGATTGCACATCGGCTAACGCAAGTCGGAGCTGCTTGGTGTATACGCATACGGGAGCGTTGCACACTGTGTGTGGACATTTTTGGCCGATTCCTGCGAACAGACACGTGCCACTGTTCGTACCCTCATGCATACGAAGAAGTAAAATAAATAAAACTGAGCCGGAGCGTGCACTGTGGGAGGAGCCTTGACCTGCGTAAAACTGAATAGAGTTGAACGCATGCTTGGTAATGGTGATAGAAAGCTTCATTCATATTTTTCACTTTTGATTCGGCAAGTTTTGCCTACAACGCTTTCGTGGCGGATCTTAGATTCAGCAAGAACAATATGGTACTCTTTTTTGCAACCCTCAGCGGCGATCACAACTACGCGCCAGCCCATGACATTTTTCAAAACTGCCGATTGTACTACATCGCCTTCAAAGCCTCCACCACTCTCTGTGTCAGTATTGCGGCAAGTATGACGGTAACCTAACATCGATGAAATGCAAAACACTCCACTTACTTATCTCGCATAGAGCTATGGTGCATATGTAAAGGTGCACGCACAGTGATGCCGTATAAGGTGATCGCTCCCGACGAAGTCCTTTCATTACATTGCACTCGAGTCGCTGAATTGCAGTGTATGAATGCGATACCAATGCCACGCGTTTCGGTGGGGCTTCCACACTGGCCGCGCAGTGCTCGCAAGTTCTCTTGTAAGGATTCGTCGTGACTGGCGCATTCGACTAGCGCGCGCTGAATGACGTGGTCAGTGGGTGACACGCGTACACGTACAATGCCCGAAAGCCAGAAAGCATGCCGTTCTCGTAGGGCGCTTCGCGACGCAGCACCGAACGAGGCACTAAATGATCGTCATTGCTGCACGAGGAAGAAAGAAAAAAAGAAGGCAACGACGCGCTGCATGCTCCATTTCCAGATAGCAAAGAAGCCTCGCTATGTACTAGTGCGCATGTTGCCGCTAACGAGGCAGGGATTACTCAGATTTACGGGTGACCATTATTTCATACCTTGCACCGCATACCTACTAAATGTACACTCCGTGTTCTGTTTTCACCTATAGAGGAATCAATCATAGACATATGTGTTGCATTATGCTATGTGCATATGCGCAAGTCCTTTTTTCTTTTCATTTTTTTGCGGCAAACATATTCAAGGACGAAATAGGAATGCAAAAAACGGAAGGAAAGAAAGTAAATTGCGTGGCTAAGCGAAAAATAAATGTTTGAAGCAGATGCGTGTTACACCAATTAGTGCATCATTTTGTTTCTTTTTCCCTTTTTTTCGCTTTCTTTTTGTCCGAATTTTTTTTCTTTCGGGAAGCATTAGACGGATTCTGACAGAGCCGTAGCGACGATGTTCGGAGAACACACATTAAAAGAATGCTTCACGTTCACCTGAGCACGCAAGCTCACGATTGCGCAAAACTTGTAGCGATTTTGTTAACATTCCTTTAAGGAGGGGGCACTCATTGAGGCTGTGAAAGAAGCGAAAAGCAAGGACTCGTAGGATGCTAAATAAAAAAGCAGTTTGACGGACTGGTGTCTCAGTCTTAACACAGCCACATTGGCAATTAAGCCATCAACTGCGGGTTATGCTATACCACACGGCTAGAAAGCTAGACGCTAAAAACTAATGTGCTCTAGTTCACGCTACGGTCAATTTCCTAACTACGTGACAATTTTTTTTCGGCAACGTACAACAAAAAGCGGTATACGTCATTGCAACTACGCGCTCAGAAAAGAATGAATAACATGTTACAATTTAACTGATTGATTGATTGATTGATTGATTTGTGGGGTTTAACGTCCCAAAACCACTTCTGATTATGAGAGACGCCGTAGTGGAGGGCTCCGGAATTTTTGACCACCTGGGGTTCTTTAACGTGCTCACAATTTAACTGCCAAATGGCTATATCCACCACTGCTGCGGCGCTAATCTAAAATACGACCAATGTGTTCCCTTACCTTACTATATCTGAATACATACCGGCAACAGTGAAACTGCGACCGGAGTGAGGAATGAAGACTTTGCGCAGTTTTTTTCCCATTTCGACCTCGTCTCCTTCTGCGCATTTAATCTTGCTGAGAAAACCTCACGACTTGAACATGACAAATGAGCGAAGCACCGAGCCTTGCCTGCTTTTCTTTCGCGTGTGAGTTAGTGCACTTGTATTGCACTGTATCAGATGGAATGAAGCTCTGCACAGGGTGAAAAACCGTGTTCACAAAACACGCATATACATGTTTTCAAGTCTGCACGGAGTTCCTTGTGAATAATAATAGATGAAGATACTCCTGATTACGCGTGATTTCATAAATGAATGCAAGGAACGTATTTCTTATTTTAGAATACTTTGAGGCAGCGCGGGTGCAATTAGGGGAATTGCTTTTTTGTGTGTGTGCTACAATGATTTGGTCATGCAAGTATTGCTGTTGTGCACTCTGATATAAGACACTTCACGTTTTTAGAAGTTTCTATTGCTTGTCTATGCGAACTTATTTCATTTGCCCTTGTTACACTTTCTATTGTAAAATTCTGACATAGCCAGCCTTTTTTGGTGGCTGAACTTTCATAGTTGCAAGATATGATCATCAAATAGAAGAAGGCTAAAAGAATGCATGACCGACTCGGTTAATATGCGTTATACAGCGTAAAAGAGTTTCGAAAAAGCCTGCCACACTCTCCCGAAGAATCAAGCAAACAAAGAAGCACTGAAAATTAAGCGAAAGAAAAACAAAAAAAATTACTGGTCCATCACAATTGCACAAAATGCCTATATTGAGCTTCTAATATATTATTCTTATTGACTTACGCTATGGGTAATCTGTTACATCACACACGCTTTGTTACCAACAAAGCACGTTGGATGCTTGAGAGTAGTGTTACGACTGCGGCTACATTTTTCCGCCACGAAAAGCACACTTTCATTTTTCATAAGTGCGCTCAAGTGTACTATCGGAAAGGCGCTACTTACCTTTTTTGCATTGTTCTACAGTTGAGATCCAGGTTGTGTACCGATAAACGGTTGATAGATATATGGGAAAGAATCTATATCGACTTTTCATAGAAATCACCCATTTCAGTCAGACCTATACCTGTAAAATAATAATAAAAATACTTACTACGATGTTCTCTGCCAAAAAGTTTCCAGACAGCGCTTAATAATTATTTGGAATTCAGTCATTTGACCAATATATAATTAGCAAGATTAGTCAACAGTACTCATCATTTAGTCCGCACAAGCTAGCACTATAGCTAGAAGATTTCGCAGAAGAAACCTCCAGCCAATCACGACGCTTGTCATATCATTAGTAAAGTCGACCAGCCTAGGGCAAACTGCAGTTATGAACGAAACGTTCGATGAATTCGACTGCATAGTTTCTGCTGACATAAATGATTTGAGGTGCGATGTATGAAAGGAAATAATATCAACTTTTAAAAATCTCAGAAACTACAGGACCATGGAGTGTGTGTTGCTTAACAAAAAACGTAATTGAAAACCAACTTTACGAGAAAATGTTTTACGAAAAACTTTCAGACGAAGAAAAGTTCCGTTGTGGAAGCTTTGGTTCGCGCTATGACTGCAGTTAACTAGTGTGAGAAGTGTTACATCTCGAAACGTCCAGCTGTGGCGCAGTGTGCATTTATGAAGTCGGAAGGGAGAACGAACGCATTTCGGATATGAGGCCTTTTATTTACCGCCCATTAAATCAGAACAATTAGTACCAAGCGCTAAATTTACGTAGTCATGGTTTTAGATGGGCTACGATACATTGAGTGGCTGCCTGCAATATTTTATGCAGCCTACTCTGTTGATTTTCGCAAAAAAAAAGATCAATCACCTATCTAACCGGAATGACACGGGGTATTTTTTATGCACCAGCGCAACGCTTAAAAACGACGTAATGCGATGTAAAACCTTAACGGTGGTCGATCGGGTTCAAAGAGCGTCGGATAAAAAAAAACCGTGGGCGCCTCCATGTAAGCGGGTATTTCCCAAGTGTTGGGAGGGTTCAATTAAACGTTACACTCAGCGGGACGCTGAGCGCTGGCACTGGCCTTTGTCGGCAAACGCATGGCCGCCTGCCCATACGTTCGCGGCTCGCGTAAGGCACAGACGAAGATCGACCGGCAATCGCGCTCTATCCGGCGGCTGCTCACGGTCAGATTGGATTGTACATTTTAGTGAGTCCACCCGCTGTGCGGGCTGCCACCGCCAGCTCGCACAGCTAATCTTCGCGCCACAATGAGGCTCTCCGGTCATCCGTATACTTCAGCAGAGTAGATTCCGCAATCTTTAGCAGAAAGCAAATTTGTTAGGCGTCATTGTGGTAGATTCGATATGAACGTGCGTTTGTTCGGCAAACGGACTCGGCAACGAACAATAGGACCAATTTGACCCTGGATGCAAACTCTGTGCGCATTCGTACGCAGGCGAGAAAGGGAGCTACGTAGACATGAGGGAATAATGTCAGTAACAGCCAATTTTTATCATGGTTAGTTTTCCACCCTTTTTACTTATTGTGTTACCCACTTCTCCCCATGTGTTGCTCTTTTCCAACACAAAGTGCTTCCTTTGACAAACTTTCCAAAATCTATATGCGTTTATTAGCGCTTGATGATGGCGATGCTAACTGCTGTCGACAAACTACGCAAGTAATAAGCAAATGTTGCTGAATGTTGTCATACGCGATAATAAGGACTGCGAACGAAAAACACAATCGAGCTAAGCTAACAAAAACGTTGGAATCCGTTAATTAGGCGATTGACATGACTCGTTAACGTAGGCTACAATAAGCAATCTTGCTAAGTGAGGTACGATACATTCGAATAAGAAAATCACAGCATATCTAAGAAGTGAATTATGACGAGTGAGCGAAGCTCCTGAGGATCATTATTCCCCGTACATTGCCTACTCGATCATGGAAACACGTGACAACACATGTGCACAGTATGTACAATGTCGTTTATTAATCACAATGCGCATATGGTGTTGATGCGTCTTTATGAATATTCATGATGCCACGTGCTATGAAAGGTCTTCAACTCGGAAGAACTGAGCCAGCGGAGATTAATTGATTGATATTTGGAGTTTAACGTCCCAAAACCACCATATCATCGTCAGAGGCGTCGTAGTGAAGTGCTCCGGAAATTTCGAACACCTGTGGTTCTTTAACGTGCACCCAAATCTCAGCACACGGGCCTACAGCATTTTAGCCTTCATCAAAAATGCAGCCGCCGCTGCCGGAATCCGATCCCGCGAGCTGCGGGTCAGTAGCCGAGTACCTTAGCTGCTAGACAACCACGGCGGGGCAAGAGCCGGTGCAGAGAAGGACAGAAAACTGGCAAGATGCCTGTCAACAACAACAACTATCAAGAGCGCGCACTGCCCTAAAACATCTGCCATTCTAGCGAGCAGCCATGGCTCGCGCTCGCCGTACCTAGTGACCAAGTGGCTTCTTTCACCCTCTGAACGAAAAGAGATGGTCATCACTCAGATGCTCTGAATGTAGGTAGGCAAAGTCGGCGTAAACCAGCACAAAATACGCACATACACAAAAACAAGGCTATAAGGTTCATGCGCAGTCTCACCACCGCATAAAGTATGGTTTCAGTCACACTACGTTCCCATTATCCGAGGAATGCCTTTCGACGCCGGAGCGAGAAAGCCACGTCAGGGATGACCTCGTAGTTCACATTGCTCACACGTCGCAACTCTTTGTAGGGCCCCAAGTAGCGACTGAGTAGTTTTTCTGACAATCCTCGGCGTCAAACTGGAGTCCATGCCCAAACTTTATCGCCTGGATGATAGTGATCTTGTTGATAGCGAACGTTGTACTTGCGTGCATCTGTACTCTGCTGGTGCGTAATGTGTAGGCGTGCTAACTGTGTCGCTCTTTCGCATACTGGGTAAGTTGCACAACGTCAGGCCCGATCAAAGCGTCTCAATTGTGTGGAAGCATCCAGCATAGTCTTGAGCTCACGTCTATAGACAAGACAAAAATGCGTGAATCACGTGGTTTCCTGGACGGCATTATTGTGCTCGAATGTGACGTGCTGTAGCACCTGATCCCAGATTTTATGCTGGACATCTACGTACATGGATAACATGCTGGTGATCGTTTTGTTGAGTCGCTCTGTCAAGCTGTCGGTCTGCGAATTATATGCCGTGGTCTTGCGATGGCTCATGTAGCTGAGCTTGAATACGTCATGGCTGAGGTGGGCCGTGAATGCTGTTCCTCTGTTTGATTACACACGACGGGGTGCCATGTTGAAGAACAATCTGCTACATAGAAAAATTGCCCCGTATCTGCGTGTACACTGCAAATGTCGTCGAAAGACGAGTCTTGCATCTGGAGAGAGTGAACAAAACGTTTATTTGATGCTCTGCGCAAGAAAATCGGTGAATGGTACACTGGAGGCGCTGCGTTAGAGTGCCTTGAGCGTGCAGTGGAGGTGAATGAGCGCATCAAGTCACGTCACACGTGAGACATGAGCGCTATCTGGCAGTTATCTTGGAAAACAAAGCGCGCGCGCCCTGTTCGCCCATCTCGGAGGTGATAAGGTGTAAAACGCATGGTGACGGGTAGGTGCCACGATCGCGTCACCTTAGCAAAGCGTTGGAAACACTTTCCTTTTCGTTCAAGCGTTGCCTGGTCAGCGCTATGTGATAAACACTACGGTCCTTTTAATTACTTTTGTATGCCTTTTCTAGTGAGAGACACACACAGAGAATATTGACGAGTTGTTATGGTGCCTCAGATATGCGCAATAATTTCTTTTTAATTGACAATCGCACAACCATGAACGCTGAACCTTGAAGAATATTGGTGGGCGCTGCTGATGGGGTCGGCCGTTTGGAGTATCGCTTGGTCACTTTGGTGCCGTTCAGGGTATCGTTAAGGGCGGTCAAACAGACAAATATACAAACAGACAGACAAATAGAAAAACATACAGACCAAAGTTTTTGCGTCGAAGGTCCCCAAGAAAGCTTAAAAATTGAGCAACATCGGAAGCCGGAGCGCGTTGCAGTGCCTTTGTTTCGGTGTACTTCGTCAAATAGTATGTTGCTACGTATACGATCCACTTGTTGCTGGCAGATCAAAGCGAAAAGGGCGCCGGTAAATCCACTCCTATTTGATCAAATGGCGCCCTAGGTGGTTTCATTGGTTGAAGAAGTCCCGTGAGCTTCAGTGGCGGGGATTTGTAGCGTCGACATTCCCGGCAGCTTTTCACGTATCGCCTAACGTTTGCGGAAAGCTTATGCTAGTAGTTCGCTTGTCGAACTCGGGTGAGAGTTCGAGAGGAACCTAAGTAACCAGATGTGGGCTCATCATGGCAGGCCAGAAAAATGTGGTCACGCATGTCAGTTAGCACGACTAGAGTATAGGTTCTCTCATTGCCATTGGAGGTTTGCTTATACAGGATCCCATCTCGCAGGCAAAACGACGACAGACTTCGAGAAAGACATCGAGGTATGGAAGAGTTGTGTCCTTCAAGGTTTTCAATAACTTCGCGAATTTCTTCGTCCTTGTGCTGTCGTTTAATTATATACGTTGTTGTAAGGGCCCCAGAAAAGCCACTGTAATTCTTGATATTGGGGTAACAAACTTCGACAGGTCACAAACTTCGACAATATACATGCACTTGCTAATATCGTATTCGCTTGGGCGATTTTGAGTGCTCTAGAGCGCTCTGGAAAGAGGCTGCGCCTTCGGTTGGTAAAATTCGAGCACTCTGACTACCTTCGGTTGGTTTTTTCAGAGCGTTGGCCTCTGACTCAGAGCGCTCCCGACCACTCTGACTTTGAAGTGAGAGCGTGGCGTGATCTGACCGGGAGGATGGATCACGTGACACAAGCCGGCCAATAACGTAGCTGCCGGCAGGTGAACCATGCAGGTGAGGAGTGCGAGCGTGCATTTCGGAAGGGGGCCTCGCCGGGCTCTTAATACCTCGTGCACGTGCGTTGTTGGTGGCGTTTATGAGTGTGTGTGGGGCGAGTTCGCAACTACGAAGCCATATATGCACCATGTCAATAACAAGACGGCTTGCACGAAGGCGGACGAAACATCAATGCTGTCGCTACAGGAGCTCGCAGGCAGCGTCGTGATTTGCCTTGGATAGCAGCTCATGACGAGGATGATCTCCAGATTAGTGTGCTGAGCTTAGAGAACTTTCGCTACATCCAGGCATGTGCGTGTGAGAGAGAAAAAAATATTAGAGAGGTCAGGCATATCAGAGATATTCACTGAACTGATTGGCACGGCGCAGACGCAGCACTGTTTACGAGGCAGTTTCTCGCGCTGGCTGCACGGTGGCGCTACAGGTGCGCTGCTCTGGGTGCTCGGATATCGCCGATGCATTCGGTTGGTACGCTGCCTCTCACGCTCCGATTGCGAGCTGCCTCTGCATCTGGCGACTCTGAGCGAGAGAACCAGAGTGGCCAACCGATTACGCCATAAGTAACCTAGTTTTCTGTGGTGTGGCCACAGTAGATGACCAGAACTAGTGACGGCGTGAATATACAAAGTGAGGTTGGCAATCAACTCATTTAGATTCGATCTCACGTAACTCCACTAAATGCTGGTTTAAAAGAACACGGCTGCGCTAGGCAGACTTTCAACACCGTTTTTTTTTTTTTTGTGCTGACAGCGCAGCTCGTAGAAGCTCCCACTTGCTGTGGGGGCACAAGACGCGCGCTGATCGTTGCCACGATAGCAAGGCAACCATAAGCGCCGCCCTCCCCCTTGTTCACTGGTGAAAAAGCGCGCCCAGACGAGCCTTGCTAGAAAGGCGATGTTCGCTCCGCAGAAAGAGGAAGTGAGCGCATAGCGCATTATTCCCCGTTTATATATATATATATATATATATATATATATATATATATATATATATATATATATATATATATATATATATATATATATATATACGTGAATGACGGCGGTGCCGGCGGCGGCAACAAAAATTAGCCGAGACTGTTCATGTAATCATTATCGCAATAAAAACGTTATAATAACACCTGTGTTATAAAGCTATATGTTGTTGCACACTTACAAAGTCTGCCGTTTTGCCGGGTTGGCTACACTCCTGAAGTTTGTTTCATAGGGAGAGCGCCCACCTTGTTTCCTCCGCTAAACATCACGGCGTCATTTATGCTCAGCTAGAGCCCAGTGTTTATGTTCCAGGACAACGGTGCTCTTCGTCTTAAGTTTGCTTCTTTCGACAGTTCTCTACATGCTGAGGGGGCGCACCATCGTCCCAGATGTCGCACATGCGCGGTGCGTCACCCACCCAAGCAGCAGAGCTTTGACGTGACGGCAGTGCCCTAAAAAACTCATCTCAGCTATAGCGTGTGCCCTTGACAGCAACACTGGAGAGCGACGTCGTCTTTCTCTCATTTCCTCTTTTAGCTGTCCTCACCTGCTTTCGTTTCTGACATCACGCTCTTTTTTGCTGCAAATTTGAAGCTTCTGCTGAAAATGCGCACTATATACATATGTACCGACTCTAATTAACTTGAAGGCAAGTGCTAAGAATTACACTGCAACAGATGCATGCGTAATGCCCCCAAACCTTTGAAACTATATCATCGCCTTAAAGGAAAGTAGAAGCGATATCGATGTCAGGCTGGCCCGGCAGCATCGCGTTGTTCAGATCTACAGACACCGCTGCAGCAGGACAAAGAAAAATATTGTAACTACTTCAAAGTGTCGGAAACGTATTACACCTATCGTGAAAACTTTTTCTAAAAATGATTATTCGATGCATTACTTCGCATCTTCACACATAATGCTGTCACTCGCATGCGAACACACGACTACACTCGAATAAGCACAGTTGTGAGTTCTTCCTGCCGTGACATACGTGCGATTCACCTAGCAAAACGCCGGCTTTGAATTGACGGTTACATGTGAGATTTTCACAAGTTTGCATGTTCTTTCGTAATGAAGCTTTTTATATCCTTCAATCAACTTGAGCTCTACATTTATTTTGCAGCCGCCAACCTTGGCAAACGCATTAGGACACCAACAACAATCGTAATGTCACATGTAACCATGTGCTGAAGCATGTTTTTCCATTCTTTCCATCATTCATTTATATACCTATAAAGTAGTACCTCTGTATGTCTCATAGACACTTTGGTGAAGGAAAATAGATTCTAAGATATCGCAAGAAGACTGAAACGGAAACGAAAGAGCAATCGCCAAAGTAACAGCCGTACGCCAAATATTAAAATCATTATTTTAACTGTGTACTTATAATGATGTAATACAATGTAAAAGTAATTGGCGGTCCAAAGTTTTTTTTTTGCGCTGTTGAATATCGTATAATGTGGTATTTTGATGTGCTGTAACTCACATCACTTCTCCTGTGTTTTTTGGGAAACTAGCCAGGGCATGAAGGTAAGATATTGATGCTTGCTATCTACACTGTCATTATACATATATGAACACGAAGAATGTTTTTGTCCTAATTCTAATATATCCGCCTTCGCATGCCAGCTGCGAACCATAGTGATAAAAAAAAAGATAATGCACACGAAAGTATGGAAATTGGTTGATTCACGTCTTTATGCAGTGGGAACGAGAAAAAAGGATAGAAAGGTGACGGCGATGCAGGGATGGGATGGAATGTGAAGTTATCACAAAACAGTTCATGAAAAAAATAGTCTCGTAATATCCATGATCCAATGCTGGCACATCTAGAGCGACCCCCCCCCCTCTTCCTGAGAGCACTGAAACTGACATTTTTATAGAGCTCCACGCGCTATCGGTTTTGAACTGCCTGGTAGTGAACTCTATCGACGTTCGCCGCCAGGGGCTAAGTGGTTCATCAATCTGCACTATCAGCCCGTACTCAAGATTTGGTTATGCGTTACAACTACCGGAAGAACTTGGGTGTGCGGCGGCAGTTTCGGGATTATATTTATATCCACGCCTCGCTTACTGATTACGGCTTTGTGCCGCATGCACCATTACTTGATGGGATGTTCGAAAGCACTACCGCAATACTCTATATATAACGTCTTTCAAGTCTACTTAGTCACGTAGCATTTTTAAAACTCTCACGTCCGCCTTTCAAACTGAAAAAGTTTACGAACATAATGATGTTACTAACCCGGAAAAGTAATTTTCCAGAAAGCTTAAACTCAGGTTGCCGCTTCTGCATTGAATACTTCGTGTTTGAACCAACTGTTTAGAATTTGGGCTAATGATTAATTCTTCAATAGTGTCCTACGTTTATATATGTTCATTGAGTTGCTTAACACGATGGTACGCAACACTAATATTATCTTAACGCTCACGGTAATTTTTTGAGGCGCGGCATGGTTTAGTGGAAAAAACTTTGAGGATCGACGCTCAGGCTTCGCTTTCAAGAGTTCAACGAGATAGCGTTCTCACCCGCCACGCTGGCCTGGTGGTTATGCTGCTCGGCTGCTGATCCGAAGTACGCAGAATCGAATCCAAACGTCGGGAGCCACATTTCAATGAAGGCTAAAACGCTTGAGGCCCGTCTACCTAAATTTAGGTGCGTTAAGAATCCCAGATAGTTAAACTTTCCGGAGCCCTCTCCTAGGCATAATCACATTGTCGTTTTGGGGAGTAAAACACCAGCAATTGTTATTGACGACTGCGTCATCAAGATCTGCTCGCACCGGCTTCTCATTCGCTTGCGATGCTCTGCTTGTCGGTGGATCCTACTGTGTGTGAATACGCGCGTGACACTTGCCGATAATAACTGCCTGTGGCAACTGCAGTTGATAAGAATGCATTGAGCGTCTGCAATTGTTTACACGCACCTATGCAGCTTTATAATTTGTTCAGACTGTGGCAAGTGATTATAATGATAAACAATTGTAGCTTAGCATTTTGTAATCGGTTGGCAGCTTTTAGCCACCCACCTATTACGCAATTTACCTGGTGTAACACCTGGCGCGATTCTACGCTTCTACTACACAATACTACATCTGTTAACGGGGACCCTTGCCAGATTAGAAGAGTACATATGTGATGTTTTTTCTTGAAGTAGTCTTACGTATTGAGGCTTCGGGGTAGATTACATGACTGCCACACAGAACGTGTACGGATTCGATTTCAAAACGAGCCCTGATTTTTAATGTTTACTTCCATCGGCACTTCTCGCTCACGCCAAATAAATTCGCGATTTTTCTCTCGCAACCAACATCGCAGACATCGCATTTTCGGATATACCAATTTTTTTCGTTATCGCATTACCACATTTTGCTGTGGAACGAGAAAAAAGAAAGATTTTCAAAATCTTTTTGTTGAGTCCTGGCCTCTTACGTATGAAACTCTCTTAAAAATAACGGTAACTATATATTTGGAGATCATTATACTTTCTTTGAGGTACCCAGGGTAGCACTTCTCTATCCTATGTTTTCCTTGGCCGACTCGTTTTATGGACTGATTAGGTACCAGCTTAACAAAACAAAAATGCCTTATAATAATTCTCCTCATTTACAAAATCACAGATAGTGCTGTATCTGACAGTCAGGACTCACGAGAAAGAGAAACAGGTATCATTCGTTTTCTATTGGAGTATATGCTATAAGAATGTAAAGTGAAGAATCTTAACATGATCATGAATCGCCATGCTGGCAGGCTTTGAAGTAAAGTGAGACTTATGTTGTTCATGTATGTTTTTTGTGCAGTGACGCATGCGTGGTACTCTATATGTGTATTTCTTTCGTTCATTCCTATTAAATTTTAATTGAAAGTCATCGCTTGTGTCATGTTCTTCTCTCTTTGTTGCCGTAATCAGTTTGCGCTGTCCAGTAGCATTAAATACATACGAACCCGCCCAGTTTTCTGCTTTCTTAAGATTCTCATGAACCCTGTCGAAACATAGCTCGACATTCGTAGATGTGTGAGTAATATCTCTATTGTGTCTCTAACAGCGCGACAATATGCACTCTCAAAATGCTACTTGCTTATTTCTGTGTGCAAAGTCGCCACATGAGAAACACACACATTTTATATGTCATACAGCGTGGGTGTTAAGGCAGAGAGCTTACCGACGGGTGGTTGAATTGTGACTGATTACCCTGAACCGGAAGTGGTGAAAGAAAAAAAAACGAGATTAATTAAGATAGAAAAAGAGAGGCGGGGTTCAGTGTACATTTGGGCAAGGAATATTACCTGTGTCTGCTGGGGTCAAACAGTGGGATATATTGTCAGAGTATTTGCGCCTGCGTTCTTGTCAGTGCCCTCCAGGTTTACTTGTGTGAATCCGCCAGACATGCTTTGACTGCGGCTGTCTATGTAGATCAAGTTTCTTCTGGAGCTTCTTCTTTTGTTCTGTCAGCGCTGTACGCCTGGCTTCTTAAGAGATTAAATAAAGTACGTAGTGATATCTGCGTTTGCCTTCATTTTGAGATGTATAGCAGCCCTAAATAAATATCTATTAAAAGTAGACATGAACAGCGCCTCGAAATGCCAAATACATCAATAATTTGGCATGTCATAAAAGTGAGAAAGTTGTGTCCTGATAACAGCATAGGCGTCAACCTTCATGCGGGCAACACGTACAAAGTTTTCTACGGAAGTAATCGCATTGCTAACCTGTAAAACAGCAACACGATTATTTGTGCGACAAGCGTATTTCTATTGACAAAAGTGACGAAGTTATGCGAAAGAGCAACATTGGTTAAATATTTTTATTAAATTTAGAATACCGGAAGTTTCAGCGAACGTAATGAACTGTCATGACTTAAGCTTACGAGGTGGCAAATAATTTACACAACACCGTATTGCAAATTCCTTAACTGGCCTTGTATAAGCTGAAATGTGGGATATTACGTAAATAAATTCAAAACGGGAAGCGCAATTGGTGATTTGACCATAGCATCCCGTTAGGTTATCGTAAACGTTGACTGGGAACAGGAGCCAATATGAATATAAGGGAACTCGCGTGATAAGTAACACAGGTTTCCATGGCTAACTAGGCAGTTGATAGGTTTATAGTTAACTTTACAACTACAAATAGTTGGCAATTGTAGGCACTTGTAGGAATTAAATCAAGTTATTCTGTGATGATCTGCTCTTTCCGATGGGCATCGCTACGTTATTTGTATCCAGCGCTTCGGCGAAGGAATGGCGTCTCTCAACATATCTTAAATTTACAAGAATAAAACAAGAAAAGGGTAATCAACAGGGAGCCGACTGCAGACACACAGCGGAGAAGCAGTGCATGGTGTGGCGTGGGTTAGAGGTGCGTACAGGTGCGGCGGACGAGCAGCCGTACAATGACTCAATCGCGAGGCACCTTGAGTGATCACGCGTCAAAGTGAAATGTATCTCGAGATTGACGCTATGATCGTGCGTGGGGCGAGCGGTATAGGAGACGCCAGCTATATACTGGTGAAAGTCAGAGAGAGCATCCCGCGTAGATTAACAATAAATAAATAAATGATAACAACGAACCCTGGGCGAATATCTGCGCACGCGTTGACTCGCCCAACGGGAAGGGGCTCACGCTTGCTCGGCAGGTGTGCGCAAGCACGCTTAAGCTCGAGAGAGCCTGTGTCAGACAGGATTGATGTATGGCGCCTCATAGAGGAAAAATCGTCGTGGCTTTGCGCCGCCAAGAGCAAAGTGAAAGGAGCAGTCGCCTACGATCTCGACTCCTTAGCGAAGTCATTGACACGAAGTTGCACGAACTGTTTCTGTCTTTCCTTTTATTTTTTGACTGCCCACTCGTAGTATCTCGGAAATTATCTCCTCCTATAAGGGTTATGAGTTCGATGACTGATCGCGGCTACTATGTTATGTTAAGGGCTATAATGATGTGTATCATAGTGCATACACTGCTCACGGATAGTCAAAATAATTATGTAATCTACCCTACTAGGGTGTTAATTCATTTCGTTTCTTTTGTATGCCGATGGCATCACCATAACTGGAAAACTCGACACTGTTGATGACTCTCATTCTTCAGCCTAATTCGTTTTTCTTTACTTAATGGTGCAAAAGTAATAACGTCTCCTAGAATTGCTGATGCATTCCCATCATTTAGGCCAAATAGAAATAAAAAGAAAAACTCAACTCTCCAGTACCATGCACTCAGCATGTTCTGCACAACAATCTAGCTTCACTAACTAGGACGTATTTCGGGGATCTCAAGTGGCTTATTTAGATACAGCAGTGACAGTAGGGAATGTGATGAGAAAGAACATTTAAGCATGCGTAATCACTCCCCGCCGCGGTGGTCTAGTGGCTAAGGTACTCGGCTGCTGACCCGCAGGTCATGGGATTAAATCGCGGCTGCGGCAGCTGGTATTTTGATGGAGGCGAAAATGCTGTAGGACCGTGTGCTCAGGTTGGGGTGCACGTTAAAGAACCCCAGGTCGTCGAAATTTCCGTAACCCTCTACTACGGCGTCTCTCTTATTCATATGGTGGTTTTGGGACGTTAAACCCTTATATCATGCGTAATCATCGCATCGCTAAGAATAGCCTCAGAATTGGTTCTAGCATTGTTATAGTACTGTAACGGCCATTATACTATTCGCGATATAGCTTTTTTGAGACCATAATTTCTTGATTCGTAACCTGATCTAAGCTCCTAGATCAGTTGCACCACATATCGAATTTCGTGCAACATAATGTAAGTGCATGAATCGTTTCACGCCTGTGGCACGTATAACTTTCTTTGGCAAGACTGCCATCTGGAAACACTCAACCGTTGACAGAATAGAAAGATATATGTAGTACAAAGAACACACACACACATACACACACACACACACACACACACACACATATATATATATATAATATATATATATATATTATATATATATATATATATATATATATATAGATATATATATATATATATATATATATATATATATATATATATATATATATATATATATATTATACGTCTTACGCTGCTATTTTTTCCCACGTTGTTAAGAAAGCCCGCGAAACGTGAAAATAAGCCGTATGACGGACCGCGAGTGTACTGCTATAATGCTGCTATAGGCTTTCTTTACAACGCGGAAAAAATAACAACTGTAGACGTATCGTGCAGGAAACAATATTGTCGGTGGTTTCTGAAAGTGCTCCACATCTCAGTCTTCATATTTTGGGTTGTCAGCCTAAGTTTTAAAAAATTGGCAATTAAAATTAGTTAATTAATTAGTATGGGGAGAAATAAAAAATAGCCTGAGTACCTACAGGCTAGTGCGAGTAGTACGCGCGTGGTTCGATTCGCTACTGATGTGTCTTTCATTTTCAAATTCTTGGCTAAGTTATGTGGGACACCCTGTATATATAGCAACGAGCGAGTTAACCTTTGAACACTTGTTATTATAGATGAAGCTGTAGAGCCAGGTTGTACGAGACGGACACGTCTTTTCAGTAAGAACGTCTACTTTATTCTCACAACCAGACAGTCGAAAATTGAGCAGGTGCACGCAGTGCACCGGAAGTGGCAAGAGTAAAAGAGACGAAGTAGAAACAGAGAGGAGAGCAGCACGTTGCTTGAAATGCTGCTCCGCAGGTTTTTATGACCATGAGGTGCGCGGTGGCGGCCGCGTCGCACCAGATTGCTCTCAGAAGAAGCTGGTGCGACCAAGGAGGTTAGAGAAAAGTTGCTGGAGTGGAGGCCCCCTATGCGTGCCAGTGCTAAGGGGTGAAGCCGGTCTGAGCGGGCGGCGGCCATCTTGGCATAGGCAGGAACGCAATGCAACCAAGGCACACAAATTCGCGATGAGACCGCCTTGTCCTCTGTGTAATTTTTAAATTGTGAAAGTAAAGTAACGCATACAAATATGTCATGAAAACGCTTTATTACAGCCACTACTCTGTTTATTATACAAGGTACTGAACAGCAGAAAGTTTTTACTTTGCAACTGAACAACTTTAATGATCACTCGAGTAGGCTTGAAAACATTGCTTACTGATTCTTGAAAAGTACAAGCTTAGTCAGCACAGACCTTACTTTTTCTGCTGTCATTTTTCGATTCTTTTCTTTGATCATGTGGTGAATTCGAATTTTTATGTACAATTCTACGACATTTTTACACAATGTGTAAATGTGGTTGTCCAAGGCATCACCATCAAGGATGTGTTCATTGAGACTTGAAAACCACTGTTTGTCGGGCAGAAAGCCCAAAATTTCCAAAACTAGGTGTCTTGATTTTGAGTGAAGAGCCTTGAGAGGTGTGCATTCTGCCTGTAATCGACGCAGACCTTTCTCTGCAGCTGTACAAATGAACACAACATCCTCCGATGGTGAAATAAGCCCACCTCTGTTCTTATGCCTCACCAAGGCAGGCTGTTCTTCTGTTTGAAGGGCCATTACACACTCTTCACATAGGCTAGCGGCACCAAGACTTCTCGCAACAAAGCCAGCAATGTATGGCACTACAGACTGGCTAAATGATGATAAGCTTTCCGAGATGTCCAATCAATGAGTATAATCATGATCTTCAGGCTGCATGATTGATCGCATTGCCACAGTGGTGTCTGTGTCTTCTGTTTTGAGAATGGTCGCCGACTTGCTGAAGATGGACACAAAGTCTGGCGAGCAGTTGCCAGCGCTTGACGACGTCACTTCTGTGTGTACTAGGAGGCGCCTATACGAAGCAGTGAACTGAGCTGATGTCGGGTTATTGTTGAATCCACCTCGACCTCGAATGCAGTCGAAAAATGTTTCAACATGGTCTTGGCTCGTTTTATGACTTAAAGTATACCTCAAAGTTCCATGGACTACCAAGCGGTCAAAAATGTGCTCAATGCTTTGCATGCAAACAATAAATCCAAGGAACCCTGTCTTCTTTGGGGACTCTAGAACAGGGCGACCAGCTGGGCCCTTCAGGGCTATGATGTACCTTCGAGCTTCATCAAAGTGAGACTTCCAGCAATTTTCGTTTTGCTTGCGCAGAGGAGCCTTGAATGACTTTGCTAAGTGGTTCCTAGAGTTTAGGATGTCGAAGAGGTGGTCAAAAACTCTGATGAACCTCGCAGTAGCCCTAGCACCCCTGAATTGAGGCAGTTTCAGTTCATGCTCGCAAAACACCAAGGCATCAGCAACTGATGCACTCAACACTTGGACAGCAAGTCACACTTTCATTTTCTGCCTCTCCCATTGAAGGTGGCCACTTGTCAACTTGTTTCCCAATCGCAATCCCTCTTCACGCTGAAGGGCGTCTAGCGCTTTTACATATGCACATTTCACAAATCCACCATCCTCATCAACCAAGTGACTTACAGTTGCCAGAGAATTGCGGATAAGCTTTACCATGTGACGTGCGTTTAACATAATATAGATGATCTTGCTCGGATCACTAGGGTTCTTGAAGCTTGTCGTAAAGTGCTCACTGCTGAGTTAGAGATCCGCACCAAGACACTTTGCCACTGTGAAATTCGATGCTGCACCATCAAAAGTGAGTGAAACAACTTGCACTCCTATAGCTGCCAACCTGTTAATGCATTGTTTCGTCAGCTCAGCCCTTTCTGACCCTGTGAGCGAATCAATAAGTAAATAGCCTACAGGCAGCTTTAGTCGCATATTTAACCCGACAAGCATATATACACACGCATTCTTTGCCTCCGGATTGCTGTCATCTTGCATGCCTGTCCCTAAGTCAACATAACCGACAACCTTGTTTCCAAGAAGCTCAATTCGTTTTTTATGGCCATCGACCATTAAGGTACAATGCAGATTCTAAACACTTTTAACAAGGTTCTCAAGAAAGAAGAATGATTCAGCCGTGAACCCTGGCTCCCGATTCACTGACCGGTACCACTCTTTGAGTGTACGAGGTGCTGGCAGAGCTCCATTGAATTTCGATCGAACATATTCGTACGCTGCTGGCGAGTAAAAGTGAAGCGTTAAAGCAAACGCACGCAGCTCTGAGGGGTATTTGCCTTTTTGTTTTTCTTGTGCCTTAAAAAGTAGCTGCTGAATCTCTGGTGAAAAAGTCGCACCCACCACTTCTGTGCCTTCCTCGGACAACAAATTTTGCTCCTTGAGTTTCTTCATTATTTTCTCAGCCACCTCGTTTCTTCTGCTGAGCCGTCTCTTGTTTTGTTGCAAAACTTTAACTTTCTTCTGCAGCTGGGTTACTTTTTCTGTTGATGCATGGAGCAATTCTTTGTAGTGCTCTTTCGTGGGTGATGCCGTGGCACCATCTTCCACGTCTCGTCCAACATTAACAACTTCTACACATCCAGTGGCGGGAAGAGCCCGAGGTGTTGGTTGAGGCCGCTTTCTTTTCTCCTGTAATGGAATTACCACTGCGTTAAAGTAATTCTGCATGCCCAACGAGGCTATTTTAAATCATAATGAAGTAATTGCTCAATATTTCTAGAAAAAAATTGTGGCGTGGAATAAGCAGCGGACGTACAAAAACACAGAACACGCCCTGCAAGGAATCTTGCTAGCTACGTAATGAACTGAGTTACATATGAATGATAATCATTCAGATATCACGTACCACGTTGCCTGTATGTTTTAACGGTTGTCTTGCTGAGCGGAAGGCAGTTAGCTCAGTATCGCGAAGCTTTGTGGCGTGAAATATTACTGCCGCGATCGAAGGTAAAAATTCATCCGAGAGGAACAAAAGTTTTGTTTACAATTGACGAAAATGCACCTTAAACGAACCCATTTGAAGCAGCGGCATTTAATACCGCTGCGATACGGACTGGGTAATGACACTCACTGGCTTTTGCAGGTACTTTGGGAACGCTGGAAACACCGTCGGCAAGCTCCCATGTCGCAGCCGAACTGTTTGTCCAGTTCGATCGAAGCACTCCGGAGTGAAATGCACGGAGCATAACTGGTCCCCGTCTTCTCGACGAACCGCTTGTTTCCACTGCTCTCGCACCTCAGCATTTTTGGGGAATCTGTACAAGAAATACGTGATGTCCTCCCAGAAAACAAAGACGAGCGAAGCGGAAACACGGCCACATAAGTAGGCCCACAACGAGCAGGCGTGGGTGAACAGGGCATGCATTCTAACAAACTTCGGCACTTACAGATGAAAAGTAATTCCCTATGCTTTCTTCGCTCTATTTGTGCACCCGTAGGCGACGCACGACGACACCATTTTTCCTTCCTAGAGTCACACTCATGAACACATTCATTTTTCGTTTCCGCGGCAGTAATGCGGCACCCGCACGGACGAGGCCAGGCGTGCTTACTGCCTATGGCAAGATGGCGGCGTATGGCTTCAGCTGCAGCGCCCCCCCCTCCACTCCAGCAACTTTTCTCTAATCTCCTTGGGTGCGACGAACGATTCTCAGTTGAAGTGTCATCCCAGTGAACGCGGCGCAGGGGTAGTGACGGGAGGAACACTGGCGAGGATGGCCCCTCGTGTCCAGTACGTGGAAGGAGGAATGGCGAGGCAATTAAGATTGGGTGCTTCACTGAACGCTGGCTTGAGCCGCTCGAGTGCGATTGTATCGCGTGCCCCATCAATGCCGACGACAAAGTTAGCAGGCCAGTGCTCTAACACACGGAAGGGGCCGAGGTATTGTTGTTGAAGCGGTGTGCGCTCAGGGCTGTACCGCATAAACACGTGTGCCGTTGTTTTTAGGTCCTAAGCGATGTACGCTGCACGTGGCTGGCTGCGTGTAGGCGGTGGACGAATGTGTCGAAATACGTCGCGCACGCGCAACTAGTCGACGTACTCTGTTGCTGTTAGCTGGGTGGCACTGTCGCTTTCTTTGAAGAAATCAGCAGGCAGGCGAAGCGAAGTGCCATAAACAAACTCGTATGTGAAGCAGGAGAGGTCCTCCTTGAAAGAAGATCGAATTACGAGTAGCGTGAGTGGGAGGCGGTTAACCCACCTGTCGTGACAACCGTGTGCTGTGAGTGCTGCTTAGAGGTGCCGGTGGAATCTCTCGACAAGGCCGTTTGTTTGCGCATGGCATGACGCTGTACTGCGGCGTGAAATACCAAAAATTTTCAAGAGCTCCAAAAAGAGAGAAGATCCGAACTGGCGACCCCGGTCTGCTACAATCGTTGTCGGACAGCCGAATCGGGATATTTAGGTAGAAACGAGCTGGCGCGCTTGACGAGAGAGGGAGCGTGAAGTCGTTTCTGACGAACTGTGAGAGAGGACGTCGAGCAAAGAATTGATCCAAGGATTCTTGCGCTGCTCGGATGGCATGTCGGAGATGCTCAACGATGACGAATCGCAGATGGCAGTTTGTAAGTAGGCAAGGTCAGGAGGCAGTGGAGAACGGGATAGGGCATCGGCGTCTGAATGTCTGCGTCCTGAACGATAAATAACACGGATGTCGTATTCCTGGAGGCGTAAAGCCCAGCGAGCGAGGCGGCCAGTGAGATATTTCATGGACGCTAGCCAGCATAAGGCATGGTGATCTGTGACAACATCAAACTGGCGTCCGTAAAGGTAAGTGCGAAATTTTCCTACAGCCCAAATGATAGCCAAGCACTCATTTTCTGTGACAGAATAGTTGGACTCTGCCTTCGTTAGGGTACGGCTGGCATAGGCGACAACGTTCTCGGCGCAGCCATCTTTGCGTTGAGCGAGAATGGCACCGAGGCCGACACCACTAGCATCCGTGTGAATTTCAGTGGATGCATTGGGATCGAAGTGGCGGAGAACTAGCGGAGACGTGAGTAGCCATGGTAGCGCCGTGAATGCCTCCTCGCAGTGGGAATTCCAGCCACAGAGGTCCACGCTACGGGAGAGAAGCTGAGTCAGGGGGGCAATTACAGAGGCAAAATTGCGAATAAAAAGCTGAAAATAGGAACACAAGCCTACGAAACTACGGAGCTCCTTTAGGGTAGTAGGCTTGGGGTACTGGGAAACGGCACGCCGTTTGGCAGTGTCTGGCGATATTCCTTGTTTTGAAACGACGTGGCCGAGGATGGCAAGTTTGTGGGCGCCAAAACGACATTTCTTGAAGTTTAGTTGCAACCCGGCTGCCATAAGGCACTGAAGAGCTTGTTCCAGACGTCAAAGATGAGTTTTGAAATTAGCCAAGAATACAACTATGTCATCTAAATAGCAAAGACAGATGTTCCATTTAAGTCCCCTGAGGACACTGTCAATCATCCTTTCAAAAGTCGCAGGCGCATTGCAAAGACCGAAGGGCATGGCATTAAATTTATATAAGCCGTCAAGGGCCACAAACGTCGTTTTTGGACGGTCTGGTTCGGCCATTGGCACTTGCCAATATGCAGAGCGCAGATTCAGTGAACAGAAAAACTCCGCACCTTGAAGGCAATCCAAGGCGTCATCAATGCGGGGCAGAGGATAAACACCCTTGCGTGTAATCTTGTTTAGTCGACAATAATCCACGAAAAACCTGATGGAGCCATACTTTTTTCGCACGAGGACCACTGGCGAAGCCCAAGGACTGTGTGAGTGTTTAATAATACCACGTTGCAGCATTTCGTTGACATGTTGAGTGATGACGTCACGCTTAGCCTGCGAGACGCGGTAGGGGTGCTGACGAAGTGGATTATGGTGATCGGTGTGGATACGGTGAGCGACAACTGACGTGCATCCCAGAGGAGGTTGTCCGTGGTAGAAGGTGGCGCGGATGTGGTCAAGTAGTTGAATGAGCTGGTTGCGCTGATCTTGCGTAAGGCCGGTGTCGACGCTGCGTAACAGAACATCTTCGTCAGGTTGTGAGGACGCGGTGGCAGCTGTGACAGCATCCACGGACATCGGCGTCGTATCAGAAGGCACATTGAAAGGAAAGATGTCATCGTAAGTGTCGAGACTCCCAATACAATCGCCATGCAACAAGGTAGCGGGACAAGGGAACGGATTGCACCCGTAAATGGCACTGGAACCATCGGCAAGCGTTATAACAGCAAACGGGACGAGAAGGTTCCGGCGACGAGCGCATTCTTGTGACGGCATAAAGACAGCAGTAGGATTAAGGATGGCGTTGCACAAAATAAACACCACGGCAACCGAAAAAGCGGAGATCACGACGACACCGGCGACTATCGCCTTTTCGGGTGAGCAAAGGAGATCTATGATTGTCGTTCTGAATGGAAACAAAACGAGTTGTGCACGAGCGCAGTCGGCAACCACATGATTAGCGGAAAGGAAGTTCCATCCCAGGATGATTTCATGAGACGCATGCGGAAGGAGGACAAATTCAACAGTATAAAGCACTCTTTGAATCACAACGTGAGCAGTGCATGTGGCAGAAGGCTGGACGTGCTGCGAACTCGCTGTGCATAAAAAATGTCAACCAGCGGAGTCGTCACTTTCTTCAGTTTGCGATATAACACTTCACAAATAGCTGCACCTGTGTCGACAAGAGCAGTTGCGGCAAAACCGTTGCGGCAACCGGCAGAGGCTGACTACCTTCGGCGATGCCCATATTTGACTGTCCCCACGGACACTCAACAAGGACGAAGATACTACTGCGAGGCGGCAACGTGACGCAATCATCAACTACGCGTAGTGCCACGCCACGATGTTCGTTCTCGATGTCGGAATCTGGATAAACACAGTTCACGAAGCAGACGAACAAATCACATGGATTAATTATCGTTTCATACTCTTGCAGAACATTCATCTCCAGAATGACCGGCCGAGAACAGTTGGACAGTACGATGAATGATGCTACAAAAGCCGACACACAAATCTCAAGCCTGTCGGTGCACCTTCCTATAGAGAATACGAGGTGTCCTCCAGCGATGATTAGTTGAGGGCCGTCCCACGTTGCCAGCACCTTGTGTAGACGAGTGGCCAATGAAGCACTCATCACCGAGTAATCAGCTCCCATGTCGACAAGCGCAGTCACCGGATGACAGTCCACGGAACGGTAATGGCAGCGGACGTTCTGTTGGCGGCTTCAGAAACAGGCTTTAACGGTACGTTCTAAGGAAGCGGCGGAGGGCATTTGTCGGTTCGCGTGACAGCGGCTTCACCTCCAGACGTCCTCGGTTTCAGTTTCCCCAGTCCAGGGGACCCAAAATCTGGTCGGGCGCGGTGCGTTGACATGGACGGACGGGATGATGGTGACCATGACTGTCATCGTGGCGAAACAGGAGCTCGATGGCTACCTTCCAAGTAATTCGCAATTTCTGGCGGGCGTTAACTATAATGGAGACAGTGGGCATCTGGGTGAAATCCGCGTAGGTCTATTCGTTTGTAGTAACACTCGCGGTACATGTGTCCAACTTCGCCGCATTGGTAGCACAAACACGATTTTAGGGTGCACGTCCGGCAGTGGGCTTTCGCTGGCCAAGACAAAAATTAGCCTGCAAAGCTGGGCGATGGGCTGGACTTTGAAGGCGTTTAGCGGCCCCAGCAGGTGGATAATCGAAATGTGCCGTCGACGGCCTAGTGATGCGTAGAGCATCCGCGCAGGTAAACGTGGGAGGTTCGACTTGCGATGGTGGTGAGTAATGGAGGAAATGCCTGATTTCGCTACGAACGACGTCCGTAAGAGTAGCAATACGCGGAAGGGATGCTGCATGAGATTCCCGAAGTTCTTCGCGTACAACCTACCGTATGAGTTCTGTGAGGACCGCCCTGTTATGACCTTCTGGTACAAGTGAGCACGCAGCGGACACGGCCGCCTGATGCTCATAATGCAATAACTGCTGCAGAAGCATGCGCTTCATAACCGTGGCCTCACGTATGAACTGCGACACCGTCGTAGGAAGGTTTTGCACAAGGCCCATGAAAAACTGATCCTTTACGCCTCTCGTTAGCTGGCGCGCCTTCTTGTCTTCTGGCATGTGGGGGTCCGTCCGTCGAAACAATCGGGACATCTCTTCGACAATAATGGTGACGCTCTCGTTCAGCATTTTAAACCGCGAAGTGCCTGCTCCACTCTCTTTTTTCGTTCGGGGTTACTGAACGCCTCGCGAAGCTGTTGATGGAATTCCTGCCAACTCGTGCATGAAGTTTCGTGGTTCTCGTACCACACTCTTGCCTTGTCTAAGAGGGAGATACTAGTTCTTCAACCCCCGGCGATAGTCCCAGTCGTTGATGGCAGCGACCCGGTCTAAGCGGTCAAGCCAGTTTTCTACATACTTACCGGCCTCACCGTGCAATGGGTTGGGTGTGTGAGGCGTGGTAATGACACAGAGTACGCTATCGAACGGGTTATGCTTGGTTTTGGTTGCGGATGTGGCAAACATTGTCTTCATGCAACTTGCCAAGGTGCCACACTGTGGTGGTAGTCCTTGAAGGTGGTGCTGCCTCGATAGATATCGGCAGACCCTCGTGCATTGACGTTGGTTGCTTCTGGTTCAGGACCAGCAGGCATAAGACGTAGCTGTACAGTACCCAGCACGTCCACTAGACTGTTGCGAGAGCAAACAATAGACAGGAACTCGATGTTTATGACTGTTTACTGAGCCACAGCAGCCACTCCTTCGCTCTCTTCTGCCACTAACACAACGTTGATATATATAGCTTTGAGTATGTGTTGCTAAACTCGTTGAGCGATTCAGAAGGAGACTTCCACTTCCACACTCACAAGCGTAAGAATGTACTGGCAACTCTCTTTGCGGAAGTAAAAGCTTGTCCAATATTCCCCTCTCTCTTTTAGGAGTGTTGGGAACTTCCTGCTGCACAGAGTACACTCTCAGAAAAAAATGGAGTGTTCGGAGAGTAGTCCTGCTGCACAACATTAATCGACAGCTGGCTTGCTCGCGTTTCCTGACTTAAAAATCCAGCGCGGCCACTTTTCTGTCAAAAATGCTATGCCAAAATGATAACGCGTGCGTAATTTGTGACTGCGAAATACCGGAACCGTGGTGATAATGCGAGGAAAGTACTCGAAGTAGAGGCTGATCATTGTATGAAAGAAACACTCTTCAAATATTCAATTTTTTTAGAGTGAAGGCACACTCTCTCGACAGAGTACCGGTACTCTGGCTGAACGAGAGTGAATAAGCTCCCTCGCCAGAGTGCAGTCATGCTTCTGAATTGGAATGTATACACTCTCAGCGGGAGCTACGCTACTCACTAACAGGGCCTTATAATCTGCTCTTGCTAGAGTGCATCAACTTCCTGCAAAAGTACAATTATTCTTGATGCTAGGCCTAACAATAAAAAAAGACATTTGTCAAGAATTTTCGGCCATATAACAGTGAACATGTAACCGGAGATTATTAAAGCTTACGTCAAGTACACAGGTCAGACATCGGGACACACAATATAATCGTACACAACACAGCAACACAGAATATATACCGCTCGAGCTACGATTAACCATACATACAGCAACCGGTGCATATACCTATGATGTCACTTCTAGTACCGGTGCCACGACAACTTTGTTTCACGTAACTGAAGAGCAAATATACATCGAGCACGTGCATGCATCTGCAGATTGTTAGGAACACTGTAGGCAGGTCGACCTTTTACCATAAAACTACATGATAAATTGAACGCAGTTTTTATTTTTAAATTCTAAATATCAGCTGGCCTTCTGTCATATCGGCTCAATTTCGTGCTGCCATGCATTTTGTCCAAATCTAGGAGCTGTAGCTGGGCACTCACAAATACGGTTCCGGCGATATTTCCGCAGTGCTGGCCGGGAAATAATCTGCGAAACTCACGATCCGGCGTCCGGTCGAACTTGTGTGGTGGCGCGTACAAGTACGCCAGGAAAATAACGTCCGTCGACATAGCCTGTACTCAAACCCATCTCCTGCAATGCTTACAGTTTTGCTTGTCTTGGCTACGCTTTAATGTAACCGCAATCGCCTTCAAGAATGCCCAAACTTCACCCTTCGCGAGCCACCGCAGCGCCGAGATCGGTGCAAGAAGATATGACCCGTAACACTCGCAACGAATGTACATGCCTAGCGTACCGGTAGAGTCCATCATGCATATAAACTGCGCGTCTAGATTTAATGATACGCAATTCGAAGGAGTAAGAATGACTGTTAAGTACAGCTTTGCAATCAGCTTACCTTAATGAACGATTAATTTTGTTTCTTGCGTACGGTGTCTGCACAAAGAGCGGTGAGCATCGATGCGACGCTTTTTGAGCAAGCGTAGTAGACGGGCCACCGCTGAAAGTCGCGGTGTGCACTGGCCGGCACTTTACTGACTTATACGGGTAAACACAGACTTGTCATTCGCTGCGCTTTAATAAAGTAACATGATCAGCTACTTCCGTGCACATTCAGTTTACTTTCTAAGTATCGACTACGCAGTTGTAGCTATCAGTTTACGGATGCAAAAGAGTACGCACTGACACGGCCACTTCACTGACATAGCGTCACTTGCACTAGAAGATACGCCTTATACAATCACATACGCGCGTATTTATCGAACGTTACTGTTGATATAAAGCTTATGTGCACGTCAATCACCAGAAAAAGCGAGAAACGGCTTTGGGAGTCAGCAGTAACAGCTGATAATGTATCTCCTCGGTAATTTTCGTGCAATTTGTTTTCTACGTCGTGAATTCTAGAAAAAGAAAACTTGCCATGTTGGCTTTTCAGAATGTCATGCGTTGATGGCAGGAGTTTTTATGTTATGAAGACGCAAGGTTTTGTTAGAAAAGAACAGCGCTTGTGTCTTCAAACTGCGACCTGTGAAGCGGAACAGCGTGCTTTTTTTTCCTAGCTTTTTACTGTGGTTTGAGCAAGATTGGACGTGGGGTGGTAGTATAGTACTCACTTGGTCATACGTAGATGGTGAATTTGAATTCCGCTAGGTCATTTTTTTTTATGTCTCGAGCGTCTATACTTTACTCTAGGATGTGGCGATTTGTGCCGTAAACTAATTTTTGGCGACAAGTTACAAGTTACCGCTGTTTCTTGCTGCGAAGGTGTTGTTGCTGTTGGCTTTACGGCAATAAAACGTCGATAATCACAAAACAATGCTTGTGAAAATACTGAAAGTTATCCTACTGAGTTGACGCATGAAACATACGTCTGCGGCGTCTGGGCTCAAAGGCGTACGTATATGGGGTAGCAAGGTATTTATATTTCTTTGTAGTGTCAGTGGCGAGATGCAGGCGCTATATTGTACTTCATTAGCAAGTATGGAAAAGAATACCTCATTTGTGGCTCATCAGCACGAGATATGCATAAATTAGGAACACCACCTAAGTATCAGAGCATTCGCAGTCTCTTTTACTCTGCTTTCAAGAAAAGCGTAATTTCCGCGCCTAACTCTGCCCTACATAGCCCACGGAGTTCTACCCCCCCCCCCCCCACACACACACACACAAAAAAAGATGAAGGGGACCAGTAAAGAGGCTGGTTGCTCTAAAATAGCGCATCTGCTAGGGTCAGTCCTGGTCCCCTTCATGTTCTCTTTTTTTTTAATTCTAAAAGAAATAAAGATACCACCACCTGCACTCCAAGCATCCAATGCGCGACACGCATTTACATCTCCGAGTGTGAAGTTGTCCTGTTTTGGAATGTCGTTTGTCTATCTTTCTTTCCTTCTTTCTTTCTTTCTTTCTCTCTTTTATTTCTTTCGTTTTACAGAAAGAGAAGTGAGAGCGAAAGGCCATGTGGCCTGACAGAGGCTCTTACTCTTTTGGGCATTTGGCGTGCGTACAAACGGTTTTGATGCATGTAAAACAATAAAGCATCAGCTTATGCATATCTGAATGCAAATGGAGAAAATACAGTTTTACATGATGCAAAATACCTCTAGGCAACAAAATGTTTACTAACACATCATAAACATACAATAAAACACTTTATGTAAAATAAAAATCTTATAAACATTTCACTGAAACAAAACATATGCAAAACACTTTATGAAAAAAACACATCATTCAAACAGTTCAAGAATATGTACCACAATACATTAAATAATACAGATTGAAACTGAAATAATAAAAACAATGAAAAAGACATGTATAAACGAAGTATATATTTGTCATTGAAAAGTTTGGGAGAGCCAGTAAGCACCACATAGAAACGAACAAAAGTACGATACTGTTCATATGAACATGTAGTATCGCACATGGCGCATGTCATCATGTTATATTTAAGTGTGCGACGACATGTATTGTTATGCGTGCTAAATTTGGGATTTCATTTCAAAAGTTTCATGGGGGACGCTTGTAGGACAGCCCTCCAAGAACTGGAAGTCTTGCTGACTTAATAACCAGTCAACCGAAGAAGCGAGCAGTGAAAGCCACTTGCTCAAAACACGGAAAATGACTATTTGCTTGGTTCGGACAAAGATTCATTGGTTCTTGTCAGAATCAAAGAAATATTTATTTTCTATTGTTTATCTAGAGTGAAATGTTAAGACTAAATTACCGTGAACGCATAGCTTTGCTTTCTCATGATCTTGTTAAAAAACGGCTATAATCAAAATGACCATGCAAACTTAATATAACGTGGAATCCTTAGCTTCGTGTATGAAATTAAATAACCCTTTTGTTTCTTACAGTGTGTTGTACTACGGCGTACAATTATCACCAGCGGGTTCGTAATAAAGTGTCTCTGTGGCACAGCGGCAAGGGTGAGCGGACCGTTGGTGATTTTCAAGATAAGCTGCTTGTGTAAACTAACGAGCACTAATATGCTTTCTGGAAAGGCTGCACAGGCTTTCCGAGATAGCCTTTGTTACTCTTCATGTTGGCTTCTGCATACAGGAATGCAGCGCTGATATTTTCTCATACAGGGTGTTTCAAAAAATGTGTCCAAAATCTTTTAAATTGAGAGAGATGCGATATTTTTCTATGCCTTCAAAAGTACTTCTTCTGTAGCTTCAGCAACGATAACATGGCAAAATACCTCATTTGGGACAGTATTAAAAACTTAAATTAATTACCATTTTCATTAGCTGAGTTCGGCTGTAACATCGATTGCGAAAATTAAATTTCTCCATGCGAATAACCCATGACAGCTTTGACATATACAAAAATCGACATCTACCAATTGTATTCATTAACAAAAAGAAGCCCTTAACTTTCAACTCTATTCCTCAATACAACATTTGCATCATAAACACACACACACACAAACACACGCGCGCGCGGCGAGAGAAGACAGGATTTGGAAGGTATGCAGAAAATTTCCGCAAACACCAAATGTGTTCACATTACTCGTAACATCCCCCCAAAAAAGCTAAAAACTCTTCACGGTAGTTCAGCTGTCTATTCAGAATGAAACGCCGCTCCTTGTCCCGATATGCCCGGCTTGCAGGCCTCATGGAAATTGAAGTCTTCCGAGCGTGCAGTCTACACGAGAGCCTCAAACTTTAGAAGCTTCGCAGTGTACCATGAAATATCCAGAGTTTTTGTTGTTCGGGTGAGGGAGAGAGTGGCAGTGGGGAAGCAGGAAAAGTGAGCACTCTTTTTGCATGTTTATGAGTGTGTATGTATATATACAGATTAAGATTGGAAATTTTGGGTTAAACAGCTGCCCTCCGCCCCCATCCCCCTTTTTCTTCCTAGCTACGCCAGTGCAGTAGGCAATATGCTCGAGCCACCAACTCTGGTTTTTCTTCGCTGGCGATTTCGGTTGAACTCCCTTCTTTCGTCGGTGACGCGTGAAAAACCACTCTAATTTTTTAAATAAAACATTGTTCAGTCTGATTCTTTTAAAAATGTTGACAATAATGAGGGCATGGTTCTTCTGCGTCAAAAAAGGGAGGCTTGTGTTTTTTTTTCGGCTTTCGACTTTATGCGGTGTTTCTGTCCTTGAGGTCATCACTTTCTACATTAACGCTAGGCGACCTCGAAATATCCGCATGACTACAACATCGAGATCAGAAGCGTGGATTGCGAACGCCGCTTCCTGCCGGGAAGTCGTGCGTACGCGGCAATCGCCCAACGCATACGTTTTCCTTTCGTGCAGCGATGTGTATAGTGGCACAACGAACGATAAGCGCTGTTGCGGAGTTTCCCACTCGGAGCATGAACTTTTGTGAGTGTATTGAGGTCGCTTCTGGTTATACGCTGAAAGTGAACACAGGTGTTTCGCCTTTTCATTCTTCATAGTATGAATATTGATCAGCGTTATTTTTTTACTGACACTGTCACGTACTGAGAAGAAACTTGGTGCAGCTTGCACCAAGTCACGCAAGACTGGGTCAATGCTGAACTGATGGGCGCGTGGCGGGTCCTGTCTTGGCTATCTTCTCACCTATATTTTCACCACCACGTGCTACACTTTATATACTATAAATGGCTATTAGGAGTCGCGCGTTTCAGCTTATCGTGTTAATCATTGGTACAGAGTGCTTGGTAGGTGGTGATTGAGCGCATGCCGGCTCAGCATCATGATATTGTTTTTATCTTTGACCATAGGTCGGTGAACTCGCTTATGAGAAGACTCACTCGGACTCACTCAGACTCAAATCAAGCGGTTAGTCTGAGTCTGAGTGAGTGCGCTTGTGTAGTATTTTCATGAGTTTTAGTCCGAGTGAGTTTCGATAAAAAAAAACTTTTAGTGAGTGCGAGTCCGAGTGAGTCCGGCTCGGCAAAATTTTAGTAGGTTTGAGTCCGAGTGAGCCCTTAGCGAGGAAATCTGAGTGAGCTCCACAAGTTTTTCCGACCTATGCAGACACACAGCAAGCCTCGAGCATAACAGCTACACTGCAAAAATGTACACAACAATTCGGTCAGTTGTGTTCACATACCAACAGTGGAGCGAGGAGCTTCCCGGAGCCACCCCTCGACGCGATAGCTCACGCTATCTATTCGCAATAGCCTCGTCGGTGATCTCTTCCCAGAAGGAGACAGCACCGTCTGCGCTCTAACAATCCTGATGAATAGCAGCACAACCTATTTCATTGCCAGTAGCGACGTCCTGCCGGAGCTACGTAACACCAGCCGGCTTCAACCACGTTTATTTTGTTATCGTTAGAGGCCAAATCTTTGCGCACTAAGCTAGCCGTACTGGAACAGCTGCTGATGGCGCATTGCTTCACTTTTGGAAGCGTGCGCTTATCAAGAGGCTGATCGTTTAAGCCCCCGCTTGCTGCCCTAACTCGCCAGAAGCCGAGCCAACGATTATTGGAATCAGCCACTCTATAGCACGCACCAACAATGCAAAGTTTGAACGCAGCCGCGAGACTGTCGTCTGCATGACAGAACGCCTACAGGCCTGCCGTTGTATTCCGAAGCAATAACTATCATAGGGTGTGTACGCTGCACTTGACCCTGTAGCAGTGCAACTGTCTTCAATAGTGCTGTTAAACTTGATCGACCGTTGCTCCAATAGGTGACTAGTAACCAAGCTTTTTTTTTGGTGCGATCACAACGGAATGTGTTGATTCTTCAGGCATGCATGATTTATTTTTTTTTTGTCTGGGATCACCAAATCCCCAAAGCCTTAAGTTGATGGTTCGCTTCTAATGAAAGAAAACGAAACTTCACAGAAAACTGCTACTACGACCCGTACTAACAAACCATTATTACGATACATCTCTATATAGAATCAAATGCCATCCAACGTCACATTCCCCATAGCGATAACGAAGGCACTTGACACAGGGTGTGCTCTCAGATGCCAAGGCAACTGCCGAAAAGAAAAGCTAGTGTATTCGTAGAAATTAATCAGCAGTGGTTCAGTTTGGCTGTGCATCTTGTACCATCATTGTTTCCTCGTTCGATGCACACATGCGTAAGTGGCTATCACGAGTTCTGCCACCATTCAGTGTTACATATCACCTTGTTTTTTTTTGTCTTCTCTCCTTTTCTGGAAAGCCGATATCTTAGTTTTCTAGTATTCTAGAGTACATTTTTTTATGGCTTAGTGACGATCGCAAAAATTTCAAATAATTTCCAAGTTTTCCCAAATGACATGGTCAGTCCGAATATCTGTTTCACTGGCAATGACACATACAGGGCTTCAAGATTCGAAACCCTGACTGTGGAGTACTGTAGAATAAATTCTAGTAGGTGTTTCTACCAAGCTATTCCATGTTATGATTGCTATGGGTTATTCACTCTCCATCACTTTTTCAATACTCACGGCATAAAATGATAAGAAACATGACTGATTGATATGTGGGCTTTAACGTGACAAAACCACTATATGAATATCAGTGACGCCTTAGTGAAGGGTTTCGGAAATATTGACCACTTTAGGTTCTTTAACATGCACCTGTGATAACAAATAATCATCCTTTCTCTTGTCAAGAGGTAAAGAGAATTTTTTTTGAAGTCCTTCAATGGCGATGCTAAGTGGTGAGTAATGTATGCTGGTAATGAGAGGCATTTATGTTTCTTGAAAGCTAGAAAGATACTGCTTTGTAAAAGATAACCATATTTATAGATACTATACTTACCGCAAAGACAGTGCCTCAATTACCATTACTATGACGATTCAGGCGTACAGATCTCTATGCTAAAATATTAAAGCTTTGGAGAGCAGATACTTTCAGATTTAATCACTCCTAGTTTGCGAAACAGAGTTCTACGGAGCTAAAGGAGTAATTCCCAAAAGAAATACGTTTCATTTCTACAGCAGTATGCTGCTACGTCAGATATGTTTAATGAAAACGTGCAAGGATGGTTCTAGTCAAATTAGGTTTTCTACATCTACACTTCTTCTTCCTGACAGCAACTAAAACAGCAGTAACGCTTAATAATGCGGTGTAATTCTTAGAGGTTTACTATGTAGGCATAAAAAACGCCTTTAGGTGCCAAACATAGGCAGGTAAAACACCATTTCAGGCCTCCAAAAATTGTATATATTTGCACAGTTAGGTTTTACAGAAACTCAAATAATTTTAAACAAAGATGTGTGGGACTTTTATCTATACCAGGAAGCAAGAAATGTTATGGTTTAGGACTGCAAAAAGGCGGCAATGATTGATGCATAGTTAGTAGAGCACGGTCTTTCCTTTTATTGTCTAGCATGGTCTTGGAGTCTATTCGTCGTGGCTGAGAGAGGTAGCATAGGAGCAAATAACCAGACCACTGAACAATCAGAACGGAGAAATTTCGCTTATTAGCAGGCTCCAATCGCGTAGGGTTAATATATCTCATGTAGGTAAATACCTTTAAGGGCCCCTCATCACGTTGAGCAGTTATAGTTGGCAGTTTCTAGCATTTTTAGCAGACAGGCATTCACTTCTAGCATCACATAGCAGACAGGCGTTCCATCTGCCATGATCCTTAAAGCTACGTGTCGCTGAACGACACAAATTTTCAGACAGGGCGCCTCTTGACATCCCTTTTGCGGACGCGCGCCCCATGATGGAGAAGATGACGTAAAACAAGCAGTCATCTTGCTCTTACGTCATTCCTGTATACGCAGATATTGCAGCTCTGACGTTCCTCACCGTACACACTCATTCAGGTCCCGGGTAATTAGCCTATATATTCAGAAATCCAGACAAGAAATGTTTCGTTTCATCTCTATATCCAGCACTTTAAGCAGAACCTGATTCTGAGCGTAGCACGTGACATTGCGAGAATTATTTTAGGTGATATGTGTAACTTTTGTAATCTACTTCAAGCAGATGAATGAAAGCTGTGAGAAATAAAATGCACAAATGTAATATATGAGCGTGTTTCTATTTTTCCTTTATATTAGAATTGCACTGAGACTTTATACACTAATCGGCCTCCGTTTAGCATGCGTTTCTATTTTCCTTGTTCTCATGTCGTGCCATCCCGACATCGCTTGGCATGTTTTTTTTTTTTTGGTGCATCATCTCTGGCAGCAGTGTCAGTGTGGCGCAATAGGGTGTATCGCGCCAAGGATACATAATCGGTTCTAGCCTCTCCAAACGTACGCTCTTCTGAGAGATACATCCCTCAAAAACAGGCGCTATACCACCGAGAACGACCAAATGATCGCGTACGTGCACGATCATTCTCGGGCACGTTACGCGCACGTCAACTTGCGCACGCGTGACATATGTTGATGCGTATCCGTCTTGCCATCCTTCGACTCCGATACAGAAAAGAGCAGCGAAGAAATTGGGATTGTGGTGACACGGGGCGAGTCAGAAGGGTTTTAAGCTTGCCTCCTCTCATGATGGTGTCGTCACTCGTAACGAACCAATTAGTACAATCATCATGGTGCACCACTCTTCATTGGGCACGCAACAACTTTCAGTGTTGACTACAATTTGTTAATCATATGATTATGAGAGATGCCGTAGTGGAGGGCCCCGAAAAATTCGACCACCTGGGGTTCTTTAACGTGCACCCAAATTTGAGTACACGGACCTACAACATTTCCGCCTCCATCGGAAATGCAGCCGCCCAGCCGGGATTGGATCTCGCGACCTGCGGGTCAGCAGCCGAGTACCTAGGTGGTAGACCACCGTGGCCGAGCAATGTGAATGAGCTTGAGAAAGTATATTTCATTAGACATTTTCACGTCGTAGCTTTTAAAAGCGCATCAGAAAGAGGCGCAGCAGAGACAGCCGGACGTGAGCTATGTTGCGTGCCAGCTCAAAATGCAAAATAGGAAAGCTGTTAAATGCGAAGTTGCTGCGGAATTGCAGTTTTGTCAGTAGTAGAGTACCGGATACAAAGGATGGATGCGCATGACGAGACGCACGACGAACGAGCAAATCACACTTCCAGCTTGCATCGAGGCCAAGACCAAAAGTGTGGCTGAATTCTGACATTGTGTGGCACCGGTAGCCGTGCTTTGAAAGCAGCCTGCTGCGCGCGTTATCGAACAGCGTATTGCGAGGGCATTGTGCCGTCCCAGTGACCCAAGCACAATTTTCCCTGGCGCAACGCCACCGAGCTACTGGATGAATAAACAGTGTCGCCGGAAAATGCGCTACAGCATGAAGTGTTCCTCTTAGTTGGTGCGGAAGTTTCGGCAGTAGAGCAATGCAGTTGCTCGCTCACAAATAAGTAGAAACTGAACTTTAATTAAGCAGTTGCTTAAGCAGCGCAAGGAAACAATTATGCCTGTAGGGTAGGAACGTAGAGCATTAAAAATGTAACCAGACAATTTATCTGCTTGTATTTCATTCTCCGTATATATTTTTGCATATCTTCACTCTACCTTCCACTGTGGGTTCACGTTACGTCCTCTAACATCGCGATCGATCCGCTGGCGAATGGCATCGTCGCAGTCTAATCATGCCCAAGCTCCAATAAGCACAAATTAGATTCATCGCAACAATCTCGTACTGTGGTACCTCGCGAAGGAAGCAATGATAATGTTTCTGTCGGCAGTCCCTAACACGACCACAGAACGACCTCGTCGTATGATGTGAAACTAATGTTAGCAGGCAAACACACAGACACACACACGCACACAAACACACACACACACACACGCATAGAGAGAGAGAGAGAGCAAGCAGCACAATTACTGTGTACTTCCCCCGAGCTCAGTGCAGCTAAGGCTTCTCTAATCAAATCTTCTTGGCACAGCCCATATTATAGGTGTGACCCTGCTCCTTAAAAGAATAAAGAAATTAAACGTACTTTATTTTCAAGAATTCCTGGGGACTTATAGCATATCATGCTGACTTCTCCTGTGACAAAGACCTAAAAACTATGAAGGTGGTAACTAAATAATATTATTAAAAATATTCTTAAAATTAAGGAACGAAAACATCGATTAGTTTACACAGTAACCCGGAGTGCGCGTTTACGAATTAGTTTAGTTACCTGGTCATCTATTACTTGTATATACATACGTGCAAGCAAGTGGATGTTTTATTTAGTTTACTTGTCATGCACGCACACACACACACACACACACACACACACACATATATATATATATATATATATATATATATATATATATATATATATATATATATATATATATATATAAGGGGAAGAAGTGTATACCTAAGGGCTCGTTTTTCCGTGCCTTGACACAAGAATAATGAGATCTAACAGACAATAATGCCAACGAACATAGAGGGGAACTTACTAGAACCAATGTAAAGTAAATAAGAAGGAAAGGTGGGTGAAAAAATAACTTGCCATGAGCAGGAATCGAACCTACGACCTTCGAATAACACGTTCGATGCTCGAACGCGTCATTCGAACGCGTTATTTGAAGGTCGTAGGTTCGATTCCTGATCACGGCTGGTTATTTTTTCATCCACTTTTCTTTCTTCTTTCTTCTTATTTACATTCCATTGGTTCTAATAACTTCCCCTGTACACTCCTTGGCATTACTGTCCGTTAGATCTCATTACTATATATATATATATATATTTGTGTGTGTGTGTGTGTGTGTGTGTGTGTGTGTGTGTGTGTGTGTGTGTGTGTGTGCAGAAGAATAACTTCGGTTGCCGCAAGGTTCTAAATATGAAAGTAGATGCGCTTTCACATAACAACTGTTTATTGTGCCAACGTTTCGACGGGAACCTCGTCTTTTTCAAGGCATAATAATATTTATACATGTTCCGTGTCTTCTTATAGCCTGTCGAGACAGGAGGGAAGGGGTCAAAAGAAAAGTAAAAAAAGAAAAAAAGAAAAGAGAGAGAGAAAAAACGAAAAAAAGAAGTAACAGCGAAAACAGAGGAGAAACAATAAATAAAATATAGAAAATCTAGGAGAAGAAGCAAGACCAACACGGCGTAATTAGAAAGTGGCAATATCTCAACAGAGTAGGGTAGAGGTAGATGAGCAATGTCATCATTGTCAACAATACCTCCTTCGCACCCACTCCTCCCCAAGTGGGCAGTGTGCCGCCGTTCTTGTATTTCACCTTTCCGTGTAGTCCGCTGGCGGCTCGTTCCTCTTAGAAGTTTAAGACAAGTTAATGGGGAGAGCTTAAGCACTTCGAGTGCGTGCTGGTGGCGTCGGGAGGAATGAAAAAGCCGGTGATTGAGGCGCCGGCATCGATATTCACTATATGTAATGGCTGCTTGTCACTGAAAGAACAGAATGTGCGTTAAAAATTAAAGAAGAAAAAAAGAACAGGGGGGGGGGGGGAGACTGTGCGACATCCGGGACAGTCACCGCACAGTTGCGGCTCACTGGGAAGACATGCGCGCATGTATGAAAAAGCTAACGAAGCCACCTAGCTGTCAGCTCCTTATCAGTGAAGCAACAGAATGTGCGTTAAAACTTAAAGAAGAAAAAAAAGAAAAGAAAGAAGGGGGGTGGGGGACCGACCGTACGACATCCGGGACCACTTATCTGTGCGTTCCGGTTGTGCTTGATGAGGCAAATCATTTCTATGTTGTCAGATGCATAAGCTAAAAACTTTGTTAGCGGGTAATATTATTGTCGTAATGAAACCGGACTAATTAGAGAGAAGCGTTTGCGTCTTTTAGCGGTCGTAACGCTGACAGAGTGCCTGGGTGTTCATTTATACCGTATTTTATCGCGTTAAATTTGTAGATAAAATAAGATTCCCGTTGTTCCTGTTCTCTGATTGTTCGAAAGTTGTTTTCTAGTAGTGTAACCCTGATGTCATCAAAGCTGTGGTCTCTTAATGTGCAGTGTTTTGAAAGTGGAAGGCCTGGCAGAAATCGTACATGTGCCCGATGGTTGTTGAATCTAATTCTAAATGGAGTGTCTGTCTTGCCCACGTATTGCTTGTTACATACCCCACATTCCAGGAGGTATATGACGTTGTCTGAGTCACAGTCTAGTGCACCTGCTATCCTGTGCTTAAAATCCGAGTGGGTATATATATATATAGATATATATATATATATATATATATATATATATATATTATATATATATATATATATATATATATATATATATTGTATATATATATATATATATATATATATATATATATATATATATATATATATATATGCGCACGAACGACGCCTTGTAACCTTCCACAAGGGCCTCGCAGTTGTAGTACTCGACAGTGGGCCCGATGGTCAAGGGTTTTTTTCTCGCTGTGGGCTGTGGCAGTCGCGAATTGATGGAGGCGAAATTGTGTAGAGAGAAGTGTACGCAACTAAATTTAGGCACGCGATAAAGTACACTGAATGGTGAAATGTTCGGAGGCCTCCACCACGGCGTCATATCAACCGTGTCGTAGTTTTTGTGTTGTGAACCGTAATGGGTATTATATTTATAGTTAGGTTCTAGCCCGGCTTTGTTGCTGCATGTTTATTGTTGACTTACGCATGGGCAGCCCTCCTAGCATCTTTACCTTTTTAGCAGAGACAGCTCCTTTGCATACACCAATTCAGTCTTTTTTGTTTTTGTTTTAATCTCCACTAGTGTCTACTTTCTTAGTTTCGCCGTCACTGGAATCCCAGTGTTCTTTGCCAGAAATGTATCAAGAAAGCCGCACTTCAAGGTAAGGGTTCAAAGTGGGAACCTGCCAGATTATCAAATACGCTGGCCCTTAGACACTCAATCAGCAGTCGAAAAGAATGCCTGTCCGACCCAATAAGGTGCATGACCACTAGAGCAGTGATTGGATGGCACCAAGTTCGGCGGCAGCTCATCTAGAAACCAGCGACGAACTCGTACAATATTAACAAAGCCAGTGGCATGAAACTAAAGGCAAGATAATACAAACAAAACAACAACAAAGTAAGCTTGTCTCGTCCCTCTTTCTCGGCCCCCGGAAATACACCTTCCCATACGAAGATGATGTCCATCGGTGTAGCCCGTGCCCAACGTGTTGCTTTGTTTCATAAAAGAGGAATAATTACAGATTATAGTATGAACATGCATTGGCGTGTTACTAATCGTGAATTATTGTGAAAAATCAAGCATTATTTATAATGAAAGCAAGAAAAGCAGGAATGAACAATCTTGAAAGTGATTACAATAGACAAAAGGGGGAAATGAAAAATATACTAGACCTAATTCAACAAGGTGCTCCAATGGTCTCTACAGCCAGTTCTTCTTTCAAGTAGCCAACATCATCTGAGTAGAGAAGAGGCCACAAACGAAAAAAACAGGTTTTTTTAATGCAGGCCTACTTTTCGAAGAGGCAGTTCTAATATTTAATTTTGTTATGTACAGAAACGTCGTGAGTAGATAAAAAAAGTAATGAATTGCTTGTTCAATCTTACAATGCCGTTTTGCTAATGTAAAACTCAGGTTGAGCGTGAAGAAAAGATACAATAGCAAAAAAGAAAATGTCACGCAGGAGGGCTCACCCTTTTATTTGTGACTTCTTTCTTTGCTATCGTCTCTCGCCTTCATAATCAGAAAAAACTGAGCCATAGCAAAACGACATTATTATGCCCCGACTTGTCTAGTGTGCAGTGCTAGTCGATTTTATGGCTAGAAAAAGGAGAGTGAAGCAGGTCCACGAAACTATGAACATTTTAAGTGCACAGCACGAATACGAGAACACACGTTTATGACGCCGGATACATTTCCCACTAATGTTTTTCTTTTCCTTAACAAAGAGAGCATTACTCGTGCCATGTCAAAGGGAATGCCCCACCCAGCGAAGAAGGAAGTATACTGCGCTTTATATAGCACCATCTCTAACGACAATGAACGCTTTTATGGGGGAAAACAACTTTTTGTTTACGTGTGTCTTACGTATTCGGAAGTGAATTTCGAGTATTTGCGATATCATAGTCGCTGCGAATTGTTTTTACCCTGTGTCGAGGAAGACCTTTGCTGCTCTGTTGATTTTACCAGTATGGACGAATCCGTACACCAATTCCGTATACGAGTGAATGTTTGGTCCTCGAACTTCTCCTTTAGATAACTGCTGTACCTTACTAGTTAAACGCTCATACGACTTATACAGCTGAGTCAAACAGTGTATTTTTTTTCACTTAGATTATGTAAAGTACATCCGCCTTATCAACGTCATTGAATTCGCTATCTTTGAGGGTACACCAGTGAGCAATCACTTAGAAAGGTGGATGTGAAGTGCTACAAGACGACGAATCAGCATTCCACTTTGCGTAATATATGATTGTTATTACTTTCAGGCTTGAAATAGAAAATTACAATGGTAGATACTTAGTGGTTTGCAATCAAGCGCAATGATTTCACTGGCAGCAGAGTTATTTTATTAAATCCCATGATTTGACGTGCCGACACTCTGAAATGATTATGTGCCGCGAAAATTGAGGGGCTCATATACAATATGGTGGTTTTGGAACGTTAAACCTCACATATCAATCAATAAAATATGGAGAGGGGTGTGCAGCGGTTTAATTTTGTCCAAATACATTCAGGAACATGTTCATAAATTCAAGTCTATGGGAGTTGTTGCAGATGGCTTCAACCGAAATGCGGTCGCCGTAGTAAGAAAATTAGGTCGCGACTTCGTACTTAGCAGCACAACGTCATAGCCATTCACTAAGCCAGTGCAGCGGTTGACTACTTTATGTTCAAGCAGTAGGTAATAATAATACTTGTTGAGTTTTAACTTCCCAGCAATTCTGACTTCTGCAAAAAAGCAGCCGATGACACTCGGTTTCGATTCCGCGACCTGCGCGCTAGCGCTCGAGACCCCTCTCCGCTACACCACCAAGGTGGGCAAGCAATGGGAAGCCAGCACTTCCCTGATGGCGCTCCTATCATTCCTTCGTGCGAGCCCAAAACTTACAGGATGCGGCAGCTTGGCGAGCTCACTGAGAACCAGCTACTAGGACACAGCCGCCGCGAGGTGTATACTACGGGCCCGCTTTAACGTGCCCTCGTACACGTTGCACGCGCTGAAACGCATGATGAGCGCCGTGCGGCAGTACCCTCGGTTTTGCCCGATGTGCGTCGTGTGGTAGGTACTTTGGAACGCACTAGACCTGAGAAGAATTGGACACTTCGTTGAAAACTTTGACGCAGCGGGTGAGCAGCGATGCCAGTGATTATTCTCCGCTATGGTTTCAGCAACGTGGTGTGCGCGGTCTCTGGCGCCGTCGGATACTTTCGCGAGACTGTGCTGTCGAAAGGACGGACGCTGCCCGATGTACGTATGTGACACAGAAGAAGCAGTATTACCTTTCGACCTAGTGCCCAGCATTGTATGGAATAAACGTCCAGGTGTGTGTGTTGAAATAGCGCTTACGAAGCTCGACGTCGTGTGCTGGTGGCCGCACCAGCTTTGATATAAAAGTAGAGCTTTCTCAGGCAGCACTGAGAATTCAATCAGTCACAGCTATTTTGAGCGAGAACATCGCAATTACGTAGTTGGTAGTCGCAGCTCTTGCACTGTATATTGCAGAAGCTGTTTCGCTACGCGCTTTCCTTCATGGTATGTTCAACGACTCTATAGCATGAACCCACAGAATGCGCGTATCGCAGTCTTTAAAATAAATTTTGCAAGTTAACTGTGAATTAGGAAATGAATGTCTAAGACAACCTTCACATGAAAGGTCAGTGTACAGCGAATAATATTGGTTTGAGCGCATATGCAAACATGACGCAGCGGTCGTGCTTTAACGAAGTACACTCACCATCGTCTGCAGACCACTCGCAAGATTGCAGTCGGGCGTCGTCTAAGCCTGATACCTGAAAAAACGAATGCCTTTGAACAACCTGGTAATAATTGACTTTGTGGTGGTTGTGTGGTGTACATGCACCATGTGGTCAGTAATACAACACGCGTAGATTGTCACGGTTTTGCTACCAGTCATCGTCTTGTAACCGGTCTGGAACACTGGGCACATGACATTCCGATATAATACCGTATTCACTCGAATGTCACGCGAGGCTTTTTTTTTTCAAATTTTTGCTGCTAAAGCTGACCCTCGCGTGCCAAGTACCGAAATTATACCTTTTTTTTTTCTTCCTATACGGGGTGAAATATTACCACTTCCGTTACAATTGAGGCCGTGTTACAAGAAAATAAATACGGTGAGTTTATTATACGGCACGATATGCTTACGCAACCAACGTCTTCATGTGCTTTCTTGAACGTTTTCAAAGCAAGCTTTAATTCAAAGACGCGTTACATTTTCCAGAGCACCAATCACTGCGCGTTGATGGAAATCGACGCCGGAGGGAGTCCATCGTGAATGCTCTGGATTATTCTTGCTGTTAATAAATCTTTTTGTGGTTGTGGCATTCGTAACGCCGCATTCGTAACAATAACGCTGGTCTCCAAGCTTCTTCTTCTTTTTCCGATGATCGTGCACGGTGGCATGGTTCACGTTGGTACTTGTAATGTACTTGTAATGTTTGCGGCCGTGCTAGACAGGGTGGTGCTTCATGTTCGAGGAAACTCCAGTGCAGGTTCTTGCGGTATGTTCATTTGCGAGTGGCAGTGTTATCGTCCCTCAACGAGAATTTTGCATAGAAGATGCCATTTCAGACATTAGACTGAATGTTATAAGTCAAAACATGTGGCGTAGATTGAATAATACGAATCCTTTAAAGGAAGACTTGCACCCTGAGTAAATCGTTGTTTTTTTTATTTTGCTAAAGCAATATATATCCAACAAATTTATGTGTCTTAAAATATTTATATATATTAACCAAGTGAACTGGAATATACATTCGTCAGCTGCACATTGTGCTATCTCCTCTGAATGTGTGGTAATACATTACGTAGAACCGCAAAAGAGGGTAGAGGCAGAAGGATTGAAATTTCGCATTAGAAGTTTTTCTTATGTCAAAGTAGCATACGCATCTTTTTGTCGAGATGACTGCTTAGGGTTGCACATGAACTGAATTCCAGGGAAATCTGGCAGCGGAGGCCACGTTGCGCGTCTCATCGTGTGGCGAGCGACCATAAAACCACCGCCCATCTCCTCTACTAGCTTTAACACTGGCTCCTGTGCGCCTGTACCCGGACTAAAACAGCCAGTGGCTCAAACTGGAAGCAAAATGGCAGTTGAAAGTAAAATTACGCTATAATTCTCACCGTCTGCCACCAGGGCATTTCCGGGGCAAATATGTCATGGTGCACAAAGTTATTGGCCGGCGCAGCCTTTACGGAAGATGTCCCGGTGAATAGATACGTGTGCACCGAGTCAAGCAAGTCGTGTGGACAGCATAGGAGGCAACGCCTGGGCGACGCCGAGAAGGACAAAACAGAACTGAATACAATGTAATCATCAGTTACACACAGTAAATGCAACATCGGTGATTGTCTGATAGTCAAGCACTTCTTACCGTAAAAGACCGGGCGTTATTTCACTAAAGGAATGTAGACCAACACCCCAACACCTGGTGAACTATCGCCTCTCTATCGGAATTCGTGCTCGCGATTGGCATAATGAGGTGTCTATGAACAAAATCACTCCACTTTTTTTTATGAATTCGTCTGATGAACCGACACCCCGCCACGGTGGTCTAGTGGATAAGGCACTCGGCTGCTGACCCGCTGGTCGCGGGCTCGTATCCCGACTCGGGCAGCTGCATTTCCTATGAAGGCGGAAATGTCGTAGGCCCGTGTGCTCAGATTTGTGTGAACGTTAAAGAACCCCAGGTGGTCGAAATTTCCAGAGCCCTCCACTACGGCGTCTCTCGTAATTATATAGTGGTTTTGGGACGTGAAACTCCACATATAAATCAATCAATCAATCTGATGAACCGACAGTGGACCCCCTTCTTTGATCAAGTCAGTGAGTCATCCTTACCAAGAAACTTCAGTTTGTCTTTCGTCTGCGTCAGCTGTTGATAAGCTGTGAAACCTATGAATTCTCTGTTTCGCAATATGAAAAGACAGCCCGAGATCGTATACTCCGTTATCAATTAGAGGCTGTTTCAGTAGTGTGGGGTGACTGCAACATCAAGCAAGCAACTCTTCATGCCCTTCATTATTTGTGAATTTTACAGTGGTAGAAGGTATTTTTTTTCTACTTCATTTCACTTATTTACGACTTCGCAAAGTAGAGGGCAGGGGAAGAAAAATTTTGGCCGAGCTCGACTATGCTGTCACAGAACGAGCGCTAAAAATGAGCGCGCCGCCAAATTCTTGCGACAACGGGCGGGAGAAACGCCGCGAGGTCAAAAGAAAAAAAAGAAAACAAGCATCCAGGGCTCCCCGGGCGCGCGACGCCTCTCCTCTCGGAAGCGGCGAAGCGATGAACCTCCTCACCCCACAGCGGCGGCCGAGCAAGGCCGCGATTTTTCTAGAACGAACGGGGCGGGGTCAGACCGATTGAATCATCCTCCGGGGAGGGCAGTCGAACCGTCTCGTGCCTTCGCTGCGCGTCGCGCCGACGAAATGAGGAGAACGTTCTGGAAGGTGGCGCGGAACGTATTTAATCGAGCAGCCGAGACGAGAAAGCAGGAGGAGACGGAAGTTAACGCCAGAGCGCGTAGGGATTCTGCCGTGTAGTCGGCGAAGGTTTCGTTCGTAGTGACGAAGCAGGAGATAGAGAGGAATTCCACCTGAGGGGTGAAGGCTCGGCTACAGGCAAGAGCGTGTGTTTACCGCTATTGAGCGAGGACGCGTGGCAACAGCTGCGTGTGTGAAGCCGACGGATTTCCGGCGAAGAAGTTGAAGTTTGAAGAGTGGCCAATTGAAGACGGGAGGTTTCCTGGAAGAAAAACTTCGAGGGCTGCGGAACGACAACAACGCTGGACTTTGAGTGAGTGATTCTCGGAAGAGTATCATCTCGACTTTGGTTCCAAGAACTTTGGACTGAATAGGATTTCTATCTCTTTAGTCTTTAAGTGTCTTGGTTGTTCAATGCATGCGACTGCATTGTAGTGCGTATCGTTGTCTGTGTCCGTAGTTTTGAGTGTGGCTGATTGTACCGTGTAGTACGTTGTTTGATTGGTGACGTATTGTATGTAACTATTGTGGAGTGTGCATTTTTGTGTTTTGTTTTCGATCTGCCATTATTGAGAATATAATTTGTTTGTTTATCAACTCTCGGCTCTGACTTGTTCTTTGGGCCACAGTCGGCGTCCGCTGGCGCACCAAAAAGGACCACTTCTAAATTGTCCACGCTTTCGTGGTGCGGTTCGGGGGGGCCGATACTTTGGCTCTTGGAATTAGCCCGGCGATCGCCTCCCTAATAAACGGGACAGGTGTGACAATTAATCTGGCGTCCGCAATACAGGACCTTTTGGTGCACAGTGTGTCCAAAGTAGTGAGAAAGAGCCTCGAGTTGTTGATAGTGCTATCAGAAGGAGGAGGAGGAGGAGGAGGAATAAATGAGGAAGGACAGGGAGGTTAGCCAGTTCTCAGACCGGCTGGCTACCCTGTACTGGGGAAGGGGGTAAGGGGGATAAAAGATGAGAGAAAAGAGAAGTTGTAAAAAAAGAGAGAGAAGTTCATCAGACGATCCACGACGCTGTTTGCAGTCTGTCTCTAAGACCACTTGCCCGCAGAAAGCGCAACAACGCTCTCAATGCCTTGCGCGCAGAGGACGGTCTCGGCCAGTGTCCTAATACCCTTTCTTCCGACAATTGGCGATTGTCTATTTTATCTAAAGCTTTTGACAGTTCTTTTCTTGGCACGCTGAAGCGGGGACACTCGCAGAGAAGATGGGAGAAAGTCTCTGCGCAGCCACAGTTGTCACATGTCGGGCTTCTGGCCATTCCGATTCGAAACGAATAAGCATTTGTAAAGGCCACCCCAATCCACAGACGGCACAAAAGTGTCTCCTCTGCTCTGGTTATTCCTGATGGAAGACGGAGCTGTAGGTGTGGGTCCAAATTATGAAGGCGGACGTTGGTGAATGCCGGTGAATTCCACTGAGCGAGTGTCAGTTCTCGTGCAAGTGATCGAAGCCTTGCAGCGGCGTCCGTTCTTGATAATGGTATAGCTACACAAGGGGCATCGTCATGAGCAGTTCGGGCTGCTTCATCTGCACGGTCGTTTCCATCAATGCTGCAGTGGCCTGGTATCCATTGATATGCTATGTCATGTTGTTTCTCTATAGCCCAGTGATGGAGCAGTCGTATTTCAGCAATTAGCTGTTCGTTTGGTCCATGACGATATGGCGAGGCAATTCCCTGGAGAGCTGCTTTGGAGTCAGAGAATATTGACCATGTCTGTTGCGGTGCTATCAGAAGGATTTTGTGTGTTGTTCAGTGTTCTCGTTAACGAGTGTAGGGGAGTGTTCCGATAGACTGATTTAGGCAGATACTTTTTGCACGCGGCAAGGTTTTATTTGAGAGTTGCGAGACACCATGGATCTCGAAAAGTTAGTTGCTCTGGGTGAGAAGATGGGTCTTTCTGGCGCCGAACTACGGAAGTGGGTCACCCAGAGGGAAAAAGAAGAAAAAGAGTGGGTCAAAGAGGAAAAGGCAGCTGAGCTGGAAAGGGAGAAGTTGGCAGCCGAAAGGGCGAGAGAAGAAAGAGAGGCAAGGGAGCGACTGCTGAAAGAAGAAAGAGAGGAAAGGGAGCGGCAGCGTCAGCACGAGATGGAACTCGAGCGGCTCCGTTTGCAACAGCGAAGCGAAACTCCCGTCCAAGCTAGAGTTGAAAGCAGCGAACGGGAAGATCACGGCTTCCGCTTGAACCCAAACAAGCTGCTCGTAGCGTTTGATGAAAGGAAGGACGACCTAGACGCGTACCTCCACAGATTTGAGACGATTGCGAGGAGCCAGAATTGGCCGGAACAGCAATGGGCAACTGCTTTGAGTACCTGCTTGAGTGGTGAAGCGCTCAGTGTGTACGGTAGGCTGACGCCGACCGATGCAGCCAACTACGCAAAGGTGAAAGCTGCTTTGTTGAAGCGATTTAGATTCACTGTGGAAGGATTCCGGGACAGATTTCAGACAGGAAAGCCAGCTGATGGTGAGACAGCTACGCAGTATGCCGCCTGACTTTGCCATTATTTCGACAGATAGGTTGAACTTTCAGGGACAGCGCACAAGTACGATGAACTTAGAGAGCTCCTAATTAGAGAACAATTTCTTACTAGTTGCCACCCAAACCTGTCACTGTATTTGAAAGAGAGGAAAGCTGAGTCACTTGAAGGAATGCTTGAATTGGCTGATCAATTCTTGGAAGCACAAGGTGGAACTAATTTGGCCAAGGTCAAGAAGGAGTGTCCCGATGATTCGAAGAAATTGGCTCCCGAAGAAAAGAAGCGTACACCAGAGAGCATTCAGCGATGTTTTCTGTGCAACCGAGTGGGTCATCGCGCGAAAAACTGTCGAACGATCTTTACGAGCCCTACGGTTGTAAAATGTTTCAAGTGTGGACAGACTGGGCACAAAGCAGACGCATGTCGAAACGGAGCGAGTCAAACTCACCAGGTATCCTGTGTGCAAGCGGCACCGAAATCTGATAATAATGCCGTCACTGATGGATTCGTAGAGTTGAAGAATGGGGAGAAAATTCCTATTGTGGGTGCTGTAATGTCAAAACAGCCAACAGGTGTTACGAAAGGAATGCCAACGCTGCCTGGAAAAGTTGCGGACAAAAAGATTACGGTGTTAAGAGATACCGGCAGCTCCACGGTTATCGTGCGGAGAGATTTGGTACGGGAAAGTGAGTTGACAGGCAGAACGAAGCCGGTTTGCCTAATTGACCGTACGGTTCGGATGCTTCCCGAAGCAGAAATTGAGGTTGAAACCCCGTACTTCAGCGGGAAGGTTACTGCTTTATGCATGACGACCCCCCTGTATGACCTTGTCATCGGAAACATCGACGGGGCGCGAGGGCCAAGTGATCCAGAATGTTTGGGAGAAGACCCGAAGATAGAGCCCTCGCCAACACAGCGGCCGCGAGATACAGTGGAGGAGCATCCCGTGACGGATCTCACTAGAGCACAAGGTGAAGCTGCGGCGCAAGAGACAGCGAAGGAGAAGACGATCGTGTCGAATAAGTTCACGGGCCGAGCAACCGGACTTACGTCGGCACGACCTCAACCGACCGACAGTGTAAAGGAGACGGAGTTGGCCAGCCGGGCAAAATGTAGAGGCATGATCAAACGGGAAAATAAACAGACAGGACCCGTCGAATGTAATGACGCGTTAATGGTGTCGGAAGAGACAACGATGGCTGAGACGACGCCTCAGATATCATCGTTGGAAAGGGCTCGCCGAAAAAGAACGTGGAAACACAAGAAGAGATCGAGCGAGTACCGCAAAAGGGGGCGCAAGCGCTGCTCGAAGTACTCAGGATAAGTGCTGAGGTCGAATCAGAATGTGTTTGGCAGTGTTGAGTGACATATGTTGTGTTAATGTTCTTGTTATCCTGTGTCTCAAGTGTATGTCGAGCGAGTCAGTGTTCTGTGCGATGATGTGATGTATAGTGTTGTATAATTGTTGTATAGACAGAACTTTGTACGTTTGTATTGTTTGGAATGTGTGATGAAGTGTTGTAGGCATGTACCTGTGGCTATATTTCATGTGTTGTGGAATTGAACTACAATGTACGATTGTATTGAGCGATCTATTGTGAATGTGACGTGACATGAGCGACGGACCATGTTACAGTCTTTGAGTGTGTGGTGATCTTTCGCGCTCGTTTGTGTGGTTTTGAATATTATGAGATAATATTCTTAAAGTGGGGGGCAGTGTCACAGAACGAGCGCTAAAAATGAGCGCGCCGCCAAATTCTTGCGACAACGAGCGGGAGAAACGCCGCGAGGTCAAAAGAAAAAAAAAGAAAACAAGCATCCAGGGCTCCCCGGGCGCGCGACGCCTCTCCTCTCGGAAGCGGCGAAGCGATGAACCTCCTCACCCCACAGCGGCGGCCGAGCAAGGCCGCGATTTTTCTAGAACGAACGGGGCGGGGTCAGACCGATTGAATCATCCTCCGGGGAGGGCAGTCGAACCGTCTCGTGCCTTCGCTGCGCGTCGCGCCGACGAAATGAGGAGAACGTTCTGGAAGGTGGCGCGGAACGTATTTAATCGAGCAGCCGAGACGAGAAAGCAGGAGGAGACGGAAGTTAACGCCAGAGCGCGTAGGGATTCCGCCGTGTAGTCGGCGAAGGTTTCGTTCGTAGTGACGAAGCAGGAGATAGAGAGGAATTCCACCTGAGGGGTGAAGGCTCGGCTACAGGCAAGAGCGTGTGTTTACCGCTATTGAGCGAGGACGCGTGGCAACAGCTGCGTGTGTGAAGCCGACGGATTTCCGGCGAAGAAGTTGAAGTTTGAAGAGTGGCCAATTGAAGACGGGAGGTTTCCTGGAAGAGAAACTTCGAGGGCTGCGGAACGACAACAACGCTGGACTTTGAGTGAGTGATTCTCGGAAGAGTATCATCTCGACTTTGGTTCCAAGAACTTTGGACTGAATAGGATTTCTATCTCTTTAGTCTTTAAGTGCCTTGGTTGTTCAATGCATGCGACTGCATTGTAGTGCGTATCGTTGTCTGTGTCCGTAGTTTTGAGTGTGGCTGATTGTACCGTGTAGTACGTTGTTTGATTGGTGACGTATTGTATGTAACTATTGTGGAGTGTGCATTTTTGTGTTTTGTTTTCGATCTGCCATTATTGAGAATATAATTTGTTTGTTTATCAACTCTCGGCTCTGACTTGTTCTTTGGGCCACAGCCGGCGTCCGCTGGCGCACCAAAAAGGACCACTTCTAAATTGTCCACGCTTTCGTGGTGCGGTTCGGGGGGCCGATACTTTGGCTCTTGGAATTAGCCCGGCGATCGCCTCCCTAATAAACGGGACAGGTGTGACATATGCTTCCAAGCCTGTTACAATGCAGCGTCACGCAGTCGCAGTACACACATTTTGCACAATAAAGAATACTAAAAAATCAACATGACAAACATTCAGTACATGCAGAGAGTCATCAGCATTTTAAAGAAAATAAGCACTCGGATTACTTCATAACGACCACTTCACACCTTAAAGTCCAGATATCAGCTTCATGAGAAAAACGCTAGTAGCTCACACCTACAACATACAACAATGTTAACATCATTTCGTGCTAAAACATTTAAAACCGGATGTAAAGTAATTCTTAACACTTGAGTCTCATCCTTTGTGCGTGAGGACTTGGCTTTAATTTTTCCAGTAGCCTTAAACAGCACAAAAAACTCATTCAGGTAGTACAACTATGTTTTTGAGCATCAATAATTTTTATTTCATATTTATGCAGGACAACTAGGCGTTATTTATACCGACTAAATACTTTCGGGATAGCAGCAATTTGAAAAAAAAAGTCGGCAGATTCCACGTACCTGGGAATCAACGTTATGCGAAGAATGCGGAGAGAAGGTGACTGTGTTGCATGTTTTTTAATTGAGCGACACGTCATGAAATGACGCTAAATTTATGTACAATTGTTGCACGCACACACATATGTTGAAGAGCTGTGGATATGCAATGATGTCAGCTGGAACATGCGTATTAGCAACACTAGAAGCCGATATGTAGCGTTGATTCTTGCGAACGTGCTGACCCTGGACACTGCTACATAAATCAACTTCTACGCATGGAACCTAACCACAATTGACGTTAACCTGACGGGACGGCTGTATCAAAGGAGTACAAGTAATGTTTATAAAATTGGGTTGGCAGCACTGCAACTATACTATTGACGTTTCACGAAGATTAGTATCTATTTGAAAAGTATATATAGTTCCGAGACCTGGCGTTGCTCTGTGGTAGAATGCTTTACCGCGACGCAGAATGCTTAGGTTCACTTTCTGCTGGGACCCTGAAAATACTGGGGGTCAGCCACCTGTGGTCCATATCCGCATGCCAGTGGCACATACCCGCCCTTGGGTATGTGCCACTGTCTGGCGGGAAGTGTTTGACTACGTGCGCGACGGGATGATGACAATATTCATGTCTTGACCAGTGCGTAATATTGGTGAAACCATCTTACCCTCTAGTGCTAATTTTGGTGTACGCCAAGTCAAGAGGGTGACAACAAGAGCACCCAACGTAATCTGCTAGATAGATAGATACGCTCAACGTCCCTGAAGTCCGCTAAGAAATGCTTCACATTTGAAAGCTGCGCAGAGGGATAATTTCTGGGCAAAGCGTGAATAAAGCGTAAAGGTTTATTTTGTAGAAAAAAAAACGTTTCTAAATTTGTGAGCTGGGTAGTGCCCCTTACAAGCTGGCAATTTTTACTTGTGACATGAACAGAGATTTGAAAAGCAATAGTCTTGTTTCGGTAGGAACGCGGTTATTATGGTATGAAAGACCAATAAAGCGGGAGGGAGCTAAGCCTACTATAATAGTATGAATACTCCAAAGTAGCTTTTCATTAAACCAGACACACAGGGCTTTGAAAGCTGAAACAATTCCTATGCTTTCAGGCCCATAGCTTACAAATTGATAGCACAGCACAGTTTTACCTTCTGGACAAAAAAATTGTCGCTTTTGTTTGAGTCGCATTAATTTGCAAAGCATTTACGTTTGCTCATCGCTAGAGAATGCGAAGCAATATGTTGGTTTCCCCAGTAATTCCTTTCGATCTTCACCACTAAAGAAAACACTCATGGTATGATCGGGAGAACAAAGTGTGACGCATTAGTGAAATGAACCACTCTATTGAACACAAATAGGATGAGCCACGCACCACAATGGAATCAGTGACTCAAGGCCGACTGGTTTGTCTTGTGGTCACACTGCCCCTCACCTATTGTCGACACAGACACGCCGGAAGTCCAGGAAGATATATGATACTGTGCACGTACAACGGTCTTCATTTTGTTGTTATAAGAAAACAGCGATGTTGAAGTTTTAGTCAATTTTTATATATCTCAACATGGTTAACTGTTGTTATCTTTTTGAAATGTCACCCTTCTCCTGCTAAAAAATTCTATTAATTGCTTATGATGTTTCCATGCAGTGTTTTTACCCGGACACTGTGTTCTGACTTGTTTTCACTGTTGCTACTTTGATTGTGATTGCAATAAATTCGACGCCGCATCTTTTACAATGTGCGATAACCAACCTTCACTCTTCCTTATGATTCAGTGCAAGTATATCAATAAGCTAAGAATAAATATAAAGAGGCATGAACGAACCAAAAAGGAGAACACACCAACATACATGGGCGCACAATGTCAAAGACTCGGCCTATTTTTTTTTCTTTTCTGAGGACTTCAAGAAATCAAAAATAGTGAGTTCACAATTTTTTTTGCAGCTTCACTTCCAGCGGTTGTATAAAGCTTGCTTTCAATACAGAAAATGCTCTACAGTCTGCTGCTGAACGAACATCGCGACAAGTGGATGTAATAAATTATGCCCCCATGTCACTTTTGTTCACCTTGAATTGTTCGGACACCACAATCAGGCCACGTCAAACTGACGGGGGATGTTGTTCTGAAACAGCTGTTGACACTTTCTGTCAGCACATAGCTTGCCTGCATCACATAACCAGGCGAGGCAATGTACACCTTCCAAAAATAGTCGAATTACGCTGAGGAACCCTGTCCACATTGCGTTGTGACGTGAAACAAGAATGCAGGAGAGCGAAATTGGTGTCAAACATTTCCGACAGCAGACAGACTCAATGACATGCCCTCTCACATGTTGGCTACCTCGACAGCAAGCGTTGGAAGACGTTATTCTGACTTGTTTTGACGCTATAAGCGGAGCCTTTTGTCAACTGTGAAACAGATGATGATGATGATGATTCCGCGGCCATGGATCGTACCGACTCAGGGGGATCGGCTAAGAATCGATGACTTAATTCAGTAATTTTTTTTATATTCAATGTCCAAACCAGCCACCAGAGAAAAAAAGAAAAAGAAAAGACACCCTAGGCCGAATGAAAGAAATGCAATAGTTGTTTGTCACTCGTTCAGATCAGACAATAATTCATTACCTTGAATAGGAATTAGCGTGGTTATACAAAGCTCCTGTTTATGTTGGAATATTTTTGAGGAATATTAATCACGCAATTAAAAGCTTAATTCTTTTACTTTCATTAAGGTACTTACAAACTGCATAGAAAACGTTCTCGTGGCTGAAGCCCAGATCGGAAGCACCGAAGGAAAGTATGTTTTCTATTGTGAAGTTCAGCCACAGGCTAGTAAAAGAGAGGAATAAAAAGTCTTTTTCTTAGCAATTTGTATCGGTGACACCATAAAAAATACTGATCTGTTGTTTCTGTTTCTGAACAAAAGTTGCCTAGCGGTGATATCGCCAGACCAGCCCTATGTGAACAGAAATTTAACGGAAGGACACCACATCGAAATCTGGTTATTAGGGCTTTCAACTGCCTTGTAGGACACCAATAAATTTTCCACGGAAATCATAAGTAAGTAAATTCTGGTGTTGACACTAGTGCTTCCATAACGTCTGCACGAAGCGAAAGTTTTCTGTATTTTGTCACAGTTATAGTGGCCACTTCGGGAAGGACTGATAATACTGGCCCTTCCAATGCTGTTCGTGCTAGAGAGTCGGCGATTTCATTTACTTCTAAGCCACAATGACCAGGTACCCATACTACTTTCAGTAGCTGCAGCTGAGGAGGGACTAGCACAACGAGCGTCTTTAAGGCCATCAATTTTGCTGACGCCGTAATCTACCTACATACTGACAGAGAATCCCTGATTATGATCGCGTTATAGGCATTCAAAGGTAGCTTTCGCAGTGCTAGAACTATTGCCAACAGTTTAGCTTGAAAAACTTGGGTGAAATCCGGTAATCTTAATGAAAAAGACCAGTCAAGCGAATGGGAGTATACACCTACACCTGTCTTTTCATCCATGACTGAAGCATCTGTGGCCATAATATTATTCATTTCTGCATGTGCAAGATAATCCTGCAGTCGACTATTTAGGACCCTATAGATTTGTAATTTGGGCTTAGAAAGAAAAATCTCATCGAATTCTGTTTAAAGATTCTGATTTGTAACCTGCGCCGCAATCACATCTCGAATTTTTACATTTATCCTATCTATAGTTGTTTCTGGACAAAAGCAATCTGAGGTGTTTGAAACCGAGGCCAATGGGCAAGAAAAAAGGTGTCTGGGTCATTTGTAAAAGCATATTCCGATTGTCTTGGCGCATAGCTATAAAATTTCAGAAACGTCTGAAGCGTTAGGATACAAAAACGTCAAGGCAATGTATGTAATCTTGCTTCCTGAAACAAAACATCGTTTGTTACAAACCTAGAAAGTCCTAGACACAATCTCAAGGCTTCTCGTTCAAGCATAACCAGAGGCTTTATTTTGTAAGTAGGGCCACTTGAGAACAGTAGGTGCCTAAATTCTGGCATTGGTCGCATATACATTTTATATATCATCAGCATTGTGCTTCTGCGTAAGCCATATCGACGGCTTCTCAGTCTACAAAGAATTCCTAAGGCGCGTTTTGCTTTAGATTCCATGCTTTCTATGTGCGGAGTCCAGTTAAGGTTGGAATTATAAATTACTCCCAAATATTTAAGAGATTCCACCTGCGGAATGGGCTCTTGTTTATAACATATTAAAATTTAGATGGGATCTGATAACAGGAATATCAATACTGCACTCTTGTTTACATTTAAGGTCATGCAGACTGCATCAGGCCATCTCTCTAGCATATTCACATATCTCTGTAGATTTTGATATAAAGAATATATGTCACTATGTGCCGTAAAAAATGTAATATCATCAGCATATACAAACACCTTAACGTCCTGGCAAGGCGGGATTGTGCTCATTATTATGTTAAATAGAACTGGCGAAATAGAAGCCATACTGCATGATTCTCTCTATCGGCAGGATAAAATTGAAAATACGGGTGTCTTAAAGTGGTGTCGGCTGCTTCTTCTCGATTACCATGTAATACAAAAGAACAATAGTAATAACTTAAGAATTTTCACAAGATAAAAGAGCCGGAGACCATATGTATAGCAAAATATCAATAGTCATCACGCAAATACACAAAGTTTCGGACTTGACTTTGGAATAGACGGCATCATGTGATTACGTTAAAAGCCCGCGTCACGGCAATTCTGCTGTCAGTGTCAGCGGCGTTGGTTATACGAGATAAATTGGCGTTGGCAAAGGGAAAATTGTGATGAATGTAATTATTAAACGTCAAGTGCTGATTGAATCGAGTGCAGATATTCTGCACGACAGTCAGCTGTTCTACAATAAAGACATGCCAACACCAGAAACGGCTGCAAAAAAAAAAAGCTTTAGAGGCTCGATGTATTGCGAGGAGTCACGTTAACAGATGAATTGCACTAGGCGTCGCACAATGGAAATCGGGCGGCCACGATTGAGTGGTTCAATGTACTACTCATTAGAAAGTGCTCAGCGAAAATTGACCATTACCATCCACAGCATAAACATAGTACCTATAGGTGCGTAGGTGCATTTATCACTTTGCGGACGAACAGTGGGCACTTCGTTATATTCGCAAAACCATGAAATATGGCGTAATGGGCACTTAAGACTTCTGCTTGCCGGAGGAATGCAAGGAGAGTTTAGAGCGGCCAATGTCACGTGCGCAAACGTTCCTTCTCTCGCAGTAATGTTAGGGTGGCATGCAATCAAGAAACATACAGCGCATGGGAAGACAAGGTCGAAGACATGGCACAGAAAGGTGCATGATGATGATAATGATGATGATTACAAGGCGCCTTTGTGTGTCCCTTCCATCTGTTCTCGTCTTTCCACGTGCTATAAGCTTCATGACCTATCTTCGCGCCGCATTTGAGCTGTCCGCCGAGAAGCGGAGCGTGTCAAACGAATGAGAAGACGACGCGAATGAGGCTCGATTACGCTATCACGTTCAACCCTCGAAATTGAAACTGAAGTGTTCTCCAACTGTTTCAACTGTGTCATGATCCCTGAAAGTGTCAGCATGTTAAATAAGAAAATCAGCACACGATCGTAACAAAATCATAACTTCATGGAAACATGTCAAGCGTATACTATAGTTTTGTAACGATCAAGTGTTCTGAGAAGTAAGTCTAACTTTTATTGTTGATGAAACATGTTTCTTTTTTCCAAAATCTTTTGAATAAACCCGTATCTTTTTTCTGACGGTTTGCCACCGGTAATTGATAGAACCTTTTATGTTTCTTATTCTTTATCTTAAAGCAATACACTTGCTATCAGTGTGCTTCATGAGCAATGATATCTTGAACACCCAACAAGATTATAGACATCTTTGTCTAGAAGGTCATAGTATCACACATTGGTTGATTGATGTATATGTGAGGTTCAGCGTCTCAAAACCACCACAAGAAATTGAGAGTTGCCGTAGAAGAGGGCTCTAGAAATTCCGACCACCTGCGGTTCCTTAACGTGCACCCGGATCAGAGAACACGGGCCTGCATCAGTTTCGCCTACATATGAAATTCAGCTGCCACCGTCGGGACTCAATCTCACGAGCTGCGGGTCAGCAGCCGAGTACCTTAACCACTAATAATTGATTTATATGTGGGGTTGAACGTCCCAAAACCACCATATGATTATGAGAGACGCCGTAGTGGACGGCTCCGGAAATATTGATCACCTGGGGTTCTTTAACGTGCACCCAAATCTGAGCACACGTGCCTACAACATTTCCGCCTCCATCGGAAATGCAGCCGCTGCTGCTGGGATTTGATCCCGCGACCTGTGGGTCAGCAGCCAAGTACCTTAGCCACTAGACCACCATGGTGGGGTTCGTAGTATCACAGTAGACTGCACGTTTTGTTCAGAAGATAGAATATTCAGGCAGTGCCTCAGACGGTGCAATAATGCACCTTCTGAGGCAGCGTGTAAAAGCCTCGGAGGATGGGATTATTGCCTCAAATTTTCTTTTCTTGCACAAATTAGACGAAAAAAAAAACAGCTTTGTGCATGAGTCTGTAAGAATAGTTCACAACAAAACAAATGGCACGACCTTCAATTTATCTTGAACAGAAAGCGAGCAGAAAGACAGCAGTAATGTTGTAACAATCTGTGCATCCACGCAGTATAGCTCCACGCAAAGACAGAAAAAAATTTGAAGCCATTGAGGAACATACTACTAACATGTTGTGCATGTACGTAGTGTTTCATTTATGCGCGTTCATATTTCGCACGCCTTTACCCTGATGTATATTTCTATGTGTTATTGTAGCTGTAGCAGCCCATCGCTTCAATTTACGCTTCCCTACGTTAACCAGTTATAGTTAACTCTCATATACTGTCGCTTGTCATGTCGGCATAGAAGCGTGGGGAGCTGTTTTACCTTGCCACACAAGCACTTACGTTTCCGAAACTGTCCGAGACAGTTGAAATTGCTTTCACAAGGTAGTGATGAAGAAATAAAAAAGTACCAAACAAAACTTTTTTCAACGGGCTTCTCTTGCAGTAAGCTGCGTCGCCGAAGTAACATATAGAGCATATTAGTGGTGAAAGTGGTAGGGCACTTCATCAACAATCACTGTTCCTATTATTTCATGAATAATTCAATGAGATGAGTCTCAAATTGGATGGGTGTAGTCTTCCTATTCATAAGAGCAGACACTGTTCTGAATTTCGCAGCCTTTCAAGCACTTCCCGATTTCGACATCCTCATGCACTATAGTGTTTCTGGACTGCATATCCTATGATTGTGAATTTCCATCGGAGGCTTCGGAACGCCTTCTGTGCGGGTCTTTCTGCCTTTTCTAACGCAAGTTACTTCCTGCTCGGCAAATTAAAAACCAGACTGCGTTCATTAAAAGGCGCAGTCTGGTAATAAAATATGATACACCGATGGGCATGCCCTCCTCCCTCATCTTATTGAGCCGTCAATTATAGCTGCTTTTTGCGCAGGAAATCTGTACGCTTTATCCCCATTACAAAAGCAGTGCAGGAAGGCAGCATAAGCGTATACTTAATGGAACTCTCTGAGCTTCAGTTCTTTTCTCATGTCTCCATTGCTTACTAGCTACAATTTCGATGCCTGTTATGATGCTCCACATCATGAACAGCGTTCAGTAAGAAAGCCCCTTTCAAGCTACAGGATTAGAAATCATGCCATATATTCCGGTAGTTTACAAACAACTACGGAATCAAAGGCAACAAGCGGCGAAAGCGTTCGCAAAAGCCACTGGTAAAGACTCAGAAACTACCTTCATTCCGAGCTCCCGGTCCTAGACACGACACATCTAACAACACGAAAGAGAACTTTCCGTGTGAATCTGGTTCACAGGGCTAAAATAATATTTACAGTTTCGCGCAAAAAGTGATGCATTGACGAGATATGCAATGCATATGAAAGCTACAAAGAGGATTTGTAGTTTTATCTACGCCATATGGAGCAATTTGGCGTACACATTGAATCAATGAGCATGATGTCTGCACCGGGAAACAAACACATATCCCCCAACGGCCCAGAGCCCTGGTTTTCTCAACTCGCTCAAGATCACTGCGAACCCCCTTTTAGATTCTTTGAGATAATTCTACTTGCAACACTGGTGCGCGAGACATCGAAATTATGCCAGTGGAAACTTTCCTAATTAGGCTGCCAGCCCCTTCGGCTGGCTTAACCTTTAAAATTTTCACGCATTACTTGCAAGATGGAGCACCAACCGCGCATACAACCGTCTTCTAAGAATTTGGCCTGCCCAGCTGGGCTTGCAATGGTTCTTACACCATGATGAGTAAGGCAAACTAGGTCGTAAACCAATTGATGCTGATTGATTGATACGTGGGGTTTAACGTCCCAAAACCACCATATTATTATGAGAGACGCCATAGTGGAGGGCTCCGGAAATTTAAACCACCAGGAGCTCTTCAACGTGCACCCAAATCTGAGGGCACGGGCCTACAGCATTTTCGCCTGCATCGAAAACGCAGCCGCCGCAGCCGGAATTCGATCCGGAGACCTGCGAGGTCGTAAACCGATTCCGTCTCTTTACTACACTTGTTACGGGTGTAAGTCAATGATGCGGAGCAGAGATGAGTCGGGAAAATCTGAGATACGGAGTCAGTGAACATTTCATAGTTGCTGGATTATTCAGTGGGTCCACCCGCAGGTAAATTAGGCTGCATGTTAGATCCACAGGTATCATGCTCCCCCCTTCCCAAGCTCAGCATGGTCAGCGTCTCTCCCCAGCACACGCACTTTACCCCGCGAGAACATTACGTGCTCTCTCTCTAATGCCTTCTCTCGATTGCAAATTGTGCCCCATACGGAGCGTGACAGAAACATATCGCACGTGGATTTTGTACGAACAACCACGGTGACGACGACGCCTAAATAATATTTTGTATGAGTGCCACTATAACTGCCTTTCAAAAATTACATTATTAACCATATATTGAGCTTGCTGGCCTTCTTTATTTTACATTCATGTATATATGTAATTTGGTTGGCCTGTCAGAACGAAGGATCAGTAAAGGTTTTGTACGTGATCACTTTTCATTACTATAACTGCAGAACATTCATTATGAGCTTTCTTTTTTCTTTCCAATACTTATGAGACAGTAAAAAACGAAAGCAATATCGAAGCCATTCAGTGTCTCCGCAGAAGTAGAGTGATGTTGTAATTTGACCTTCTAGAGGAAGCCATGTATCATCATGGCAAAGCTACTGACTGCTGTGGGCATGATGCTTCTTTTCATGAAATTCTAATTCAACAGTATATGAACCCGAAAAGGGTTTTACAGTTAACTACCAAAGCAGTGAACTTTCGCTTCTCCGAATCTCTCCTGGAAACTTGCCGACAGTTTTCTTGATAAAACGAGCGAAATAAATAGATGCGTATAAATTTCCAGCTGTCACAAGCTATTCTACGTATCCATCATGTAGTGGTAATATATTTGCCTTAATATTTCATGCGAGCTCCACTTTTGGAAGTGAGCAGAACAGAGTAAGATAAACAGCGAATTTTAGTAACACTTTGCTGCAACGCTCATTACTGAATTAAAGCGCGTGACGACCATATGTTGCGCCAGTATAAAAATTAAACATCGGAACTGTTTAGAGGTGTTGCCCATGAGCACTATTTGCACTTTTATTTCAATTTTCGCGGCGTGATTGTCCTATAGGTGGCAGTACCGTCCCCGCGCAACCGTAGGCAGGCAGTCGGTGGCGTGTATACAAATAGACGTCTATGCAGCGGGGCTTCGTTGTGAGTGTGTCCGAGCTGATTGTCGGTGAATAAAATGCGTTAGCCGTAGTTTACTGGTAATATCGACGCTGCTCTCTACTGAGCTGGTGCACGAAACCTATGCAACGTTATCATTACCCGCGAGTAAAGGGCATTTTGCCTTACAAATAAATGCTCGCTCTGGCGGACTGTCTTCGTGCTTTCGCAATAAATCACGTTTTTGCTGTGTTGTTTGTACGTGGTCAGCATGTGTTCTGCCAGCTACGCACTGCTATAGCGTGAGTGTGCTATTATTATTTCTTTCTCATCTGCATACAACGAAAAAAGATAAAGATGGCAGACAGCCACCTATCTGTTCGATTAGTTCAGTATGTATACCACCTTTCGGGCCTTATACCCATATGCAATTTTTTTTCACAATTTGTTCACCATGAAATGAGGGACAGTGGATAAGCCTAGCCAGGAAAAATTAGTGGCTGACAGCGCTATGCGTGATACTGCGTTTACTACGTATACGCACACGTTCTTGCACCAGTAATTGTATAGAAATCTTTTAAGAGTTCAACGTTTTTATAGGCAAAATGGCCGCTGCCTTCCGTCGGTCACTAACAATGCCACACAAACACTCAAGAAAATGTGAAGCAGATTAGACTTCCAATTATACAACATTATATGTCAGGCATGCCGTCTGAATCAATTTTGAATGTATGGGCTCCATTAAGCGTTCTTAAATCCAAGCACGTGGTTTTTAGGTAGAGGTTTAAGTATGAGGTGTCACTGTTTATCTGATGGTAATATTCAGATGTAGTGGTATCATGGCCAGATAAACATAATCAAGGCGCCTCGCTTATTCAATAAACTGCGGTGCCGTAGCTGTATACACCTACCACCAGCGCGAAAGGGCGTGGCCTAGAGCCTCGTTTTTGTTTACAACCGAGGCGCTACAACGCTGAATTCATACACCATTTAATAGCCCTCGTGTTTGAGAGGATGCCAAGGGCATTTTACAATGTGCTTGAAGCAGAAAGCGCCACCCACTATCAAATAATTCTGGTGAAGGGAAGCTACATCGACAATAAACAGCGCTCTAGAAGGTTGCACGTACTCGCCGATCTTATTACGATGCATTAGCAGCCGAGCAAGACCAAATGCTTTTTTACGTCGTTTCAGGCATACGTACAAGCAGTTACACTTGCGCTGACATGACCAGGAAATTCACACTTTGAGAACGTGTATGACGTACGTGCACGTAGAAAAATGACGTGGCTAGCAGTTGGCGCACGGAGCAATCCACACTTGCGGGCTTCAAACAGTTGCCGCTAGGCGGCGACTTCGCTCGATCTCACGATGAATATCTGCACTGAGATCGGGACAGTGTCAAGGTATTGTGAGTGTTTGATTGAGAAAGAAGAAATATTAGCACAGTTAAAGCTTTTATTGTTATTTAAAGTTATTTCGTTTGTCTGTAATTCCACACGAACATGCTAATTTTGTGCGTTTTTAAGGTTGCCCATTGACCATCGTAGCTAACTGACATGCCAGTGAGTCAGTCACCTAGTTAAGAACTTTATTGAGATGTCCTTAGGAGTTCGCGCCACCTGGGAATGTACGAGAGTTATTCACAACAGCCGCCGTCGTATAAGCGACGCCCGAGTCGGGGTAGAAACGTGGTGGCGTTCCGCCAGTTCACGGACCTTTTAGACTGCTCGTGGTGGAACTCAGAGCTTTTGAGAGCCTCTTTCCAGCGCACTCACTGATGAGAGGTCTGAGGAGTAACACTAAATTGACATGCCAATGGGAAGTTTTCTTTTTTCAGCGAAGTGAACCGAACATCCGAAAAATCAATCGTTTTACGGGGATCTAGGGAACAGGAAGAGAGGGAAAGAGAGAAAGAAGGCAGCTATGGAGTATGCAAGAAGAATATGTGGTTGGCTATTTTTTTTTGCTGGATAGGTAAAGTAAAATGGAAATATGGTAAAAAGCCTGAAATAAATACCGGTGGTGTTTTTTTTGGGGGGGGGGTGCATGTGTTGACACCCTTCATTAACGTCCAACTAGCCCATGGGGTTACAACTAAAAATATGGGCTCTTTTTAAACCACATGCATCTACACAACAGCACTTGTACTTCCATGCTTAAATAAGTGCTCTAAATGGCGTTGCATTGAGATGCCGCGAATGCTGCACCCTGTGCATGTGAACGTCTTCTTTTTCTATAACTCTGAATATGCTTGCAAAAAAGTAAAAACGTGACGAAGTAAATAACGAATGCGATTTTAAACAATAACTATGCCACCCCCAAAGGTGTGCTGTTCTCTACCGCAGTGGCTAAACATGTACACTGGATTACATCGTCTTTCATTAGGCAGTGCACCATTTCTTATTTACGACTTCAATTTTATCCGTCGATTGTATGAGTTTTAAGGGAATCGGATATATATTTATATAGTCGCAGAAATGAAGATGTCTTTTCTCCTGCTTTGTTTTCCGAAAAGGTATACTCTCCGATCACACCAGTGTATACGGCTTGCTGTAACAATTGTCTGTTGTCATGTATATATTGTCACGTTACAACGTAACTGTAACCTGCTGATAATGGCACACAAGGATGTCAAACTGATCGAACAACGGCAGTACGACTATTGTTTTTCTCTGCACGCGCATCTTTGTCCTCTTCTGAACAGCGGCACATACAAGCATGCAGCATCTGTGGAAATAATAGTTTCTTGTACTAGTGGCATTACCCCCCTTTCCAAACGACATCGTCCCGATGTCATAACATTATTGCCAGATGAAAACACGCACGATAAGCAGTACACAATGGGGTGTTCACAATCACTGTATATCTACTCAAGGGAGTGTGACGAATAGTCAGCGTTGGTAAAATGGTTTCATCCTCGAAACATGGACGACGTGTGGCTGTTGTGAACGGCGGGATTGACGAGCCATGTCCTCGTCAAGAACCTCGTAGTTCACTTCACTGAGACGACGGAGAACTCTATAGGGACCAAAATAGCGGCGTAACAACTTTTCTGACCGGCCCCGTTGTCGAATGGGAGTCCACAACCATACTCGTTCTCCGGGTTGGTAAGAGACATCGCGATGACGAGCAATGTACCGCAGCGACTCGATGCATTGTTGCTTATGGATTCGTTCGACTGCAAGCTTACGAGCCGCGTGTGCCAGTCTGATAAATTCGTTCGTCTTGACACTAATCTGGTGTCTGTTGTAGGCCCGTGTGCTCAGATTTGGGTGCACGTTAAAGAACCCCAGGTGGTCTAAATTTCCGGAGCCCTCCACTACGGCGTCTCTCATAATCATATAGTGGTTTTGGGACGTTAAACCCCACATATCAATCAATCAATCTAATCTGGTGTCTGTCTGGTAGAAGCATGGCATCCAGCATTGTAGTGACCTCCCTGCCATGAAGCAACCGGAATGGTGTGAATCCAGTTGTTTCTTGCACAGCGGTGTTGTAAGCGAACGTGACGTAAGGGAGGATGTCATCCCAGTTTTTGTGGTCTTGGTCAACGTACATGGATAGCATGTCGGCGATCGTCTTGTTTAGTCGCTCTGTAAGGCCGTTGCTTTGTGGGTGGTTTGCAGTAGTTTTTCGATGTGCTGTGCCGCTAAGCTGCATGACGTCTTGTATCATCCGGGCGGTAAAAGCTGTGCCACGATCAGTTATGACAACTGCTGGTGCTCCATGTTGGAGGACGATGTTTTTCATAAAAAAGTGGGCGGTCTCAATGGCGGTGCCACGTTGTAATGCCTTCGTTTCGCAGTAGCGCGTCATGTAATCAGTAGCGACTACAATCCAGCGGTTGCCGTCACGAGACTTGGGAAAAGGTCCGAGTAGATACATGCCTATTTGTTGGAACGGTTGTGTCGGAGGAGCGATGGGCTTCAAAAAGCCGGCTGGGCGCTGATGTGGTGCTTTACGGCGCTGGCACTCGTGACACGTCTTCATGTAATGCTTCACGTCTCGACTGAGCTTAGGCCAGTAGTAGTGTTGGTGAATCCGGGCCAAGGTACGTGTATATCCCAAGTGGCCTGAGGAAGGCTCATCGTGACAGGCGGACAAGACATCGGCTCGTAACGCTGGCGGGACAACGAGGAGATACTCAGTCGCGTAAGGGTCGAAGTTTCTTTTATAGAGGACATTTCTGCGGACGCAGAACGATGATGACGAGCGGGCGAATGCTGGTGGTGGATGCGGCGTACGGCCTTCGAGATATTCGATGAATTGTCGAAGCTCGGAATCGTTCTTCTGCTGTTCAGCCAAGTCGGATACACTAACCGCGCAGAGAAAACGGCCGTCGAGATCGTGATCACCTGACGCTGTTTTAAGAGGAGCTCGGGAAAGGCAGTCCGCGTCAGTATGCTTCCGGCCAGACTTGTACACGACTGTCAAATCGAACTCCTGGAGGCGTAAGCTCCACCTGGCCAGACGTCCGGAAAGGTCTTTAAGGTTCGCCAACCAGCAGAGCACATGATGATCGGTAACAACTCTGAACGGGCGACCATACAGGTGCGGTCTGAATTTAGCTATTGCCCAGACAACAGCTAGGCACTCCTTTTCAGTTGTTGTGTAATTCGCCTCCGCAGATGATAAAATCCGACTCGCATAAGCAATAGGGCGTTCGACGCCGCCTTGCCACTGGACGAGGACTGCACCAAGGCTGATGTTACTGGCGTCTGTGTGTAGTTCAGTGTCGGCATATTCGTCGTAGTGTCCGAGTAAGGGCTCCGATTGGAGACGCTGCTGGAGCTCGGAGAAAGCACGTGTTTGCTCAAGGCCCCACACGAAGGGAACGTCGTCTTTTGTCAGACGAGTTAGGGGTTCGGCAATGTTTGCAAAATTCTGCACAAAGCGTCTGTAGTATGAGCAGAGGCCTAAAAATTGACGCACATCACGTTTGTTGGTAGGTGGTGGAAAATCTGCGACAGCCAATGTTTTGTCTGGGTCCGGCCGAATACCGCCAGGGCTAACAAGGTGACCGAGAAACTTTAATTCGTTGTAACCAAAATGACATTTTTCTAGTTTCAGTGATAGGCCTGCCGTGCGAATTGCATGCAAACACAGATCTAAGTCGCTGCAAATGCTGCTCAAACGTTTGGGAGAAGACAACGACGTCGTCTAAGTAAACAAGGCATGCTTCCCACTTGAGACCGGAGAGCACTGTATCCATCATCCTCTGGAATGTCGCAGGGGCAGAACACAGACCGAAGGGCAGCACCTTGAATTCGTACAGACCATCAGGCGTTATGAATGCTGTTTTCTCTCGGTCGCGTTCATCAACTTCGATCTGCCAGTAGCCACTGCGTAAATTCATAGAGGAGAAGTATCGGGTGCGTCTGAGGCGGTCTAGTGAGTCGTCGATGCGCGGAAGCGGATAAACGTCTTTCTTTGTGACTTTGTTGAGTTTGCGGTAATCGACGCAAAATCGGAGAGTGCCATCCTTCTTTTTTACTAGTACGACGGGGGACGACCATGGACTGTTCGAGGGTTGGATTACGCCATCTTCGAGCATCTGCTTCACTTGAGAACGTATAGCCTCTTGTTTCTTTTGTGATACTCGGTAGGCGTGTTGACGTATGGGTCTCTCAGCATGGTCAGTGACAATGCGGTGCTTTACGGTTGGCGTTTGTTTTATCTTGGATGTAGACGCGATACAGTCGCTAAACATGCGGAGGATACAGCGGATTTGCTCTTTCTGTGCACATGACAGCTTCGGATTGACATAGACTGTATCGGCTACCGCGGTGTCACTTCCAACGGCTGCAGAAATTGGGGCTATCGTCGTACACGCTTCATCGTCAACGGATTCGAAATGACCGATAGTTGTTCGCTTGGCCAAATGTTGGTATGCTCCACTAAAATTGGTGACCAACAACTCAGTCATCCCACGTTTAAATTGAATTATGCCGCGGGCAACACAGATTTGCTGAGACAAGAGCATTGAAAGGCTGGCTTCAGCGATACCACGGCTGTCATGGTCTATGTCGCCCTGTACTGTAACGAACATACTGGTGCGTGGCGGTAGTGTGACGGTGTCGTCGACAATGCGAAGCGCAGTCTTCTGCGGATTGGTATCTCTAGACTTCGGGCCATAGTCGTCAGCAAACGTTACGAGGCAGTCTCGAAGATTTATAACAGCGCCGTGCTCACGAAGTAAATCCATGCCAAGGATAACTTTCCGGGAGCATTCGAGAAGCACAACGAAAGAAGCAACGAACGTCGACTCACAGATTTGCAGCCTTGCGGTGCATCTCCCGATTGGTGTCAAGAGATGACCACCGGCTGTCCGAAGGTTAGGTCCATGCCCCCAAGGAGTCGTGACTTTCCTGAGCTCAGCCACAAGTTCAGCGCTGATAACTGAGTAGTCGGCACCGGTGTCGACCAGAGCAGTCACTGGGTGGTTGTCGACACGAATGGCAATGTCAGCAGAAACGGGTTCGTCAGCGATGTGAGTTGTCGGCTGAAAGGAATCATCGAAGGGCGGTGGAAGGGTCGGAGGAGGCTGTTTTGACGATAGCTTAACAGCGGTTTCACCCCCGAAGGCCGCTGATTCTAGTTTCCCCGGCGTGGACTTGGGGACCTAGCGGATCGTCCCACAACGACATCGGCGAAAGTGGAGTATTGATTCGCGGACGTAGAGCGTCGAGGAGACGGAGAGCGTGATTGGCGTCGCTGAAGATTCGGAGACGGTAGACTTGCTAAGTATTCTGCGATGGCGCGGGGTCGTTCGCCGTCCCTGGGCCGACGAGCGTCTGGCCGAAATCCAGGTAGGCCCATCTGTCTGTACGAGCACTCCCGGTACAAGTGACCTGGTTCAGCACAGTGGTAGCATAGTGGCCGATTGTCGGAAGCGCGCCACACGCTAGATTTCCGCAAATTAGGTCGCGGATTCTCATAGTGTGGTGGGCCCGAAAAGTACTGCGGCATCTGCAGGCAAGTCGGTCGTTGGTTTTCATAGCGTGGCCCACCCGAGAAGTGCTGTGGCGTCTGCAGGCTAGTCGGTCGGGGGAAATAGCTGGCTGCCGGGGCAGGAGTACGTACAGCTTCCGCATACGTTAGCAGAGGAGCTTCGGTTGGAGGTGGCGCTATTGGTCGTACCAGCTGCCACACCTCTACACGGACGACGTCTGTCAGAGCAGCTACTTGAGGCTGTGAAGGCACTGCGTGAAGCATTTGCAGCTCGTCGCGTACAATGCTACGGACTAGCTCAGCAAGGTGTCTCATGCTCGTGACATCGTGTGTTACCGAGGGTGCTGACAGACATGCAAGGTTGTCGGACCGCTCATACTGCGAAGACCGCTGTCTTAGCATTCGCTCCATTGTCGTCGCTTCACGGAGGAATTCTGCCACGGTAGCTGGTGGGTTTCGTACAAGTCCTGCAAACAGTTGCTCCTTGACACCCCGCATCAGAATGCGCACCTTTTTGTCTTCCGTCATTGCAGAATCTGCTCGACGGAACAGACGAGACATCTCCTCAACGAACATGGCCACGCTTTCATTGGGTCGTTGATTGCGAGAATTGAGGAGACATTCGGCTTGTTCTTTCCAGTCAGCGCTACCATACGTGTTCCGCAGCTGAGCGCAAAACACTGGCCAGGTTGTCAGGGCGGCCTCGTGATTCTCGAACCATATACGCGCCGAATCCTCCGGGTAGAAATAGACATACCGCAGTTTCCGGTGCTCGTCCCACTCGTTGGCGACGGCGACTCGATCGTATTGGTCCAGCCAGTCTTCAACGTCTTCGTAGGGCTCCCCATGGAAAGGCTTTGGCGTTCGAGAGGCTGGTAGCCATGGTGCTGGCGGAGTCACGGTCTGTTCAGTCTGGCTTGCAGTTGTCGCATATGCCATGGTTCTGGGGCGTTCCGGAAGAGTGCTGAACTGGGGTGGTAGGCGTAGTTGCCGCCGACTGCGTCGAAGGTTGGCTGTTTCTACTAAGGCGTCGATGTTGGGACCGAGATCTTCCTCGTGGTAACAGTGCATAGACTATTACCCAGCACCTCCACCAGTGTCACGTTACAACGTAACTGTAACCTGCTGATAATGGCACACAAGGATGTCAAACTGATCGAACAACGGCAGTACGACTATTGTTTTCTCTGCACGGGCATCTTTGTCCTCTTCTGAACAGCGGCACATACAAGCATGCCAGCATCTGTGGAAATAATAGTTTCTTGTACTAGTGGCAATATGACATTCTTCCTGACCACTCCTCCACGCCGTCGTCAGCTTAAGTTGATGATTGTGCGGCCGGGATTAGGTCTTCCCAGATTCCATGCATAAACTATGGGCAGAACGTTAACCTAAGGACTGATCTCTTCTACATTTTCTGTGTCATAAAACTGAATGATAGCAAATTATTGTCATGCCCTATAGTGGCTTGGCCTCAATATGACAAAGGGGACAATTTTAACAGTATAAGCATATCTTATAGGAAAGCTTTCTGTCAGAGTTCCAAGTAATATTTTCAAACACGTTCGCTTAACTGCCACCAAATTTCATTGCATGCTCTTTATCCGGCTGTTCAAACAAAATTAAACTCTTAGCCAGCACCAAGGACAAGTGTAGATGAAATGCAAATTCGAGAACGCAAACAAAGTTATGCCACCTTCTCAAACAAATATTTAAACAGAAAAGTGGCATACAACCAACGTACTACATAATTGACAGGATCAAGACCACGGGCTGACTTCGGCACTAAAACTTTAGATTATCAGATCATTTCGTTGTGTGATTCTCACCGAACCTTCATCAAAATAGCCAATAAAACCAGATTTTTTTCTAGTTTTAAAAAACAAGTAAAACTACTTTTCACGTCTCCTACAAATCAATAAGTTTTCAACGGTGTTTCGTAAAATGCTGATGTTTACCTTTGGCTTTGTATTGTATGTGCTTCATATGGAAAGATATTTACTTTCTTTATTACAGTTTGTAAAAACTTCTTTCTTCGTGTAAAATGTTTCTTTTTATTTTGATTTACATACTCCATAATAAGGAGTCAATTCTTTCTATTTGTCATTATGTTTTCGCTGCTTGCGTTGCTGACTTCTGCTGCTGCTGTCAGACGTGTAAGTTCGGGGTAAAGGCCTTGTCAGGATACATGAGTCTCCTATTGCTTTACTTCGTACACATATTTCTCTTGTATATAATATGCCTTCATTAGGCAAACTAAAATTGAAATCGAAAATATCGAAAATACTGCCATTAATTCCTCTACGGGTCATGCTAAACCTTCTTTATAAACTCTACATCCACACTCTATTAGCTACTGCCATTTTTTGATCGCCTTTTCTACTTCGTGAACAAGTGGTCTGCCAACTGCAGCCTGAAGACCACTTGGCAGTATGTGGCCTCTGGCACTGCGTCAAACCAACTCCACCTTTGCCCTTGCCGCTTCCTATCTGAAGGCCGACAAGACCGTTTTGACCTAAAGTACAATTTTCTTTAGCAGCTTAGGTTTTGTTGCAAGTTTGTGACAGGAACGTTGGAAATGAATATAATTTTTATTTAACCCAGCTTTAAAACTTAGTGTAATTAGCCAAATCTTTACTTTTTGGCAGCACCTGTCCTTCCTCCTATCTCCCTCCCACACCCCGATTTTTTATGTGACCCCACCTGCATTGGTTTCATGCAACCTGGCCCTCCACCTCAAAAGGTTGGCGTCCACTGTTTTAAATCATAAGTTACATTTGACGTGAACGGGCACTTTCTTTAAAAAAAACTATCTATTTAACAACCCTGACCAAGGCATTTGAGACATGGGTCGTGACAGGCTCCTAACCGCTCACCCATCAACACGTTCCCGTGTATATAAAACAGCGATTATTTATACATGCACATACAAAGGAATGCGAAGGTAAGAACCCCTAAACGAGCTTGTCCACGGGAAACAAATTGCCCCACCAACAATGCAGTCATTGCGCGATGGTGTGATTTCCGCAACAGCCGCTAATAGTGCCAGAGCATTCCGCGGAATGACTTTCGTGTTCTCTGATCAGACATAAAACTCGTTGGAGCTAATATATGTAACGATGAATGCTAGATATGTTATCTGCAAATCATTTATAGCTTGCGGATACGAAGGAAGATTGAATATAAGCCTGCTCCTATTTTTGTCTGGTTTGTTGAGCAATACAACAGCGTATAATAGTCATATTTATATACATAACTATGAAAGCTTCTGTTTTCACAAAAAATTTGTTTTCATTTCATCTGTTCTGTTATTAGCTCAACTGCCGGCAAAATTAATGCTCCCTTTGTACTTTCGTGTGCTCAATGTTTCTGTAGTGTCTTTCATTCGATGCAGGCAGTTCTCAAAAAAAAATTTATGACGTACAGCCATCTGTATTTTCAACAAACGAACATTAGCGCAAATTATTTCCCACATTTAAAGTTAGTTTTGAATGATAAACAAACGCTTGTTTATCAAACTTACCTTAAGTGACGACTTGGCAGCAATAATAATGGAAAAGTAGTATAGCGCCGCAGCACGAGGCCTACCCGTTTTTTAATACAAAAAGTACGCAGTTTCATACATATTCATTAGTAAATTGCAACGGTGCCACCAAAGCCGGGTGTGAAGAAAGTGCGGCCATTCTGTTACGTCAGTTCGTAACTCTCGGGGACAAAAAAAGTAGAGAACTTTGAATGAAGATGCGTCGCGGCTGTATAACGTTATCGTGGAAAGTGGCAAGTCATCCCGCTTGTTGTAGCTCGTCAGCTTACCCTTGTGTGATATAATTCACGTTCATCTGTTTCTTTCCCGCTCTGTGTAAGAGAACCGCAGTTTCCACTTTGTCTTTCACTGTACACATCGTGAAACTCAGAAGCATTTATCGCAGTGCTGTTTCTAGGAAACAGTGCGACCGACTAGTTTGTTTCGCGCCCATATGCGCCATTTAAGAAACAAGCACTACGCATCTCACGCAAATGTCCACCGCATGCAATGGTGTAGCGGTTAGGAGGCTCGACTATTGACCCGAAGGTCGCGAGTTTGACCCCAGCCGCGGCGGTCGCCTTTCGGTGCATGGAGGCGAAATGGTATACAAACAAGTTCATGCACTACGCCATGTCATTGCACGCAAACGAACGTCAGGTGAGTGAAATTCCTGGAGCCCTCCACTGCGGCATCCTTCATAATTATATTGTGGTTTCGGTACGTTAGTCCATATATATTAAAGTTTATTGTTATCACACGCCAGTAATAAGTAGTCCATGCACTTGGGCGTTCCCGACAACTTGCCGTTTTCCCGGATCAGATTCAAGCGCGACCAATCAGCGTTTCACTTGGGATTTTCAGACAACTTTGCCGTTGTTCCAGACAAGATTCTGCTGTGGTGCACCTTCATTTAGATTTCACCACTTCCTTGCCACAGCCACGGAACCTTCCAGGGAACTAGTGAGCAGTCACAATTTCTGCACGCGAGGCGTGCTAAGTAGGATATGAATAGATTGAATTGCGTGCCATTTCTAGGTTTAGAAAAAAATACAGGCACAGCATACTTTTTGACGGTCAACAAGTTTTCCTTAAAAACAAGTGCCCTCAAGTTGACGAAAAGTATCGAAAATAACTATTTTTTTTGTTAAAAAGCAATCTTAGCTGCAGCTAGGTATTTCCGCCACCGTGCCTATAGTTCATGTGCAGAACCTCGTGGCTTGCCTTATTCTAAGCGCATTTTTTGCTAGTATCTCTATACTCCCCCTCCTCCCCCCCCAAAAAAAAAAATATTGTTCATATTACTGCAGTGGGTGCGCGTGCGTGCGTGTTTGTAAATCAAGCCCTCCTTTCAGTATGAATAAAACTCGCACTCAGTTCAGAAAGCAATTGATTGATATGTGGGTTTTCACATCCCAAAACCACCGTATGATTATGAGAGACGACGTAGTGGAGCTCCGACACTTCGACCACCTGTGGCTCTTTAACGTGCACCTAAATCGTAACACACGGGCCTACAGCATTTTCACCTCTATTGAAAATGCACCCGCCTAAGCCTGGATTCGAACCCACGACCTGCGTGTCAGCAGCCGAGTACCTTAGCCACTACACCACCGTGGCAGGGAAGTTCACAAAGCTATTAGTAGCTTAAGTAGAGATCTGATTTCATGGCGAAACATGGCCTGATTTCAAACGCCTATCGCGAGTGCCGTGCTTTATTGCAGCAGCTATTTCACAATATATACGCACGTACAGAAATTCATAACAAAAGTATTTAACGTTATCCAGTCGAATAGTCGGCGTTAAATAAAATCGACAGGAGGTTGAATTACTTTGAGGTGTTACCCTATCTAGAAGTAGGTCAAGTCAAACAGCACAACAATATAAAGACAACGTTCACAATGTTTTTGGTGCAGAGATATATGAAAAATATTACGTTATTGTTTAGCCGCTCTTGTTGCATTTTTGCTATAATTAAAGATGCCTATCATAAAGCATAAGCACCTCTTTCGTATAGGTTGAACGCGAAGAGTGTACGCACAATCACAAACTGACGGGTATATATGTTTCTGTACTACGAACCACCATCCACTACTTTAGTATTAGAGCAACGACAATATAAATAAATAATAAATCACATACGCATGAACAATGAAATCGCACTGCGCCACAGAACAATATTTTTGTACTCTGTTCCCCATGAGTAAACGACTTTATTAGTTCCACAATAGACGCGAATTAATTCAGCGTCTTTTCACTCTGTTCCTCATGATGGTTTAGTTACAGATTTCAGGAAGTATACGGCTTGCGTTTTCTCTTCGTTCAAAATTCCAACGTAGAATTTGTTGCGAGTTAAACACCAATATTTAAATGAACATACTGTCTTCTAGTTTCTTTAGTTGTGTGTAACACCGAAAAGAAAGAAGTAAGCGCTTGAGACAATTCCCCTTTCTTTTGTACATAAACAGTGAAAGTATCCCAAGATAAACCATAGCTTCAGCTAAATGTAATAGTTATTCATTTAGACTGAATCGGAACGCCTTGCATATGTGTGCATGGGTTTTTGTCTGGCTAATTTACTTCATGTTTCTCTATCTCTACCGTCTTTCCGACCATTATTTCCCCACCTCTACATGATATAGTTCTAAATTAACCTTCCTGTCTGTTCCTTTTATTCATTTTTCTCTCTCTAGCACTTGTATGTTTCACATGCCAGTCACATTTAGTTGTGTGATGAGCGTGATTACTGAAACAGTGCAAAAAGTCGAAACAAGGAACACGGGCAGGAGAAGCGCATTTACCGGTTGTTCTTCATTTTCTCGTTTCCTCTTTTCCTATTTTTTTCATGAGTTTCACGATAATGAAGCCATATCAAGAAGCTAAACTTCAGACTATTTTAAAACCATGAACACATTACGAAGTCTTCGATCACGTTCACAACGTTCTAAGTTTTTGTGTGGCAGCCTGTTATTAAAAAATATACGCTTCGTTTGGCTTGTAACACGAGCCTCGAGCATGTTACCAGTCGGTGAGAAAGTGCCATTCGGGTCTCACCAAAATGAATCTTCCACAAGGCCCGCATTCAAAAGACTTCTATCAAGCCACGATCGCTTCCTAATTGACCGATGTCAAGTAAGCCATGAACTTTGATTAAGACGCGAACTATATAGATCTGCTGTCGATAAAGGTGTTCCATTTTCATGAGTAGTCTTAAATTGGCCGTTACACCTGAATTTGTTGAAAGAGGTACGACGATGCCTCGTGCACTTTCTGCAAATGCTATTTACGAAGTAAATAAAAAAACTCAATGACGTTTGAGCGTCTTCAACAGTACAGGACTGTAGCAAGATCTAACCTAGTTCGCATTTTGAATTCTCGTTCCCAACCATCCGCGCCAACACAAAACTTCTTCGGCGTCACTGGTTCTAACACAATCGCGGTAATATATCCTTTGTGGTAGCCAGCAAGGAATCGGTTCGACAGAAAATTTTCACGTTCATTGCTACAACACATGCGATAGTTTATGAAATACCGAGAGGATTACGAAACAAAATGAATTTTTCGCAATAACGGTAAAACACAGCATATCAGACATGACGTTAGTTCAACTGTCTTTGGTGATTTGATGAGTGATATGTGGAGTTTAACGTACCAAAACCACCATATGATTATGAGAGATGCTGTAGTGGAGGACTTCAGAAATTTCGACGACCTGGAGTTATTTAACGTGTGCGCAAATTTTAGCACACGGGCCTACACCATTTTCGCCTCCATCGAAAATGCAGCAGCCGCAGCCAACGATTCGATCCCATGACCTGCGGCTCAGCAGCCGAGTACCTTATCCTCTAGAACACAGCGGCGGGGAAAAGAAAACTGTCTTTCGTGAGTCACTGCATTTCAAACTGGATGAGGGCTGCAGTATGTAATAGGTGTAGTAATCAATTCAATTTACCCTAATGTCGATATTTGCACCTTTTTTTTACCACTACTATAGGCGAAAGTGCACGAGAGACAAGTCACCTACGTAGATGTGTACGCCTTGACTGTTCAGGCAGCATGCGCAGAAATAGTAAGAGTACTAGTCCCGTGATCGTCTTCTCTCGTTTAGAGCGCTGTTTTGAAAGTCTCTGCGAAATAGTTGTAAACGTTACAATGCTCCTTCCTGAAACTTTCCACATGCTATTCCAATGCACCTACAAGGTTTGTTACAGATTCCACATATTTCCCATATATTTGCCATTAGTCTCCAAAAGAGTGTTACGGAAATAGATGTAATTAGTAAAACAACATGAGAAACATTTCTGCACGACTGGGTAGTTTAATGTAGTGACGCAATTCTTAGCTTGCTTCCAAACTTTTCTGGCCACTCGTTCTCGCAAAGGGACGATGCTGGTAAAATACAGCTGGTATTTCTACGAAGTCGAATGCCTTTTCGTTTATAAATGCCCCTCCAAAGGGGGATTTTCAGACTTTGTATATTTGTCGATCACATCATTAATCACATGCGTGTGATCCATTGTGAAGTACCACTTTCTAAGAAAAGTACTTAAAAAAAACACCTTGACCTTTTCCTCTTAGCGACATGTTCAGAACGGCAAAGAAAAACGAAAGCTGGTAGAGATTATCATCTTTAAAGTCATTCAAATAAAAGACGTGTGGGGTGTAAGATGAAAAGAGTATTTAAAACTGCGGCTCTATCTGCCCTGAAGATAAAGCTATCACTCGCGGACGTCCAGATGAGAGAGTACGCCCTGAGAAGTGTCTACACGTCGCCTTCATTAGGCGCCCCTCCGCATATAACCACGATCCTTTAACGAGCCATTAGCGTGCAGCTTAGTCGAGACGTCAAGGGTGCTCATCAGGCCTGCGGTAATCATTGTATGCCAAGGCTGTCATCTGACCTGCATGATTTGCCTGCCATCTCAGTTTTTCTCTCTCTCTTTTTTCTTTCTGTCTTTATCAGGTTGTGTGGTTATACCGACATGAGGCTAGAGGGAGGTCAATTTGCACCGATACCTGGTACAGCTTTCTCAAAGAAGGTCTCCTTCGATGCTGTCTCGTGTCAGCCAATAAGACGATGGCGTAAAGCTATTGACTGTCGAGTCTAGCTGTAGCTTCTCGTTTCGCATCAGGTTACGTCAGAGACTGTCGCGGGACGCGTGAAAGTGGTGTCGGGTGAATAGACAGAAATGACGCCTCGTTAGCGATGGCACCTGAAAGCTGAGGCTGGAAGGCGCGTAGATCTGTCCAATAATCCCACACCCTATTTTACGGTTTTCTTTCGTCGCTTTATTCTTGGAGTCCTTTCCTGGAAGCGTTCACATTACGCATTGTATAGAATCCCGTGGTAATGATCCCTCGTGCAAAACAGAAAAACGGTAACACGTTCTTTCCATCCCTGTGTTCTCTATATTCAGCACGTCGCAGAGAGCCCAAATTTGATAGCTTCGGTTTCATTACGGAGCTGTTTGGAATCATGCGTGATTGAGCACATTGCGGCTTTTCGCATAATTCTTTACTGTCTGCTTCATCGTTTGCTGATAATACTTAGTGTCGCTGGGATAAGTCGTTGGCTTTTGGTATCCCTCTCATACTCGTTAAGTGAAACATCACACTAACTGCTCGCGTTGCAAATGAACACAATTTTCGTTCAACACTGTCTTTAAAATCTCGAAGAAAACAATAGTATGAGCGTAGACCAAGAATGTGTCGCGCCCCACCCACAGCATCAATTAGCATAATAAATCTGGCTATATGTGCAATCGCATATAGTCAGATTCAATGGTAATTCTGTGCGTTTTATTCACTGTTGTGTTCGTTGAATCGGCTAATGCATCAATAAAATATAATGCTTAAGTCCTGGGTTAGCAGTGATTTTTCTTGCTCGCAGAACACGCAGTGGAGGCTTAACAGCTTCAGATATATATATATACATATATATATCTTATGAGACCACGCCCGGTGCGACAGCAACCAGGTTATCTTTTTTTAATCCAGACACACGAGCCAGAGAGCCAGCCCGTGTGACATACGATGATGATCACTACAAAGGTTTGGTCATACAGATGAAGATGAAAAGTACATAGTCAGCGCTCACCATATATATATATATATATATATATATATATATATATATATATATATATATATATATATATATATATATATATACCAAATACAACAGTGATGCTGGGTCCGGGTAAGATTATTCGCATAGGGAAGAAGACGCACGTACGAAGTAGTTTTATTGACGTTTCGGCCGCGGGTCCGGCATTCATCAGAATACAGTTGATGGCATGAGTGCTGTTTATATACATGTGCTTATCAATGAGATACAATTATGAAAACCGGCATGAAAGGCGATATATGGGCATATATATATGCAAGTCACACAATATGAAGGGCACTTAATACACGAGTAAAAAGATATTGCTTCCATGCGCAAGCACGTGGCGAGCACGTTGTTCACAAATAAAAGATGAAACGCATAAAAGATTAAGCACATAACATGAAAAGTAGTCCGACCGGTAATAGCAAGGGGAAAAAGAAGAAAAAATAATAAAATATTAATGAAAAATCCTAAAGACGTTACAAAGCTGCTACGTAATCAACGGATACAGACAATGTAGTGCGACTTGCTGAGCAAGGTTGAAAAAAGAAGGACAGGGTGATACAGGTTACGCAGATAGGCAACTAAGATAGGCACTAAGTGGTGATATATATATATATATATATATATATATATATATATCAGATGCACTTTAATTATCTGGTGTTGTCATGACCCAATGGGCCCCGGTGTACGCATTCTTGACCTGCACAGCATGAATGTCATTGCTTAAACCCCGGTGATTTTCGTTTTGTGAGCCCTGTAATGTCGAAGTTGGATGCGAAACATGACAACCACGCAAACAGCGACTTCGTCCATTTTCGCGTGTTAGCGACAACAGTGGTGTCAACCTGCGGGGGAAATCACAGTTTCATTTGTGGTGTGGCTTTCGGCGTTTCCTAGTAGATTTAGAGGCAGTCAGCTTTAGAAGCCGCGCTTTGGCTTCGTAAATGAGGCTTGATGCTTCCAACTAGGAATTATCCTTTACGTTTGTTTCATTTCTATGACATCGTTTAAGCTGACCTTTATTTGAGCCCTATTTTACGTCCACTGCAGGACGAAAGCTTCTCCTAATGATCCCCAGCTCACACTGTCCTACACGAGCTAAATCCATTTAATGCTGTAGCTTTTTTATTGTCCTTTTAGTTTATTCCAATCATTCCGAACAATAGTGTGCACGTATAAATTACACGATAATGTTTTTGCTTGAACTTAGATGTCCTCTGTCGGAGCCTCAGCGACGCAAGCTTTTCTAGCGATTCGTTGTACTAATGTCGGCTGCGGAAGCTCGCGGCATCACAGCCGTATAGCAATAAACATGCATGCATCAGAGTGCTTGTTAGCCAGCGTCTTTCTGCGGTAAACCATTATGGTATGACTGGTATACAGTACGGCGTTAACTCTATGCTTTTTTCCCACCTCAGTGACCATCAGAGAGAGCCATGGCCGAGCTGAATTGCAGCAGCGAGCAGGCGCAGCTCGGTGGTGACGTGCTCCTCGTAAATCTGAGTGCGTTCGGCGATGAGCTCGCGGGAGGAGTCTGGAGCGGCAACGGTGACACCCATTTCACGTGGTCCGAGTACGTCAAGATTGGCGCGTACCTCGCGACTATCGCCGTGGCCGCTGTGGGCAACACCTGCGTCATCCTGACAGTGGCGCTGAACCGCAGCCTGCGCACCACCATCAATTGCTACCTGACAAACCTGGCCGTGGCAGACGCCATCATCAGCATGTTCTGCATGTGGGTCTACCTGGTGAAGAACCTGTCGGACTGGTATGTGCTTGGAGCCTTCATGTGCCGCATCGAGGGATTTGCCCAGAGTAAGTACAATTTGTTCTTTTTATGCTGACACTTAAATACTCAATTCTTCTATTAAAAAAATGTGCCTCCCATTCCGGATCGCCCAGATTGTGGGAAGCTATTTAGCAGTCTAACGCATATTGTCTAACACTGTCCTGTGTTACGGGACACGTCACACACCAGCGAACAGGATTGGCAAGGCGTCGTCGCAAGCAATGCGTTGAATATCCAACCAACGGCCGTCCTGAAGGCCCGTGAAAGAGCGGAGAAGCATGGCCTCCCGATTCCGACACGGAAACCAGTGGCAATCCGAGGGTTCCAGCGGGGTCTTCCCAGCTAGTTCCTCAGGACTTCAAGTTCTCTCTCTGTCTGTCTGTCTGTCTGTCTGTCTGTCTGTCTGTCTGTCTGTCTGTCTGTCTGTCTGTCTGTCTGTCTGTCTGTCTGTCTGTCGTTGTCTGTCTGTCTGTCTGTCTGTCTGTCTGTCTGTCTGTCTGTCTGTCTGTCTGTCTGTCTGTCTGTCTGTCTGTCTGTCTGTCTGTCTGTCTGTCTGTCTGTCTGTCTGTCTGTCTGTCTGTCTGTCTGTCTGTCTGTCTGTCTGTCTGTCTGTCTGTCCTGGAAAAATAGAAAGGTTCATAATTTATGCCACTGAGAGCATACTCTCTAGCGGCTATATAGACAACTATCCTGGTTGGCTCTGCCTTTGACTGACATGTTCGAGCGTGTCAAGCTTAGTATACGTATTGCAAAAAAATTACGGCAAAAAATAATACCAGGAAACATGTAGTGATAACTTACAACTAATTTACTAAACAAAAAATCTCAAGATGCCCTGTTTCATCTACGAATACTCATGGCAGTCGCATCTCCTCAAAAAAACCTTTACTCGGTGAGCTCGCATGTGACCTTTCTTTTTTGTACATGTTTTTCGTGCGCTTCGCATTTTACGTCAACACGCACCAACTCGCACAAGCGATCTGGACAGTCAATCAACGATATACTTTTTTAACGCTTAGGATTACGAAGGTCGTGTCCCAGAACTTGTGGTATCGGCGTAGAACGGCATTTTTACTGACCGAAAGATCCCAATAAATGCGCGACATAAAAGCTGCGTTACGAACAAGCGGCTGCAGGCTTCCAACTTATTTGAACAGGCTCCGATGTATTTAATCATCCCCTTCAGCCCCATCAGGAACGAAGGGCACCGCAACGTAGGTGCGCGTATTCATTCATTCATTCATTCATTCATTCATTCATTCATTCATTCATTCGTTCGTTCGTTCGTTCGTTCGTTGATACTGTCAGCCCAGTACAGGAGTAGAAAGAAGTCATATTTAAATAGAAGTATGCATGAGAAAAACAGGAAAAAAACACGTATATTCATTTATGGTACGAATCTAATTTTTTAAAGACGTGTAGTAAATGGGCATGACGCAACTTTAATTACAGAAGACGCCTTAGGAGAGTTTACACCAGTTGATGTCACGCACACAGACATCTTTTATCCCTCTCAGAATGGTTGAGGTGTCCACTGAAAAGCGAAGCATGGCAAGCAAATGAGACAGTGATGCGAACGCTGCGTAATAACGCTATTACAGTGCACTTTTTAAATGCCTTCCAGTTTAAATGCCTTCCACGTCAGACTGCAAGATACTCATTGGCGAACAAAAACATTTTGGCTATCTATCTATCTATCTATCCATCTATCTGTCTATTTATCTATCTGTCTATCTATCTGTCTGTCTATCTATCTATCTATCTATCTATCTGTCTATCTATCTATCTATCTATCTATCTACATTGTGGTGACATCTTGGTAACCTATCTGTTTCATCATTTGGATATATTTAGCATACATAACCTGACATGCACGTGCGACAAAAATCAGTAACGTCTTATGAATGTCATCCATGTCTTGATACCAATGAAAATAATTACATCATGGGCACGTCGTGAAGATGCCTTGGTCATTTTGTTAAATTGGTGAATGTCAGAATGTGTATGACTTAGTATACTTGAATGCATGACAAATAATAATTACATATCAGCACATAATGAAACATTTTTGGCCTCAGGGTGTCGCTGGAGGCAACGTTTAGAAAAAAAGACACTTTATTCTGATTTTGAAGACAGAAAAGGAGCTAGAAAAAACTTTATTACATTTTTATGCTGTGAGTAGGTGGGAGATGGCCTGATGCGGGCCACCCCTCAAAACTAGTAAGTAGACTCCTCATTATAGAAACCCATTGGTGACCAACGCGACTTGGGCTCGGTTGGCCAATGTCGAAGCAACGTCTCCCTTCTTTAGATGTGATGGCACGTATATACTGTACGTCATAACTCGAACAGCGTAAATTACTAGATACCGTGGTGAGTCTTTTTTTCGAATGGGATACCAGAATATACATTTTACATAAATGGCATGTCAGATTGCGGACCCAAATTAAGCTGCATCATTCCTCTTCATTAGGATTTCACTATTTGAAGCTGCAACGTTCTCACGGTAAGTATAACGAATTTCGAACTACGGCCTGGATGAAAAATGGTTCAACGTTTAACATTCTCAGAGAGTTGGCTAAAATATATTTAGGATACTCTGACACTGACTATTTGAATAAGATGTATGCAGGCGCACTGAACTTACCCTTTACTCATTTATTTGCAACTTACTGTGCCTGTCCTTTAAACACCGAGCAAAAACGGGAAAAAGTGTGCTTTTATAGCATGAACTTGTTCAATTGAACTGATATTATGTGATGTTCAATACCAATAGCTCTATTCATGATTTATAGCGTGTTAGAGCTGTTTGGCAACGAATATGATAGTACTTTGCTTTGTTATTTTGGGCTCCTATTAGTTTAGGTTCAAGCACCTTTCTGATCTCTCTAACGGCAGCCCTGATTTCAGGAGGCGACACACAAGGGCCTTTTTCGGCGAATGACGTTGCCTTTGCTGTCTTGTTTGCAACGATTGTTCTCGTAGTGGGCTTGAAGTTCAGCGCATGTTACACCCCAGATACTATTGTCGTTTAGTGACCCACCAATGGCAGTGACCTGACTGTAAGTCGCGACACATGCAGGGCAGCCGCCGTAAAAGTCATAAATATAAACTTCCGACATGATGACAACGCATAATGCACCTGCGCTGTACGCGAGTATATTAGGATATCCTGCGTAAGGAAAGCACCGCTACAAATGTAGAGGAAGGCACCACTCCCACGTACGACAAACTAAATGGCATACATGATAGATGATCCGGACGGTCCACTAAGTAATGGTCGTTTCCAGAAACATTTGTGACCGCATTTACGGGGCTGTTGTGCTATCACTGGAACTTTTTGTTGCTATTGAGGGTGAACCGATCTATATGAGGTGGGTTGACTGTTATTTATGGTGGGCAGCATTTGCGATGTTCTCTGGCAAAGGCAATTGTGTAATCCGACCTGCCCGCCCCAAAGTAAACCGAATGGATGAAAGGACGTGGGGCTAACATTTATATCGTTTTCAAGCATATATATGCGTGTTTTCCTACATGATATATGAGTTACAAAAAGTGAGGAAACAGTGTAGTAATAGCTTTGCGTACAGTGGTAGCGGACTGAATCAGAGTGTCGTGAAAACAAAGAAGCGGCAACATTGTCTTTCTATTAAACTAAAATGCAAACGAAAGCACTTTGGAAGCTGTCATTACAAGCAGAGCCTTTCAAGAATAAATAATTACAAAGTAAACAAAAGACTCGAGGACTCTTGAGCGTCACCTTTAGGAGTTGAACGCGGCAAGGATATCCTGATCATATATAGTGCGTAGCTTCAATCGCTTCGTGCATAATATTTAATGCATCATGTCACTCGAGCAGTTTAAATTGTGGATTAGCCTACTACAATGTACTCTATAAAGTTGAAAGTGGCTTGTGTCAGTGAAGCTTTCGCATATGGCTAAACTCTGCGTAATTCGTAAACTGTGCGTTAAACCACGAGCAGTTATGCGCGTGAAATCTTTTCGAACTCGCTGTGCACCCGCTACCTGATCTTAGACAGAGTACGCGCTTTAACGTGTGTGACTTTTGTAATGGGTGGCTGAAGTCGATACGATAATCACAAGCTCTGACACCTGATAGCAATGTATACGGTTGTCTAACGCAATATTGCTGCGATATCACATGTATTTCGAAGCCTGTATACAAGGCTTGTTTGTTTGCGAAGCATAAACGTTATTTTCACTACATTTCAAGCAGAGGAAGTTGCTATGACATTGTTTCCCAACATACACGTTGCTGCGGGGTAGAACACCTGCTGGCCAGGCAAGCATCTTGGGTTCGATCATGACTTCGATCCGGACATTTTAATGTTAATTTCATTCATTTTCCCAATTTTTCGGTAACACAATATGGTGATTTTTCGCTCACTACCAACAACACCGATGCCTATACTGACGCCGGAATTTCTGCGAAACAAGCTCTTTAACGCGATAGCGTTAAAGCAGAATTCACAGTGTTGTGGATATGTAGGACAACACTTCCAGCAAAGCACTCAGCGGCGTTTGGCACAGATGTACGTTTATTTGTTTATTTCTTATTTATTATTTTTTATTTTTATTTGTGGCGAATTTCACCATTAGGTAAGCGTGTCACATTAAGGAAACGACCAACCAAACGTTTGTTGACTTGTGAACGAAACTGCGCTAATCTACGGAGTGCATTCTAGTACAATAACCAGAGATCAACTTCGAGGTTGTAGAAGTTAGCGCACATGATTGATTGTGTTGGTGAAGGCATCATTGTTTGTACTACATATGGGAGTACATTGCATTTAACAAATGAGGTGCATTTCGAAATTACCTCTTTAGAATATAAAAAAGCAAAACAATTTGTTACCGTAGCAAGGGACTTCATTAAAAAAGAATTTAAGAGAAAACCGCAAGAGAAGCCGTCCTGTATGTCCCGATCAGATTAATCAGGATATCAAGGATACTGATCACTCTCTACACGAGGCCATAGTTACGTTGTTATAATCGTAACGATTAACTATAGCTAGAAAGTTTCAAAAACGTCTGCATGTGGCATCCTGACTCGTGTGGGAATCAGTAAAAAAAAAGAACATTATTTTACACACGTTCTTCTTGCTGCAGCTGAAAAAAGCATAGAGCTAAAAACACTTCCTTCTTTTATTAAAGATGGTCGTGCAACAGCAAACACAGAGACGCATGAAAACAACAGAGACACTCACGTCCTCACGAGCGCAGGTGTCGTTGGCACGCGTCCTGCACGACCTATACAATTCTCTAAAAAATTGAAAACCTTCCGAGACGTAGCGGTTCACTTGGGTCCCTCTTGCTCGGGAGGCGAAGACATCACCTGTCTGCGCGATCACACGTCACCAAAAAGCTATTAACGTAAATTGGAGGGAAAAAAAGTGCGAGGACAGAATGCCTTAGCAGCGAGAACTTCGAAGGGCACTGCGGTGTTACTCAACGAAGAATAATCCAATCTCCCAGAAGCGTGCACGGAAGCAATCTCGAAGACGAAGACTGAAGCCCTATAGCTACGAACAAATAGAATAATAGATGGCGTCCAAATGTAGGCTCCTACTACAGCTGTCTGATGGATAACAGAAGCTGATTCAGCAGGGCCGTGAATTCACTCACTTCAAGTATAACCGACAAAAAAACACATCATAGACGCACGCAATGCATGTGACAATGTCTATATCTAGCCGAAACAAACCTCAAGTTTTGATACTATAGACATGCAAACGCTAAACTCAAAAGCATACATATTTATGTGCTCCACCGACTGTTTTGGTTTTTGCTTCATTTTATGTTTGTGAATAAGCAACTGTTCAGCGTTGTCAACGTCTAGAGCTCGTACAGTATACAAAGCGCAAGCTTCCTCAAATATTTAGCTACATTTTTCAGGCCCATTTCCATACTTCGACACCTAGTTATTTAGCAAGTTTTTTAGTGTTTCCACAGAGTCTAGAGATAAAAAGCGATACAGAATTTCACACGACATCATGGAGAACTATAATATAACGATTTCCTATTTATTAAATATGTGATTGTAACAAATAAACGAAAAGTAATAAAAGCTCATCCAACGAGCAGAGAAGTTCTCTGTTGTTGTTATACAACCTATTTATGCTACAGGGTTTCGTTGAGTAAGAGCCCGTGTGTTCTCACAATAATGTGCTGCGTCTCCACATGTGGCACGTCACGACGATATACCGCACTTCCTTCATGCAGCAGTGCGTGACTGTTTTTCAACCAAATCAGCCGTCGGAAGTAAAAAAATATAAAACAAAACACTCAAAATGCCGGGTCAGCCACGAGGACCGTATTTTTTCTATATACTTTTTTCATTTTCCTTGAAAGCTTTTGTTTATACTCTTCCTTGTTTATTTCTGTTCTTCTTCCGAAGAACAGAAATTGACTCGTAGCTCAAACGCGAATGTTCAGAGTGACAGTTGCGTTTTTCCTGCGTCCTTTTGCCTCGAACGCTTGCTTCGAAGGCGTCTCGAGCATCGGTGGTATATTTGACGACGACATTTTCAAACTCTAGCGACACGAAATGAAAGACAGAGCACTGAGGTGCACTCGATGTGCCCGGTCAAACTGAAAACACGGGCCAAACAAAATCAGATGTCCTGTATGCGCGTCTCCAAAAACGAATTTAGTTGGCGTATCATGCGCACTGTAGGAACGAAGCTTGAGTGGCACGCACTAGAAGCCTTCAAAGAAAGACAGCGCGAACGGTGCTGATATCTATATTTAATGCGGAGAAACACAGCACGTGGGCACAGCACGTGCATGTACTCATCACAGCACAACCAGGTGTACACATTCTAGCGTTTGCCCCTGGTTTCCTTCATACTAAACGACTACTGCTTTAAAATTTTCTTGCCGTACGTCGAACGGAAGTTCAGTCGTCAAACACGTGCCCCTGTACCTGGCGAAGCCCTATTCGGCTACACCCAAAAGAAGCTTCACGCTGGAGACTCTACTGCTCAACTCCACAACCTCTATACACTCTCTCTCTCTATCTCGCTGTCCGTGTGTGTGCGTTTGTGTGTTTGTGTTTGCGTTATTCTTGCGTGTGTGTTTGAGTGGTGTGTTATTTTTTGTGTGCACAACCAGTGCTAGGCTTCGTGTAAGTAGGTTCATAATACCCACAAAACGGAGGGCATTCGAAGGTCGCTTGACATTTACACGACATTAACAGGCCCCATCGCCGCTATTATTCACTTTCCTCTTGATTCAGGTAAACAAAACTGTCATGTAGCGACGGGGCACATTAAAGCGCAAGACGGGTGGCCTTTAGGAGCGAGACGTTGCCTGCCGGAGAAATAGTAAACCCTTTATTTCACTGCCTACAAAAAACAATGTCGACAATACGATTATCGCAAACACACAGTGTGTTCTGGTTGGTGTTCTTCGCTCCTGACTTTCTCATTTGAGCCTCTCCTCACGCTATTTTCAAGCGTTCAATAATGCGACAGCCTACCAGATCTCCCGCACATTCGTGTTGTAGACTTACGTAAATGGTAGACACATAAAGCTGTAATACATTGTGTGACAGTGGTTCCGGATTAGTGGTATACGCTATAGTTATACCACTTTCAGGCGAACACATCCTCCGTAGCGCACATAGAGCTTCACGCTCCGTTTTCACAGGTGAAGCGAGACGCTCGGTTTTTGTCTAATCCAGGTGCCGTATTCGGAGTAAGGAAATATCGCTTTTTGTGTGCTGCCATTGGCTGGTAGGAAAAAGGTGCGCACGTGTAGTCTACACACTAGTTGCACACGCGATATTCCATACGTAATGCAAAGTAAACATTGTCGCCGAAAGTGGTCGTTTCAGAATACGGTCAAAGGAGTGGGAGGAAGAAAGAAAGGAAAGGCAGGGAGTCCATCCATATGTGCTTGAGGTTTGTTGCACTACACTAAGGCACAAGTCAAACAAGTTTTACTTATAGAAAGCCTGGGAAAAATCTTCACGGCGCAATTGTGTCTCATTTGAAATATGAGCGGAAGTTGTTCACTATATGCCCACTATTATAGCCCAGCGCCGGCACTGTTATCAGGAAAATCGATCAGATGCATACGGCAAGTTCGCTTCCTGCTATGCACAAAACGAATTGTCTTCACCCAAGTTAGCCTATCGAAGCGCGAATCACGGCTTCTTAAACGATTGGTTCTAAAGAGCGAAAATGAAGGAGGGGGGGGGGGGGTGTATGCCCCCGTCTTAGTTCCACACTACACCAACAGAATATATAATCACGGTTACGCGACGAATAGAGACAAACTTCGAAGCAAGAACATTCTTAAATGTGCCGCGTTTGTAAATATAAACAAACAGCTTTATTGATAATACAAGGGTCTGACTTACTGACGTTTGAACATTGAAAAGCAGTCCGTGGACGAAAACGTGCTCTATTTTGGTAAAAATACGTCATTTCAATCCCATTCCATGCAATGGTCGCGAAAGTCTGGACTGACTCCTCTGAAAAGCTTAAAATACCGCCATAATTTTTTGCTTTCGTAATTATTATTTACTTACTCCGGAGTCAATCACATTCTGAAGTGACAACTTCCGCAGCACCATTCTGTACATAAGCGTGAAATCCAGAAAAATAAATAAAGAAAATACTGTCGTAACAAGGCAAATGTGTGTGCAGGGAAACCTAAGCGTTATTCCCTAAATTTATTCACACGTTTGAGCCATGTGATCAGCTTCCATTGTCGGGTTCTATAACCAAAAGGTCGGGTGCTTACAGAATGTGGCCTGGCGCCTGCGTGATACTCTGTATATATATATATATATATATATATATATATATATATATATATATATATATATATATATATATATATATATATATATATATATATATATATATATATATATATATATATATATATGCCCTGAACTCTACATGTGGTATATTATATTGTGTACAAACAAGCTGTATTCGTTCCTGACTCAACACTGATTAATTATTAAACTCTATATAGACGACATATTTGCACAGCACAAGACTACAAGTAGTTACGACGTAACTACTGAAGAAAAAACTAGGACAGAAAGAGCGCAGACTTCAACTGAAACTTTATTATCGAAAACGCCGCAAATATATACTCGTGACAGAACGTAACCACGCAATCGCGAAACCGTTTGCATCACAGCAAGACATTCATCATCTTATTGTATGCTTACAACACCCACCCCCCCTCAGTGCAAATTCACAATCTATTGCGTCAGAGCCAGTAATTCGATTTATTTTTTAGTCAGAGCAAGCGATGGCATGCTATTGATACATCGATCACCCAGCATTTGCATTTGATTGGCCTCAATAATCTCTCTTGTTAGTTGCTGGTGGTGTCTGGCTACAACAGTGCGCTTTTCGAATTCCGGTCCACAACCACAATCTCTACAAAGGGTACCTAAATGACCTTGAACAGCTGATTATATATGGTAAAGATGCTCTTCTAAACGCTCAATCAGGCACCGGCCCGTTTGCCCAACATACATCTTGCCGCATGTCAACGGGAGCAAATAAACGACAGCTATCAGACATGCATACGAATAGCCTTCTATGTTTGATTGTGCGGATACTTCGTGCGGACTGCTCATTCACCCGTTTGTGGAGCGCTGAAAGCTTTTCTGGGGCTAAAAAACAATCTTCACATCTACCTTATCACCCATCTTTTTCCAATTGTGAGAAATCCTATGTAGATAGGGAATTACAGCTACGCCCTTTGAGCTACTAGCCACGCAGTTCATTGGTGCTTCTCGTCTTTGTTTAATTGTCCTAAGCAACTTTTCTGCCACCGAAACTAGCCCACAATCGGGGACACCAGCGCTGATCAGACTTGAAGCCTGCTCAACGAAGCTGCTGAATGACGAGTGGCCGGAAGACTTTCGGAGGTCATTTCTTAAACAATGATTTCCAATTCCTCTTTTTACGAGCTTCGAATGAGCCGACAAGTACAATAGCAGAGGTTTGCTTCCTCTAGGCTTATATTTGCAGCAAAAGTGTTCAGTTGAGAAGTTTAATCTCGATTGATTGATTGATTGATTTTTGAAGTTTAACGTCCCAAAACCACCATATGATTATGAGAGACGCCGCAGTGGAGGGTTCCGGAAATTTTGACCACCTGGGGTTCTTTAACGTGCCCCCAAATCTGAGTACACAGGCCTACAACATTTACGCCTCCATCGGAAATGCAGCCGCCGCAGCCGGGATTCGATCCAGCGACGTAGAGAAGTTTGATCTCAAATTTAAAAACTTTAACGAAGCATCCTGCGGAAACTCATGTGTCAGAATAAGAGGTGCCATGCACTCATCAAAAAAAAGAAACGTATAATGTTTCAAACGACAGCTTCGAAGCCTCGATCATCGCAGTCAAAAAGCACAAGAAAATTGCCAACAAAACAAAAAACCTTCAAGACAGCCATTCTGTCGAGGCTGCTAGCCAAGAGTCGGTCACGGTGAGCGAGAAAAATGTCACTTAAAACAGGTGCCATGCATGAACCGATGCACACTCTTTTTTTTTAATAAAAGTGTCTTCATTCCAAGATACAAAAGTTTTCTTTAAGTAAAAGCCAACGAGCTCAAGAAAGCCACTGCCTGTTATGGCCGCCGCATTCTTGAATGCAACTGAACCGAAGTTGTCAGTGCCGTCCTCGACGCACCGTTGTACCGTGTCATGCGGTAAAGATTAGTAAAGATCATTGATGTCAACGGAGGAAGCACTTAAGCCATTGTTTTTACGAGAAAGAAATGAAATGGTGTCATTAGAATCTTTCGCCAGAAAAGGGTCGTCGATGGCCAGCAAGTTTACCTTATCTTGTAAAAACAAGGCAACTTCCTTCTGCCACGCCCCATTTTCCGAAACAATGACTCGAAGCGGCCAGTCTACTTTGTGAGTCTTGACCGTGAAGTATAAACCCAAGCTAAGCGTCTTGCTTTTGTCAATGGATCTCGCTAGCCTGCTTATTTCCAGTGCATTGCACAACTTTTTGGCTTCAGTCATTACTTTTGTCAGCGTTACGTCGCTTCGGCACTCGTACACAGAATTTATAGCATTGCTGGCTTTTGAGCGGATCACTTCATTCGGCATCACAGCGAAGACCCCATCCTTATCCATGGTCAACAATGCTAGTGAATGCTCTGTGAAGAACTTGCTCTGTGAAGTCCTCACAGAGCAAGTTCACGCAGAATGCTCTGTGTGAACTTGCTCTGTGAATGCTCTGTGAAGTGAATGCTCTGTGAAGTGAATGCTCTGTGAAGTCCGCACGGAGGAGCTGCTGCACAATCAAACATAGAAGGCTATTCGTAAGCATGTCTGATAGCTGTCGTTTATTTGGTTTCGTTGGCATGCGGCAAGATGTATGTTGGGCAAACGAGTCGGTGCCTGAATGAGCGTTTAAAGGAGCATCATTACCATATATACTCAGCTGTTCAAGGTCATTTAGGTATCCATTGTAGAGATTGTGGTTGTAGACCCGAATTCGAAAACTGCACTGTTGTAAGCCAAACACCTTCAGCCACTAAAACGAGAGATTATTGAGGCCAATCAAATGCAAATGCGGGGTGATCAATGTATCAGCCTGCCTTCGCTTGCTCTGACTAAAAATAAATTGAATTAGCGGCTCTGACGTAATATATTGTGAATTTGCGCTGAGGTGTGGTGTTGTAACCATACAATGAGATGATGACTGTCTTGCTATTATTCAATCGGTTGCGCGGTTGCGTGGTGATGTTCTGTCACAAGTATATATTTTCAGCGTTTTCGCTAATAAAAATTCTGTTGAAGTGAGCGCTCATTCTTTCCCTGTCTCTTCTTCTGTAGTTACGCCGTATCTACTCGTAGTCTTCCGCTGTGCAAATATCTTGATTCGGAATCACCAACCAGCCCAAGCATCTGTCTCGTCAAGCTATATAGCGGACTTTTCTCTTTTCTCGATTCAGTTGGTAAAGTATAAACTTATGTTGTTGCTCGACCACATCAAATAGCCCCAGGGTCGAGCATTTATGTTGTGCAGAAATCTGTCCATAGTTGTGTTTGCGAGGAGAAAGCAAAAGCACACAAAACATGCCAAATATGAAATAGATGCCCACTCGCGCGTCGCTATACTCAAAAGCTTCGAAGCGTTCTTTGATTAATAAATGGCTGAGTTCGTTGATTGTGCAGGCCTTCCGGCAATTCGATGGATGCACGTCCAAACGCGCCGCTGAAGCATCAATCTTCGGCGGTGAACCGACGATGAACCGACGGCGAAAATTCGGCGATGAACCAACGCAGCATCGAAACAAACTTCCGTACCGACTACCTTTTAGTTAGTTTTTCTCGTTTCTAGGCTATTGTGTTTCCCGGCTCTTGCTTTTTTTCTAACTTTCTTATGATTGTTTCAAAGGCGTTTCAATGAAGTCTTACTATATTCAGCCATTCGACACATTCTCTAACGATGTTAAGCAGCAGGCTCGGCGAAATGCGAAAATGCAGACATTTAACATCAATAAAAACAACTGGAACTAACTCGTGCACATTTCTTTTAGGTCACTCGGCATTACCTAATAAAACCCAAACCACTTCATAAACTTCTGACGATAAACAAATAATTCGTTATTAACTAGACTTCAAGTACGTTTAGAAGCAAATAAAAATTGAATTTAGCCATATATATAGGCCTATTTCCGAAATTCGACCTTTGTTTGTGCGTCATAGCACTTATAAACGCTTTAAAAGACTATCTTACCTGCATAAACTCACTTCTCAGGAAGGGTTAACATCCTTATCAATTGAACATTTTCGATTTCGGCGTTCACGCGCAAAATACTAACCTCGTCAAAATGACTTCATAATATGAGAAGAACAATACACATATCTTTAAAAAGATCCTGAAACGGTTTTTTTTTTAAGTTTTGTCAATGTTTAGGCTAGAGTATCATCAAACTATTCGCACCACAAGTTCACCGAAACGATGTGTACCAAGACTGCTACGGACAGGTATATCATACCCCCTTCTCATCTCTACCTTCCCTCCTTAACTCATGCGACACACTGGAATCGCGGACAACTGCGGAGTTTTAATGAGCGCTCTCGACAATTTTAGCTCTGCCCAGTTTAGACATGCGAGATTGTATGCCAAAAAGTCACTCTTAATCTCGGAGGCCATCACGTAGCGCGCCCAGTATAGAACCCAAGCCATCTGGCAATAGAGACGATGGTCGTAGAGTGGTTGATATCTGCTACGACAGATGCCACCACCCTAGAAAACTCATCTTACTTTCCACGCATTCAGCAGCCAATCAGATCATCAGCCACGGTGACGTTGTGTAACCAAAGTATGTAGTTCCTGTGAATGGATGGTTGAAAACGTGTTAGGCTGAGTCGCAGGTATCTGCAGGAATTTGAAGCTTTAATGTGTTGTATTAAATTACGTAGCTTAAAAGAAACCTCAAACCAGTCTCTAAATGACACTTAGGACTTGGTATACCAACCCATTGGCTTTCTGCAAAATTGTCAAAACAATTTCAGGGTCCCTTTAGGAAAGTTGTACTGTGAAATATCACAGGAAATTTCGTTGGTTGCATTTATAATAATATGCAAGTGTTCTCTTATTGTTTACTTAATCAACGCATGTCCCTTGAACACCCTCGTTGAACAAAAAAAAAACCGTGACATGCACACATTGTATCTACGAAAAACAAAAATGTGCTTACATGAGACTAATTAAGAGTTTTCACTAACTCACATTTATGTGAACCACATATTTATGACGTATATTGGAGCACAAAAATGTAGCCCGTTACGTAGAAAGTCCATTTGCAAAGAATTTTTACGACACCAGTTGCGAGATAAGCGTTCGCAAAGTTTGTGACAGCATACGTTGGCGTTTCAGTTATTTTGAGCCCGTATGCACAAAAAGAGGTCTTCTTAAACTGGAAACTGCATATTTTGTGCATCTTATCGTACGTTCTGTGGCCCTCAGTTGAAAACGTGCAATTTTCAGAATTCATCTATCGTGGATGTACCTTGTGAAATTACCGACTTCGCTTCGTCCACATTATGAATGCGATCAGCCAGAGGCGATTGGTGGATGATAATGAAGCAAAGAAACGGTTTGCTTCTTTTTGATTATCAATTCGTGCACTCAAGCGTAATGCAACTGCCACGGCATGTTCACACTTTCGGGTGACGGCGGCACGGCAGTCACAGTTGACAGCACACATGCCCCTGCTTTCAGCGATTAGAAAACATTACGTGAAAAAAGCAGCATTCAAAACTTATGAAACATACCTTGATTTTCTCGGATCTTCCCAGCTCGTTTATTCGCGTCTTTGTTGTGACTTGCCCATGATTTATGATCCGACGAGCAGCATCTCTACCCCAATCTCGTGTACTTGTCCTGCCGCGGTGGTCTAGTGGCTAAGGTACTCGGCTGCTGACCCGCAGGTCGCGGATCGAATGCCGGCTGCGGCGGCTGCATTTCAAATGGAGGCAGAAATGTTGTAAGCCTGTGTGCTCAGATTTCGGTGCACGTTAAGGTGGTCGAAATTTCCGGAGCCCTCCACTACGGCGTTTCTCGTAATCATGTGATGGTTTTGGGACATTAAACCCCATAAATCAATTAATCAATCAAGCTCTCTGCCCTTCAGGTTAGGTCACGGCGAAAAACTATATCACGCAGTTATCTGAACCAAAATGTAATAAATGGCGCACTTTGCAGTGCTATGGCTAAAAAAATACGCGCTGTATGACAAGCTCGGCTGCAATGGTCAAAATCGGCGCAAGAAATACAGTGCCACTTCTACTTTATTGAAAAACGTTTTTGCATTCACCAACCGTGTTAGTGCAATCGCTTATGTCATCTGTTTCAAGCTCCTACTCAGGTTGCTGCCGCGTTATACAGAGAATGATAAGCTGTGATCGTGTAGTGAGCGAAGCGCGCCGTGCTACACGCACGCAGTTTTGTTCAAATGGCTGCATCGTCTTCCCCAGTTCATGAATTTCAAGTGGCCGCGTTCTCCTGAGGGTGCATGAGGCCTGACGAAAAGAATAATCTTTTCTAATGGCTGCTAACAATTCAGCTTCTTTCGAAAGCAAACAAAAGCACCTCAAGTGAAGCACCAAATCACGATGCAGCGGCTTGCAGCGCTTGCCCCGTCTGGTCCCGTATCCAGTCAGATTTTCTGCTGTGGCTGCTTTGGCACTTGAGGCAGCGTGTGACTGTAGCGGCTCCTAATGTATCTATGGAGCCCAAAATCAGGTGGTCGGATTCGCCTGCAAGCACCACATATAAAACTCAGGAAGACTTAAAGTGTCCCTAAACGGCACCGGATTGAAAAACCATACGGTAGTTTCTTGCCTTTCCAATATTACCTTCAAGCGCTATCTCCTCCTCACCACTTATTTCTTCATAAAACACGTGGAATACCAGCACCAAACGTTGAGCCAGTCAGATTTTAGCAATTTTCCACGGCACGCTGCCATCTCTTTTTGTATGTCGCATACAAAAAACATGAAGTAAAATCAGTCTATCGCGCATGATAGTCATGCGAGACAAGGCATAACGGGCATGTAATAGCATGACAAAGCAGGGTAGCTACTATTTACAACAGACACCTCTTGTACATTGGCCGATCGGGGGCCTATGTCATCCTAACGTCACGTGAACAAACTGCCGGCTTCACGAATTTTTCGGCAAACGCCGGGAAAGAATAACACACACAAATAATGTTCTTCGTATTTTGGGAGGTTGTTTAGGGGCTCTTTAAACACGTACACTGTGACTTCTCCCGTTACAACGCCAAATGACACACTCTTAAGGCTGCACTTCATTTGCAAAGCAGTTGAAGTTGGAGCTGCGCCACATTCTCGGCCCCTGGCAAGGCAGCAGCTGTGCGATGCGCAACACTGAACCACTATTGGTGTTTTTGAGGACTACTCGATTTATTAAATCTTCATAAACTACTCTTTTTTGTATATTTGTGCGTTTAAGATAGCCCACATTATGCGTCTGTATGACTGTACGTATCACAGTCGTCCCTCATAACCTCGAGTTCTAAGCCAGGCGATAAACCATTCTAACATCTCCGGCAATCTCATAAAGATTGCTCGGTCTCTCTCTCTCTTTTATAATCTAATGAGTGAGTGAGCGAGGAAGTGAGCGAGCGAGCTTTTCTTCGTTTGCTTGCTCTGAAGAATTGCCCCGCCGCGGTGGTCTAGTGGCTAAGGTACTCGGCTGCTGACCCGCAGGTTGCGGGTTCGCATTCCGGCTGCGGCGACTGCATTTCCGATGGAGGCGGAAATGTTGTAGGCCCGTGTGCGCAGAGTTTGGTGCACTTTAAAGAACCCCAGGTGGTCGAAATTTCCGGAGCCCTCCACTACGGCGTCTCTCATAATCATACGGTAGTTTAGGGACTTTAAACCCCACATAACAAATCAATTGCTCTGAAGAAGTATTTCACATCTTGGTGATTTTCCAGACTGCTACGTGATTGCAATGCTGCCAAACTAGTTGCACAGCACAAGTAGCCTCAAACCATTTCATCAGAACTTTTGCAAACCATTCGCATGACACAGCGTTACATTATATTTGTTTAAATTCTCTTTTTTTTCTCTTTGTTGATCTGCCCGAAAGACGAGCAAGGCGACGGGGAAGAACACAAGGTACACGTGCTTAGCTTGAATATACACCATATCACACTATTACCGTAATGGACACAGACGTGCAAACACGAAGGTTGTCTGGTGCTAACTAATGAACTCGCTGAGCTTCAGCGCGATATTAGCCGAGCGGAATTCAAATGATTACCCCAAAACAGCCACAAGCGAAAAAAAAAACCATCTCTGCACTCTGTGCGGCGCACACAAGACAGGAAAAATTGTTGAGCCATTTGTACTCCACAGACGTATATATGCGGTGCCCATACATTTATTTAGGTTTTGATACTAGCGAGTGGGCAATGTTTCATTTTTCGGCATTGAAGTGTTTAAAAAAAGTAAACCAGTAAATCGTCACGCGGTTTAAGTTTTCAGCAATACTGCCTGTTGCTCCAAAAAACCAAGTTTACAAAAGTTATTTCCTTGAGCGTTTTCAAAGCCCTCTCAGTTTCTTTTTTTTATTTCTGTTTTTTGTGAGTGTTTGGCCTGAGTAAACATACCCGCTGTCAAGAGGTTTCTGACAATGGGAGCGTAAACAAACAGAGCCGGTCGCAAATGGAAGTATGCACGTCCACGGGCTGTTTTCTGTGCGCTTAGCATTCTGCCACAATTCGTTACTGATTCGCCACTGATATCAAATGGTACACAGTGAAGCAAAATTGAATGCTGCGAGACAGCTACACTCACGATGCCATTGCAGGATGAATAGACTACGTTTCTGTAAAGTTCTTTTTTTAAACAGTATACCGGTTACACAAGCAACACATTAGTATAAAACAAGCGGGAGGACATAAAAACGCTGGAAAACAAGGGTTTGCGGCAGCAGTAGACAACAGTGGTTAACCAGTCAACAATAAAAATCCCTGAATCTCAAAAATGCGCAAAGCACGTACGCACGCGTGCGTGTGTCTATGTGTGTGCGTTGTTGTGGGTTGATTGACTTTTTTATTGTGCACTTTGAGGCAGTTTATATTAGGGAGTCGGAGCTGGTACCAATTTTTCGGCATGTCATTTTTGTTCAGTTGTCACAAAAGTACCTCGTTATTACGCATTTTTGTCCTTAAAGGTAATGGCGATATCGAAGGTGAGCCTGCCTGGCGCGCAGAACAAGTAGCCACTCTGTTACGTCAATACCGAATATGACGCTTCAAGGAGGTGACGAAATATGCATAAATGCGAGTGCGTAATTGTAAAATACTGGTGTTGCGAGAAAAAAAGTTTTGGACTAAATATCCCGTTGAACTGCTCGTATTGGAAATATCTGAAACCTTCCAAAGTAAGATTGAGAGAATGACAGCTGTTATAGAACCGTAGAACTTTATTGCAGCAGGAAAAAGAAAAAAAAGAACATCAAGAATGATATCTCGTGTTTTACGTCCCAAGAAGTTACGCCATTATTATGAAAGCATTGTAGCGGATTGCTCTGGAAATTTCGGCCATCTGGTGTTCTTTATAGAGCGACCAAGATCATACAGTATACACAGGCCTCTACTATTTCACCGCCACAGAAGTACGACCGCCGCAGTCTGTATCGAACCCGTGACCTTCGTATCAAAAGCCCAACCCCTTATCCACGAATCCACCGGGGCGGACAAGAAAAACAACATTACTGCCCCGTTTCAAGAAAACCAGCTTTATGTTAACTGCTTTGGCTCCGCACACGGCATCAAAAAGCATAGTTCTGGAGTAGAGAAGTAAAGATAAAGGCCCACTCAATCTGCCTGCCGAATACCACGTTGGTCTGTGACTGTATATGCAGCTTATACGTAATTAGTAGACACAAAGGGCGTGAGCTCTCCACTCGTTAGACATAAGGACCACAGTAGCCCTCGTAGTGTACTTCCAAGCAAGGCTAAGTGTCTTAGTTACCAAGTTCTGTCCTCTGTGCTCCATAGCAATTCAAGATAGCCCTGTTTTCTCTCATCCTTAGCCTAAGGCAGCACACTGCCTGGATATAAAGTGTTAGGCAACGCTTTAATTGCGAAACTGTAATAAAGGGGATGATGACGGCCCCATACAAGTCAAGAAGAGTCCTATAGACCTGCTTAAGATATGCATTCAGATTAAGTACTCGAATACAATTCAGTACTGCGAAGAACCTAATCCCTCTAAACTTCCTGCGGCAGATACACTTGAGCCGTTTTTATATCCCCAAGCAATTAGTCAAGAAGACGCTGCGGACAAGATTTACTAGAAGTGCTCTGCGTAGCTTGCTAGTTCTCAGTCAACGAGAGTTATTTACTTGCTAGACAGCTTTAAGCAAAACGGACCTTGCTGAAGGCAGAGAAGGGTAAGATTTATCATCCGCACATCAACCATCTCTATCCAACACCAACGTTAACATATTCTCTCCCTCTCTTTATATATATATATATATATATATATATATATATATATATATATATATATATATATATAGGAAAGAAGTGTATACCTAGGTGCTCGTTTTTCCGTGTTTTGACCCAATAATAATGAGATATAAAGACAGTAATGCCAAGGAATGTATAGGGGAAGTTATTAGAACTAATGAAAGTAAATAAGAAGAAAGAAAAGTGGGTGAAAAAATAACCAGCCGTGAGCAGGAATCGAACCTACGACCTTCGATTAACGCGACCTTCGAATAAGTATCGAACGCGTTATTCGAAGGTCGTAGGTTCGATTCCTGCTCACGGCTGGTTATTTTTTCACCCACTTTTCTTTCTTCTTATTTACATTCCATTAGTTCTAATAACTTCCCCTATACATTCCTTGGCATTACTGTCTGTTAGATCTTATATATATATATATATATATATATATATATATATATATATATATATATATATATATATAGAGAGAGAGAGAGAGAGAGAGAGAGAGAGAGAGAGAGAGAGATGCAGAATGCGTTACTCGCAACTGTGACCAGCTCCGTAAAGCATTAACCGAACAACAATATCCTTCACAAATAATTGACGACGCTCTCCAACGGGCCAAATGTCTCGATCGGAAAATCACCGCGGGTTGTATATCGGAGATCAAGGAACTTGCGCGACATGGTAACTTCTTCCAAGACTAGATTTATTGCTCCCGTTGGTTGTCACCCCTGTAAAAAACGCGATGTATAGTTTGTGCGCACATGACCACTGCAACTGTTGCGAAAAGCACGGCATCTAACTTTTCACTTAGGATTAAAGGGGACTTAAACTGCGATAGCAGCAACATCATTTACTTACTTGAATGCTCAATCTGCCACATGCAATACATCGGTCAAACCGAGACATCTTTTCGCATCCGTTTCAACAACCAAAAATCACAAGTAAACAGTTTGCCACATCTTCCATTGTCCAAGCATTGTCATCTACCAGGTCATTCGTTTGACAAGATTATGGTAACACTATTAGAATTTGGATTTAAATCGCACCATGATCGCGAAATTCGAGAATCGTTCTTGATTCACAATTTCAACAGTCTGTTATCCGGCATTAACGAATGCGTAGGAAAAGTGTCATGCCTTTCTACGATGCCCTGACGTCCGAAATTTTGAGAAATATTTAAAGAAGCATCCCTGACGTATAATATACTTCCTAAAGGTTATCACATATTTATTTTTTTCATGCGTGATCCTCGTCGTCAATGATGAATGTTAAAAATGCCTTTTACATGCCCACAATCTTGTCTATTGTTTAGATTTTAATGGTTTGTAGTGTAGTCACGGCTGTTTAAAAGAATTTTTGTGACACTCACATGCTGATCGCACGTGTTTTGTACTGACATGTTCATGCCTGCCCATAAAAGCGGCCACATACTCGTATTTCTGTTAATCCTGACGAAGGCCGTGCCACGGCCGAAACGTAGAGTAAACAATTATCAAATTTTCGTAAGTGTGCTCCTTCTATATATATATATATATATATATATATATATATATATATATATATATATATATATATATATATATATAATGACATCTAACACACAATAATGCCAAGGAATGTATAGGAGAAGTTATTAGAGCAAATGGAATGTAAGAAGAAGAAAGAAAAGTGGGTGAAAAATCATCGAGTGCGTTATTCGAAGGTCGTAGGTTCGATTCCTGCTCACGGCTGATTATTTTTTCACCCACTTTTATTTCTTCTTATTTACATTTCATTTGTTCTAATAACTTCTCCTATACATTCCTTGGCATGATTGTTTGTTAGATTTGTTAGATCTCATTACTATTGTGTCAAAACACAGAAAAAACGAGCCCTTAGGTATACACTTATACACTTCTTTCCCTTATATATATATATATATATATATATATATATATATATATATATATATATATTCTGACATACGACAGTGGACCCCGCCATTCCACGTGTGCAACGAGAAAGGACGTCGGTATTCCGAACGTGTGGTGTTCACATTATTACACCAAGTGAGAGCTTGGGAGTGATAAGTAGCAAAATTTCTTGAGTGAACATCTTTTGCGTAGTTTTTTTCGGCATCTGCATTCATATTGGCAGCGATTAGATGGCAATCCAAAAAAGTTTGTTTCTCCTATTTACGATTTAATCAGGGACCTTAATCTGAAGGCCGTTAGTCATGAGTAAACCATACGCCCTTTATGCACAGATAAAGGTGTCACCATTTGAGGGGCGAAGCTCTTCATAGTGTGGCTTGTGCGTCCCTCGTTGTAGTGCGTAACCAGCGGTAGCACATACCCGAAAGAGCGGTCCTTACAATGTCCGCTGGATGGCGGCACTTGTATATGATGAGTGCATGATGAAAAAATGTGAGATGGCTGTACTTGGAGTGTTCACTAGATAGACGGACGAACGGAAGGATGGACATACAGATGGATGGACGGATGGACGGACAGACAGACAGAAGGGCGGAGGTATGAACGGACGAACAGGCGGAGGCACGGCCGTACCAACAGAGGCCCGGATGGACAGACAGACAGACGAACAAACGGACAGACGGAAGAAATGACATACGGATGAACGCATAGACGGACGCACCGACGGTCATACGGATAGATGGACTCACCGACAGACGCACGGCCGGACGCACGGATGGACGCATGGACGGACTGATGGTCACACGGATGGACGGACACATGGACGCACGCATGGACGGACGGAGATGCGGATGAACTGACGAAGGCTTCGCACCACCAATCGTCATTCACTCCGTGGATAAGCTGTTATTTTTTAGTGTACACCCTCCTTCTTTGTACAAGACGGCGCAACATATTGACGGAATTGAGTAACAGAGTGGCGCTTAAGCAGCCGGAGAAGACCCGCTTTGCAGAGCATGAGTAAAGACTGGTATGAAGCTGCTTCTGTTTAATATAAAAGGTGGCACTTTGAATGGCTGAGTGGTTTCGTAAGTGTTGCTGAGTTGATTGGTTTCATTTGCGACCGTTCTTGCGTGAAGTGTTGGTCATTGATACTCATTTCTTGTGGTGTGCAACGTCGTCGCTTCTATTTCACGTTGAGTAAACACAGGAGGTCAATAATTTTCCAGAATCGCTCACCACGTCGTGCCTAACGAGCCGAGGTTTGGGCTCCTCGGCTCTCCGATTACTTGCAGCTCAGATTAAGGAAGTTTTCGCGTATGCGTGTACGACAATCTTTGAAGATGCTGAGTGATGGGTCACGTGCTATTTGATTTCTGGCACATAAAGGGGACTGGTGAAGCCCGGCTACTACTACGCGTTTGGAAATGAAAATGGAAATGCTATGTAAATGGAAGTTACTCTAGTAAAGTAAAGCACACGTATGCAGGGTAAGGGTACAACGCTGACTTGCGTGTGTCACGGGTCCCGTTAATTAGGGAGGCGATCGCCGGGCTAATTCCAAGGGCCGAAGTACCGGCCCCCCGAAGCGCACCACGAAAGCGTGGACAATTTAGAAGTGGTCCTATTTGGCGCGCCAGCGGACGCCGGCTGTGGCCCAAAGACAAGTCAGAGCCGAGAGTTGATAAACAAAACAAGATTATATTCTCAATTATGGCAGATCAAAACAATACACAAGTATGCACACTACGCAATAGTTGAATACAATATGTCACCAATCAAACAACGTACTACACAGTACAATCAGCCACACTCGAAACAACGGACACAGACAACAATACGCACTACAATGCAGTCACATGCATCGAACGACCAAGACACTTAAAGACTAAAGAGTTAGAAAACTTATTCAGTCCCAAGTTCTTGGAACAAAAGTCTGAATGATACTCTTCCGAGAATCACTCACTCAAAGTCCAGCGTTGTTGTCGTTCCGCTGCCCCCGAAGTTTCTCTTCCAGGAAACCTCGCGTCTTCAATTGGCCGCTCTCCAAGCTCCAAACTTCTTCGCCGGTAACACTTCGGCTTCCCACACGCAGCTGTTGCCACGCGTCTTCGCTCGCTGACGGTAGACACCCACATTGTCTGTAGCTCGAGTCTTCACCCCTCAGGTGGAAATCCTCTTCTTCTCCTGCTTTGTCGCTACAGACAAAACCTTCGCGGACTACACGGCGGAATCCCTACGCTCTCTGGCGCTAACTTCCGTCTTCTCTTGATCTCTCATCTCCGCTGCTCGGTTAAATACCTTCCGCGCGACATTCCAGAAAGTTCTCATCATTTCGTCGGCGCGATGCGCAGCGGAGGCTGGGGGAAGGCGCGAGACTGTGCGAGGGCCGTCCCCGACAGATGACTCAACCCGGCATAACACGCCCCTTTCCATCTAGAAATTTCGAGTGCTTGCTCGGCCGCCGATGTGGGGTGAGGAGGTTCGTCGGCGAAGCCACGCTTCCGAGGGGAGAAAGTCGCGCGCCCGGGGAGCCTTGGATGGTTGTTTTCTCTTTTTTGTTCTTTTATCGTTGACCTCGCGGCGTCACTCCGGCGGTTCGTCGCGAGAATTTGGCGGCGAGCCCTTGTTGAGTGCTCGTTCTGTGACAGCGTGACAATATTGAAACTCGTAAGTCCTCTTTTAGAAACTTTGAACCATTTCCCCGAAGGGAACCCTGATGGGATGCGAAGCAGCAGTGATGCGCGTGGCGCTGACCCGATTGAAACCAGCGTCGACACCCATTCTGGAAGAATGGTTTGAAGCGAAATTTGGTGTAGTGTTAACTCGAGGAAACGTTTGTTTCAAACGCAGACACGGGAGGCGGGAAGCCTTGAAGACGCTTGCGCTCGGCCTCTTCGGCTGTCGTCTTGTCGGTGTTACCCATGTGCCGTCTGTATTCTCGAACGCGGTCGGTGTTCTTGACTCGCATATTGTTGGTGTCACTGGTCTTCCACTGCCGACGCTTGTGTTCACCTTCCCTGGCTTGCGCCTCTTCGGTGTGGACGCCACCATTTGCTAACTTTTCGGCTTCGCTAACCCTCACCACGCCGGCAACAGCTGGGAAAGGTACATGCACACTAGCGGGAAGGATGCCGCAATGGTGTCCCGCCCATCGACGCGATCGCGTGGCAATCAGCGGCGCGCTTTCCACATTGTCGGCACCGCGAGATTCTCGAGGCACGGGCAGTGTGCGCATCGCTCGCGGCATGGCCTCCGAGATTGCGAGCGCGCGGCGAGTTTCTCTCCGGCCGTCCCAATCGCACGGAGTGCGCGTGTTTCCAGAAGTGGGCGCGGTTGGCTCTTTTCTCCACACCGCGACGCTCTTTCTGTCGGTCGAAAAGGCTGCCGCGCTGTTGGCGAAGCTTCTATGTGGCGATAAAAAATGCTTTTGTGCTTTTATATAACTTTGCGTTCGTTTGGAAATGTAAGGGTCAAGGAGTACAAAATCAAAGTAAACGCTGGGGCGTTTTATTTTCAAATGGTGTTTTTATTTTGCTGTACATTGACGACACCCATATTAAAGCACTTAAAATTATGATGTCTCTGCAAGACATCCGCATGTGCTCGAAACTTTGCTTCGAAGTTCGTGGGCTGCATAGTAGGGGGGTGGGCACATGGAAAAAAGAAAGAAAAATGGTTGACCGATCTGCAAGCGAGGTCAGAAGAGTGCCGCGTTTTACGTCTATGAATTACTTTCTACACTTGATTCAATGGATTCTTCATGATCATTGAAGTAGTACTACTTTTCATTGTAACGCTGTTTCAAGAATTCTTGCATACCCCCTAACATGATCACAGCTGCGCTACGACGTGTTTTTATAGCTTCTTAGAGGCATTTTTCGCTTCTTAGGCTGGCACGCCGGCCGTCCAGCTATGCTCGTCACTACTGGTCTCCCCTAGAGATAAGGCACGTTCAGTGGGACTTCTCAACGAGGAGCAAAATGCTGTTTGGCGCGCGAGGAATAAATGAACAAAATCACGGCATATACACGGAGTGAATGCTTCGTGGGGCGAAGCGTCCGTCTATCCGTCTGTTCGTTTTTTCGTGCATGCATTCGTTTGTTCATGCGTCGGTCGACTCGTATCACACTACAGCACGCATCAGACAGACGCTTCGCCCCAGTCGTCATATCATTCACTTCGTGGATATGCTGGCTACGCTGATTGATTCATATGTGAGATTTAACGTCCCAAAACCACTATATGATTATGAGAGACGCCGTAGTGGAGGGCTCTGGAAATTTCGACCGCTCGGGGTTCTTTAACGTGCACCCAAATCTGAGCACACTGGCCTACAACATTTCCGCCTCCACCGGAAATGCAGCAGCCGCAGCCGGGATTTGATCCCGCGACCTGCGGGTCAGCAGCCGAGTACCTTAGCCACTAGACCACCGCGGCGGGGCAATGGCTACGCTGGATAGAAATACGACCGACCAAGTGATGCTTTGAAGAGCTTCGTCCCTAAAAGCAATAAAACCACGTCGCGCTATGCGTTGCAGCAGTGATTACGTCAGCGTGCATGTAATAATTCCCTAAACAGTGTTACAATCTAAATCAGGGGTAGTTCCACGAAAGGAACAATATAGGCATTCTGATTCAGCTTGTGGATTGGGCTGTCTGTTTTTCTTAAATGTGGAGTGTTTTATATTCACACCTACTCGCAAATCAGGTGTTGGCGGTGCCATTGACGCCGGCACTGCGCATGCTGACGTCTCGTGCCCAAGTTTTTTTTTTCGAGCTGACGTGCACAAGGGCACGCAGTAGTTTGACATATTTCTGAAATTAAATGCAAGAAACAAGGCCTGACGTCACTTTCTTCAACAGGAAAAAAAACTATAGCATTTACATAGCATCAATCGTATCAACCGTAACCAGCCGGGAACTTAATAAATAAATGGATACTATTGAATCAAGCATTCGTTTTTACTTCCACTCCAATTTTTTTTCTCATCTTTGCAAAATGTCAACGACGCATGTACGTGAGGTAACTACGCGAACGCCACAGCATGAGAGCGTCACAAAGAAATAATATCTGCTGGAGAGAAAGGGTCGCTGAGCCGACCAAACTCGGCACTCAGCATCAGCAACTGTCTTGCTCTCTCCTCGCAATCTGCCGACACCGTCAAGTCTGGCATGAAAGTTGCACTCCCAAAGCGTACAACGCTTCGCACTCGCCCGCGAGGCTTCCCCAGTTTCTCTTTCCAACTACCTCCCGTCGCGCCGCAGAAGCAGGAGACGAGGAGGAGGTCTAGACTGCGCCTCGGCTGAACGTAACTGGCTCTGCGACATACACGGGCTGGTTACAGGTGCTCTTTGGTCACTTATGACCGCCCATTCGTACTGTGAGCTCTACGGTGTTCAGTGGATATGTTGGGGAATCTAAGAACGCGCATCGAGATCTTTCGCTAGTTGAAGAACGCCGTACGTATTCAGAGTTTTGTGTATCTGGTATGAAACACTGTGCGTTATACAGCAGTGACAATTCACACTTTTAATTCTCCAGTAGTGTATACCTCAACGAATACTTCGTTTTCTGAAAGACGCGGTTCGGCCGCAGGTGCAACCCTTTGATTTGGATGCAGTAGAGATGACTGTAGATTAACACAATACCGATATTGTCCATTGTGCTACCAAAACATAATCGAAATACAGATGACGAAAAAAGGAGACGAATAAGTCAAGCACTTTCACTGTGAATGGCATAGAGAGTAAATGTAGGTAGGCTAATTGCAGCCTTTCCGAATATTCTTGCAAAGTTACTCATCACATCAATAAGGGGCACGATCAGTGGTCTTAATTATTTAGAGCGGAAGGGCATTCGGTTGGCCACCGGATAATTATTGGTACGCGATAAAATAATAGAACGATCTCTAACGGTAGGAGGGCAATGTGATTCAATGACAATAACTAGCCCAGTTTTCTCCCACATACGTGTCTCCAGAAAGGGAGAATGCTGGAATATGCCTCTGTCAAATTAAATGCAGTAACCAAAATACTTGTCTTCAGTGCAGCTAGACGATTTGACCATGATTTTTCCTCACACTCAAAATAAAAAAAAAAACATGCGCACGATGAAATCCCGCGCGCTCTGCTCTCTGCCGTGGTCTCCGCCACTCGAGGATCCGACATTAAACGCGCCCTCTCAAGGTCGTCAGGCGCGTGAGGCGATATTCGCTGGTTTTGCTGGAGAGCGCGGCGATTGGGATGGCTGGAGAGCACCACGCCGCGCGCCGGCAATCTCGAAGGCCACGCTCGCGGCTTCTCTCCATCAGATGGAGAGTGGTGGCGCGGGAGAGACGACGTCCACGTGAGAAGTAGGCTCAGCCGTTGCGAGTGGTGGAAACTGTGAAGCGATCGAACGTTGCGAGCAGTAGAGAGGTTGAAGCGAGAGAGATGACACGTGGCAAGCGGCAGCAGGCTAGAGAGAAAGTGACGTCATCGCGCGTGACCTTATTAGCACCGCCCGAACACCTGCGGCCAGAGGAGTGTGGTGTGGACGGAGAGACAACGTTGCACAGGCTAGTCAAACAGCTGCTTTGCATCTAAAAATTTTATACTTAGACACAAAGCATAATCCAGTACATCACGCGAATACTGCAATCACATACGAATACCCCTACCATTTCTTTGAGCGCACTGAGTGAAAGTCAACTAACAGACTCCATCGCACAAGAGAGCCTGGCACAGCGCAAAAAATCTCGCCGCCTCCCCCCCACCGCTGCCCCATTTTCTTTTTGTATACCGCATGGCTGAAGGAGGCGAAAATCCTGTAGGCCCCTGTACCCAAATTTGGGTGCACATTAAAGAACCTTAAGTGGTTCGACTTTCCGGAGCCCTCCGCTACGGCGTCTCTCATAATCATATGGTGGTTTGGGGACACTAAACCTCACATATCAATCAATTTGCCACGAGGCTTAGTCTACCATGTAAAGTCATCTTCATGCCCCGCCGTGGTGGTCTAGTGGCTAAGGCACTCGGCTGCTGACCCGCAGGTCGCGGGTTCGAATCCCAGCTGCGGCGGCTGCATTTCCGATGGAGGCGGAAATGTTGTAGGCCCGTGTGCTCAGATTTGGGCGCACGTTAAAGTACCCCAGGTGGTCGAAATTTCCGGAGCCCTCCACTACGGCGTCTCTCATAATCATATGGTGGTTTTGGGACGTTAAACCCAACATATCAATCAAAGTCATCTTCATAATCGTTGTAGTAATAAATCAATTGTATAGTATAGTAGTCATGCAAACCACGTGTCCAGAGGAAGACGTAAATAAAGCAATAATTACTAAAATCAAAAGATTACTGATGCTCAAAAAACATGATCTTGGGGCTTTATCTTGAAACAAATAAAACTAGATGATGAAAATTGTGCTCTAAATGATGATGATGGTGATAATGTTGGTCATCAGCATCCTCACTATCAATATAGCTTTGCTGTAAAACGAATTTCTTGGCGTGAAGCCAGCGGTGTTTTTTTAACCAATACGCACATACCATAGGCCATGCGCAGCATTATCTTCTGAAGGCTAGGAAAAATTTCCTACATTTCTTTATGAAAAATTTGCGGCCGTGTCATTGTCGCATACTTGACCGGTGCATGTCTGAGCTCAACTTAGCAGCTCTTTGTGTTAAATGCGGCTTACTATCACCGAACGCTATGCATCGTGTCATGTGGGCAGCTTTCCTTTGTACTTGTGCGGAGACTGATGTCACTTTAAGCAAATGTCGCTGCTGATTAGAAGCAAGAAATATCTGGTAAAAAAACACACACACACGTGCAGATGTAGTGCTGCACACAGCTCTTGCAGCACCTCTATTTCTACAGTGAAATGGGTCAGTGGCGCAAAAAAAAAAAAACGTCGTCCTCGTGAATCTGGTGTGTACCAAATAAAAATCAAAACTGCGTGTAATGGCACAGAAAAAAGCAAAAATAACGCTTTCGTGACGCCTCAACAGGAAGTAGAAAGGTTATTGAACTTTTTCTTCAAGTGAAAAACTTGTTTTTTACATAGCTTTGGAGGGGGCGGGGGTATGTCATTTACAGCGGTGTGTCATTTACATTTACAGCGGTATGTCAAAGCTTCATTTGTCTGTCAAATGGTCTACACTGCTGAGCCCTGGAACAACATTTAGCAAATCTTCTTGTGTACAATTATTAAATAAGAAAATAAAAAATGGTTGTAACCATGCAATGGCGCTGCACTTGACAACTGAAAGTAGCACTTTCAGCGAAATACAAAAGTTCTTTTCAGACTTCTGCCGAAGCACAAATTGCGCTGATAATCACTAGGTTGAAAGTACAAAATAAAACTATGACTTTGGTTCTCGAGAGAAAGAAGTGACGCCAAAAGGTTAAAAGAAGAGATAATAAAGCGGTGATATGGAATGATATTGCCTGTTCAATGTATATATTGCGCGTAGTTCTCCTACGTTAACCGTCATTTGGAAGTAAAGGTATTGAAGTTGAGTCGCAGGGGGGCAGCGCAAACAGAGACAGTCATATATACAGCACGTTTTCTGTTTATACACGTGGCCTGTTAATGGGGCTCACAATAAAAATTTAAACCTTTATGACAACATAGTTTTCAGCACAGCTCACAGTATTGCACTTACACACCCTATTGTTTTTTTACATGCGTGCCCATATGCACGAAAACTGCATGATGTCTAACATGCCCGTTCTTATTCACCGCCCGAAACATGCATTTATACGTGCAGCCTGTCCCGCCTGACTATCAGCAGAAATCCCCAATGATTACGTACACCGCTCCCAAGAGCAGAGACGTGGTATTATATGTCGTGCAGGGAGTCATTTGTTCCTGCGACCCTATTGGTCGGAAAACTTGCTGCATGAAGATCAGTTTTAATATATAGAAGCATACGTGGTCCCGGTAGTGGTTGTAATGAAAGGGATGAAAAATGGGCCGAATTCGATGGTAGGGCAATCCACGTTCACGTGACTTGTGAGATGAGAATTTCGGGGTCTGGCTGCATGATATGCCAGCTATACAGTGGCACGCTATCGCTATGACATGCGTGATGCGCTGTAACAAAAAAAAAGAAAGAACACTATTGTACTGTTTACTTGAGCCACTTTACAAAAGTTTTGACAATCATAGCTTCCAAAAGCTGCTCTTTATATGCTTGTGGGTGTACTATAACGCTTATATGCCAAAATCACAAAGTGCGCGTTCTGAACTTTTGAAGAGTTTGATATTTCAGAATAGTTTTAAGTGTCGCAACGCCCGAATTTCTTTCATTTACCGAAAAACATTTTCTGTTTTGAATGCCGAGCCTGGAATCGTCACCTGGTTAATCTAAAAACTCGACTTTGTCGGAAATTATGTTTGCTTAACAACATTGCAGAAACGCTCACCCATTAGGTCCAATATATTAATAATACCGGAGATTTTACGTGCCAGAACAGGGATATTTGATTACGAGGCAGGCCGTAGGGAAGGACTTTGAAAATTTCGACCGCTCAGAGTTCTTTGACGTGCACCTAAATCCAAGTACTCGGGCATCGTAGGTCCAATATAAGTCATTATCGAGAGCACAAAAAAAAGTAAACCTGATGGTTCTCATATCGTCTTTGCACCGGCAAATAGTTATCGGGCGCTGTTAGCGGATACAGGCCGAAGCCGACTCTCTCGCTTTGGTTCGAAGCAACTTCGAGCGAGTACCTGCAAAGCGCGCACTTTATTCTCGCATATCTCGGATTTCCTTCTATCGTGGAATCTTTTCAGCGCAGAGGACCACGGATACGCTACGGCTTTAGAACTCTCGAGAGGGGTGAGCCGACTCCGGCCACAAGAAAGCACTACACTGGATGTTGGAGATCTACGAGATTCATGGCTTGTTGCAATTGCTTCCATGATCAATGGCACGCATTACACCGAAATAGATTTTATGCGCTTGCAGGGGATTGCAACGGGCACAAATTCATAAGAAAAGGTGGTTAAAGCATAATTTTTAACTACTTTTCTCTAATTTATGCGCGACAAGTTTTTTTCTTATTTCTTATCAAACTTTTACTGCAATGTCCTGTAAATATTATTTTTCTTTGTCCTATTCAAGAACAAGAGAGAAGTAATGTTTGTGTTGGGCATGGCATCGGAGTGGCGAGAAATTCATCTTGGCAGCGTAGGTATCGCTATTGGGTAATTTTTATTTAATTGAAAAGGGCGTTCAAATAAATACCCATTCACACTGTGATGCTGCATTTTTCCGAAAAAAATTTCGATCTTAAGCTGAACTTGGATGCGCTTCGTTTTGGTTTGCTCTAATTTCAAGCAAAGAGAAATTATACACTTTTGACGTTTCTTTTGGAGCATTGCACGCCAAACGATTCGTTGAATACTGTAGTATACGTTCACCAAAGTGTTCGGCAACAGTGACACACAGCACGTTCAGGTCAAGTAAGGACGCACTGACCTTGTAGAAGGTACAAGTCATCTTGAACGCAACGTATCTTGCTATTTGCTGCTCGCTACAGCAGAATAATACCCAGAAAAATTTGCGTTCATATATGTGATGGGCACAGCTGCTGAAAGGGCTAAGGAGCACGGTAAACGCGTCCCGTGACACTATTACAACACGGCCAGAAAACGTTGCCAATAGGTAGTCGAGGGTCGCGAGAACATGCGAAACAAATGATATAGCACAGCACAGAAGCTGGAATTTACAACTATTTTTCAAATTCAGCTACAAATCGGTCCCTCCTCTTGCTACAAGTGATGCCTTAGAACCAAATGACCGTGCCATTTACGCAAATTCATAGCCATTGGCTGATTTGAGAATCGTGTGTGGCATATATGTTGCCGTGGCCGCCGCGCAGCATTGCTAGTTCTACTTATAATAAGCGCATTTGGACTTTTTGTCTCCGTATCGCTTGCAATATTTTCAGTTGCTTGTGGCGTTTTGGTAGAATATTTTGAATTTTCGAGTTATCATAGTTATATAAGCGATAACCACGTTCTCCAGTTTGCGTTTGTCGTTTACTAATAGCGTTTTTCTTGATGACCCTGTGGTCGAGCGCATAGGTGTGCACTAGGGTTCCCCATAAAGGGAGGCGAAGGTCATTGCAGTGTCCCCTTCTCCTACTACGTGAATATTTAGGGCAAATCTTTCCCCCCACCAGACCCGCCCTCCAAGCGCACGCCTAAGGCTCATTGTTCAAACGCGCGTTGGGGGAAATTCAAGTAAACATTCGGTCAAGCATACGTAGAGGGAAATTACAAGTAACGTTAATCACGTGCTCCCAGATGTGCCTTCGACTAGAGACTACCTAGGAGAACTACGTGCTTTCGTTCGTATATGCGCATACTTTCGCTGCATAAGATGATTAGGTGATTTATTAAACTTCCCTTCGTAACTGAGTGACAACTTTTAAATCATAATTAAAATATTTTCACGAATAAAAAAACTTATTATGTTTCCGCTTCTTGTTGGGCATCATTTGTGATGAGCCTTCGCTTCTTCGCTAAGTAGCATCTGGCAACAATGCCGCCACGGAAAGCAGCCGTGTGCCCACGAGCATGCTAGCGATCATACTTGAAGCCATTTGTTAGAAGAAAACAAAAAAAGAGGAAGAAAAAAGAAGAATCCCCCGTGGTGGGTTAAGCCACTCCTCTGGCGTTCAACCAACGCGTGCGTAACGCAACTTCTTTTCCCCCTTGCCATATTTCCCCGCTTAGCTCCCCTTAGGGCGAGAGAAGAGACGAGGTAATTACGGCTTGCGACAGATTTCTAACTCCACTGTTGTTCGATGGATTCTCAATATTTTTGCGGCAGTTGATGCGAGAGGCGATAAGCATCTATATAGCTCTAGACGAAAAAGTGCTGCAGGGGCCCTTTAAGAAATCCCAGGGGCTTAAAATTATTTGACAGCGTTTAATTGGTGGAAGCATAAAATCTTTTGTTTACAAGAGTTCTTTGCCGACCACAACGAAACGAAATGGAAGAGGACAAAGCTTCGCCCAAGTTCAAATAACTTCAAAAAGAAGCGACAATTATCTCTTTGTCAAACGCGTTTTGGGATGATGCCTTATAGCAACTGAGAGTCGTTATGAAGACGCAGCTTTGGCCCCATCATATGGCTCAGGGTGCCAAGTTGTGTCGTATGAAAGCATACCTCTCTTTCTCTTCCGCATGCCACACAACAATATTCTGGCTCTACTAGATACCAGAGTGCCGTTTCTTCTTCCGTAAACCAAGTAGTCAATACCATTTCGCACTTCGCTCACGGTCATTCCTGTCAGCAGGCATACTCGTATGTTCGATTCAGTCAAAAAATCTTTTGCGACTTCCGCTGACACAAGTAGCACGTGTTTCGTCAGATATTTGATCGCCTTCGCAACGCACAAAGCGCGAAGTTTTCGCACCATGGAACTTTTGCCCTTCCGGTTTTGTTTTTTCCGCGTTCCCGCTTGAAGAAATCTCATATCCGTTTAGCGACAGCCGCCGACATCGCGGCGTCTTTCCTTTTATTACATTCCCATCACGCTCTCGCTCGCTGGTCAGCTGAGTTTTATATATGGCAACGGTGTTAAACTCCGTATAGGCTCGTGTGATTTCGGCATAACCGTTGCACGCTCTTTTGCTTCAACAGCCATTTCTTAGAAATGTTCGTGGCAAGCTATGCTATCCTAAGTTACTGACTGCAGTGGACGGAACAGAGCTAGAGTACACAGCAAGATGGGTGCTCAGTTGATGTTGTTTTGCATGTGAGGACAGCATAAAAGGCATAACATTCTCCCACGGGAAATAAACACAGAAAGTAACTGTTAAAATAATCACAAAAAACACAAAAAATGTCCGATCAATTCTCGTCCTAATTGGAATCGATTCTTGTAGAAATTGATACAGATTTCCTTAATTTTTAAACGCTGCAAAATAAACACGAAATATGGGAACCACAATGAGCAGTGGTTGTATTTGCATGCTTTGCTTCTGTATGTCGCTTGCTTCTCAGCCAAGCTAAGTTGTGCGCGAAAATGTAGTTGATCACTGCGACTACTCGGCCATCTTAAACCATTACGCAGGACTTAGGTGAACTTCAACTCTGCTTTACCGAAGGCTAAATGAAGAGAAATCAGTTAAGTGTAGACAAGATCAAACTAGCACGTTTAGAAATTTGCACTACCCTCAGTAAGATGTATCTTTCGGCTAACTCTTTCACTGAAGATGGTACTGAGCTTAAGCTATCTTATAGAAGACCACGTGGATATGTACGGGCAATAAAATCTTACCCACAATACCCAAACCTACAGTTGAGTTATGAGAACATATTCTGAATAGCTAAAACTTAGAAGAACCGCAGTTTCTCATAAACCAGGCCAGCAGAGCAGCTTCTGCAAGCGGAGCCCTATACTGGGCAACCCCACCCCTGCAAGCTTGAAACCTCCAAATACTGTTAGCTTTTCTGCAGAAGTTCTACTGCCAATAAATAAATTTACACTACCACTATGGCATTTGATTCTATTGCAACGCAAACAAAAAGTGTCTCACATTGTGTTTAAAGTGTACTTTGTGCCTTGTCTTTCAATTTTTTCAATCCTGTGAGCTGTGTTCGCTAGGCTTAGCGATGCTTCTTTGGTAATTTTTGCACAGGTGCGCACCACAATGCTTGTAATATTTTGCTTTCAGTTTTGTTATAGCCCATTATGGGCTTGAAGATTCTACGTCAGGCTCTATATGTCCCTGATAAAGCGGCACAAAAGTAAGAAACCTGAAGGTGGGTCATCACGAATGTCCCGACTGCAGACTGCTTTGTGCTAACGATTCTTTTCTTTATATGAACTGTCTGAAAAATATTCTGCAGACAAAGATAAAATAGTGCTCGGGCACGTTGGGTGGTTCCTTATCTTTCTTGTAAAAAAAGAAAAAAATTCTACACAAGAAAAAAAAAGAAACAGAATCGTGACCTCATGCAACGGCGTCCATAGTTGCGCACTCTTGGTTTAGAAAAAAATCACTAATAACATTTATTCTTCATTAGCGATTCTCTCCGTCAAGTACTTTTCTTCAGCCATGGCAACGAGAATAGCCGAGATGAGAATAAAGCTGATGAATGGCAGAGCGCTTTGACACAGCAGATATCCGGTTAGCGGCTTTGTCCAGTGATAACAGGATTAAGCACAGGAAAACTGCATAAAAAAGTCACATAATAAACAATTAACTATCTACTCATGCACTACTGAGAGCGTAGCAAAGATAAATCTTGCGGCTCAATCTTCGTGCTCTCAAGGAACGCTGCAGAAACGCTTTTAAAGTCGTCGGCGCAAGCCACAGCTGCATTTTTCTGAGAAATAATCCTTTGTGCCACAGGATGGATTTTAGAGTTTTGGGGCAGCGGAGGACGCTGTAATTTTCTCAATGAAACGAAGGCACCTGCAATAAACGTGCGAGGCAATTCCAGTGTATGCAAAAAAGCTGCCGGACTGGAATACTTTGGCAGTTGTTATGTCAAGCATACATTTGCGGGTTTGCGGAAGACTAAGTAATAAACTTAGCCCAAAGATCTAAAACCTCAGTCAGAACCCTCCCATTGTGTATACGTATATTGAGCCAACATAACAAAGCGTCTTATAAATGCCTACAATATGTGCGCGTGACCTCTTTCCGTCGTAAGGCGCATTGACTAAGAAAAGAGTTCTGTGAAACCCATGCTGGCAAAAACTGGGTAGATTAAACCAAAGCTTTGACGGACACCTGACTGGTCGGGAAGAATAGTTGAATAAAAAGACGAAGAAGCTTATTATAAGAACTATGTACTGACATTTCGGCACACAGAAGAACCCTGTTCACTATCTGTGCACAAAGAGCTATGACAGGACGCTGAAACGTCAATACATTGATTATACCCATGTAATCAGCGTCCTCAACCTTTTATTCCAAACCTGGGTGACTGTCACTGCAGAGTGGCAGTCACGCCAAGAGATTTCCAGTAATTACATTATCTTTAACAGGCCAGGCGTGGCAACCATAAAAGAATGGTGTCATGTTCTAGATTATAGTGAACTGAGCGACAATGAAGTCAAGTTGCGACTATAAGCCAAGTTACTAGTGAAGTGTTTGTTAAAGTTATTAATTAAATTACAGGCTTTTTCTGGCTTCAGAATGAAGCTATCTGCAGAAGGTAGGTAACATACAAATATAGCACACTTAACCGTTTGACAATATGTTAGGCGAAAGAAATGACGTGAACACACAGTTAAGAACCAAAGAAAAAGTTTAAATTTAGAAATCTATTACTACAGTGCGTAGCATGTAATTACACATAACAAAATACATATATGAATGCGTACTAACATCCCATGAAAGCAAATAAAAGAAAAACTCATGCCAACGTCAAAAAGTAAAGATATGGCGGGAAGACATGCAAAAGGCCCTTAAGCTCCGCTGAGAATTAAGTCCCTGTCGCTGCACCCACATCCTCACCAAGGAAGCGATTCTACACGCGCACTATCTGTGGGAATAAAGAGCCCATGTGTGAAGGGGTTCTACAAGAAAACTGTAGTGTTGTGCGTTTACACCAGATGGCCTTCTGAGTCATTGGACTCACAATAGATGGCGCCACTGCGCTCGTGTGTATATAAACGATACTCGCTGATTAAACTGGGATTTTGTCATGGATCGTACAGTGGTGTAGCGTGGTTACGTTCACGTGTCGCCGTGCCGGCTACACGACATTATGGCGACGAGGATGGCTTCCACGGGCATTTTGCCACCTCCTCCTTTTCTGGCCACCCCCGGCACGCCCGATGTGCCATGGGCCCGATGGTTACGACTGTTTGAAAGGTTTCTGCTGGCGTCCGGAGCGAACGAGCTACCCGCACCCCGTCGCCGAGCCCTCCTGCTGCACTGTCTTGGGATGGAAGGACAGCGCATTTTCGACGCGCTTCCACCTAGTACGACGCAAACCAAGGCAGAGACAACGAGTGCTGCACCCGGTGTCACGGCCACGCCAGATGCCGCCGCTGGAATCATCGGAACCACTGCACCTACTGGAACGCAAGGCATGACCACGGAAGCCCTACGCCCACCCGACGAGTACGACGTAGCCGTTGAGATGCTTTCGAAGCATTTCGCCGCCCCTTGCAACGTCCGCCTTCAACGCCATCGATTCCGGGAGCGTCGTCAACTGCAGGGTGAGCCCATCACTGATTTCGCCGTAGCGTTTCGGGAGTTAGCAGCTCTTTGCAATTTCGCCACTCAAGCGGACGAAAACCTGTGTGAACAGTTCGTAGCAGGCATCACGTGCCCGCGGCTACGAGAGCGATTGCTGCTGGAGGGCGATAACCTTACGTTCGATCATGCTGTCGAGGTAGCACGGCTTCGTGAGCAAACCCAGCGTGAATCCGAAGCCTTCGCCAATCCTGTGCAGCGCATTCAGCAGCAGTTGCGAGACAGCTCAGCCAGGCACGATCGACGAGATAACAGCGATAATGGCACACGCCTCCCGGGCCGTCGCCACTTCAGCTGCTCACGCGCGTACAGCGCACCTTCCCCTGATATGAATGCCAGCCGCCACTGCTGGCCCCGGGCCTAGAAATGTAAATGCCTGCGGAAACTGCGGCGCAGACGGTGTTCGCCTACGGAATGTCCCGCGCGCGGTCGCACATGTTTTGCCTGCGGACGTCGCGGCCATTTTAAGAGAGCATGTCGCAGCTACCGTCGCGGCCGAAAAGGGTATTCTGCAGAGGTCCAGAAAATTGTTCCGGAAGAGGATGCTACCAGTGTCATTAGCATCTTGGCCGTCCGTACTGATAAGAGCACAGGCGTCTACGTGGATGTCAACGTCGCGTCAGTTACCGCGACAACACGGGTGCATAACATGAACTTTTTGGTGGACACAGGCTCGGCCGTGTCTGTTATGGGTGAGCACCAATTCCAAGGCTTGTTCGCAAACGCAGTACAACTGACAAGTTTCCATCTTACATTGCTGGATTTTTCGCGCAGGAAGATTCCCGTTCTCGGGTCATTTCACGCCATAGTCACATACAAGGGGAAAGAAGCCATGGTAACTTTTCATGTTACGCCATGTGGTACATCTCTCCTTGGCCTGGATGCGGTTCAAGCCCTTGGCCTTCGCATCATGGGAGAGGAATTGCGCTGCCTGCAAATGTCCACGCAGGAATGCCGAGAGCTTCCAGCAATGAGTTCAGGCCTTCCCCAAAGCCCCAGACATGAAAAACCCCTTGGCCCTTCCACGTTTGGTATGCCGCCAACACTGTGGACCAAGTTTGGCCACTTGTTTTTGCCTGGCCTGGGACTTGTAAGAGGTGTGCAACACAGTTAAGATGAAAACTTCCATCGCGCCAGTCGCACAGAAGCTGAGACCCCTACCATTTTCAGTCCGCCAGCCGGTCTTTGACGAGATTGAGAAGCTACTTGCTGCTGATGTCATTGAGAGAGCCTATGCTTCCGAGTAGGTATCTCCTATTGTAGCAGCCCGCAAAGCAGATGGTAGCATTCGACTGTGTGTCGATCTCCGGGAACCCAACAAAGCTATAGTAGCAGACAACTTCCCTTTGCCTCATATGGAGGAGCTGCTTCATGCCCTCAATGGAGCCCGCTGCTTTTCCAAGGTGGACCTGGCATCAGCCTACTACCAGGTTGCGCTGCACCCAGACAGCAGGGACCTAACTTCATTTATAACTCACGATGGCCTCTTTAGATTCAAGAGGGTCTGCTTCGGGTTGGCATCGACACCAGCTGCGTTTCAGCAGATCATGACGAAAATTCTTAGAGGTTGCAAAGGGGTCTTATGCTACTTGGATGACATAATCATTTTTGGCAAGACGGAGAGCGAACACAGGCAAAACCTGGAGCAAGTGCTGGAACGAATAGCAGAAGCTGGGCTCAAGCTCAACGAAAAAAATTGCCCGCAGCTTCTCTCGGGGGAACACTGAGGAGGATGCGGAGCATATAATTAGTTAACGGGGTGTTAAAGTGCGACTTACTTGGGTCGATGGCTAAATTGGTTAACGTGGTTGTGAAATGGGGTGTTAAATTGCGACTTACTTGGGTCGATGGCTAAATTGGTTAACGTGGTTGTAGGAGGGGGTGTTAAATGAGTGAACACGTACACACGTATGCGAAAGGACGGCGCTGGTCGAAGGGACGTCGATCATTGTGTTTGTGGATTCGTTGTAATTCATTTCACCGCGACCTTGGACGTTGACGCGCCGTACAAACCAACCGACGAGCGGCAACTGAGCGAGCGAGCGCCGACCTTGAGTATATATACAGCGCGACGGCGCATGCACTGTCAGCTGTTGAATGTTCTCGAAGGAGAAGCGCGCGCGCGGCACAGATGGCGACGGCGCGACGGCGCATGCGCTGTCAGCTGTCGAATGTTCTCGAAGGAGAAGCGCGCGCGGCACAGATGGTGGGCGACGGCGCGACGGCGCATGCGCGCGCGTCAGTTGTCGAACGTTCGAGAAGCGGTGCGGACGGCGCGGACGGCGCACTTCATGGCGCGAGTATAAGATTCTTCCGCATCTAAAATGCGTCTTCAACACGTCGGAGCTGTCGTTCTTAGGACATCGCGTCAGCGCAGAGGGTATAGCACCGCTCCAGACCAAGATTGATGCAATCATCAATGCTCCTGCGCCTAGAGATGCAGCCACGCTACGCTCCTTTTTGGGGCTAGTTGAATACTATTCCAAATTCGTGCCGCGACTGGCAGAGCAAGTAGAGCCAATGCGTCGTCTACTTCGTAAAGACGTGCACTTCGACTGGGATGACGCTGCGAAAGAGAGCTTCGCGAGAGTAAAAAGACTTCTAGCATCCCACAAGGTCCTCCGAATGTTTGACCCGACGCTACCTGTCATTGTCGCAACAGATGCCTCTGCGTACGGTCTCGGTGCCGTACTGCAGCAAGTGGAGGGGTCCCATGTGCGTACTGTGGCATTCGAATCGCGGCCATTAACGGAGACAGAACGAAAATACTCAGCCGAAGAGCGCGAGGCCCTTGCCTGTCTGTGGGCATGCGAGAAGTGGCACGTTTACCTCTGGGGCAGATCATTTACTCTACTGACGGATCACCAGGCTTTGGTGGCACTGCTCTCATCCCGTAATACAGGACAGCGGCCACTTCGTGTTGCAAGGTGGACCGCACGACTGCTGCGCTACAACTTCAAAATACAGTACCGCAGCGGAGCCCACAACCAGGTAGCAGATGCATTGTCCAGACTGCCCGTGCCAGACACAGAAGGGGGCTTCCATGTTTATGAAGAGGTTGTGTCCTTGGTTACATCGTCTGTACATCGGGAGAATCTTCAGGTTGCTACCGCGGAGGATGACATACTACGGCAGGTAATGCAATTTATCCAGTCATCATGGCCAACAAGGAAAAGACTTGCCGCAGAACTGACTCCGTACTACGAAATACGAGACGAGCTCTCGGTAGTAGATGGGTTGCTTCTGCGCACAGAACGCGTTGTAGTGCCTGCCAAGCTAAGGGATACATTCATCCAGCTAGCTCACGAGTCACACCCGGGAATTGTGAAGACTAAGCAGCGCATCAGGGAGAAGTACTGGTGGCCTTGCCTTGACAAGCATGTGGAGGCCGCCGTCCGGAGTTGTAGCTCCTGTCAAGCCTCGGACAAAAGTGTCAAGAACTGGCAAGCCCCGCTACAGCCTGTCTCGCTTCCTGACAGGCCTTGGGACAAAATATCAATAGACATCATGGGCCCTTTTGAACGTGCACCGGCCGACTGTCGATTTGTCATCGTGGTAGTGGACTACTTCTCCAGATGGCCAGAGATTGCGTTCTGCAGTGACATCACTTCTCGCACGGTGATGAACTTTCTGCTTGCTGTCTTTGCGCGAGAGGGTTACCCGACTGAACTAGTCTCAGATCACGGCCGACAGTTTACGTCGAGTGAATTCGAGTGCTTCCTTGCAGACAGGGGTATCAAGCATTTCTTCTCGGCAGTTTACCACCCTCAAGCCAATGGCTTAGTGGAAAGATTCAACAGGGTCTTGAAATCGTATATACAACTAGCTCTCCTAGAGCAGTGACCAATCAAGACCACAGTTATAGAGTACCTGGGTATTTACCGAGCCACACCCCACAGCGCCACTGGCATCTCTCCAGCAGTGTTGCTTCATGGCCGCCACATGAGGACATCATTAGATGTTGTTGGCCAGCCATCAGCGGATTTCGGCACCCATCCCGCCCGTGAACTGCGTAGACTTCGGCGTCGTGTCTGCGAATACCAACAAAGAAATAAGGCGTATGCAGACAAGCGAAGAACAGCCCGGGAGCCCAAATTTAAAGTGGGGAGCCTACGTGCGGGTGAAACGCCCGATACCTGGAATAAAAGGCACCCCTAGTTTTGGGGCTCCACTTAAAATACTGAGGCGGGTAGGACGATGGTCATTCCACTTGGAGGACGGCCGTACCTGGAATGCCTCCCAACTGTCGGCTGTACCCCATGAAGCTGTTCACGAAGAAACGGGGGCAAGACAAGAACCGCTGTGGGCGGACATGGAGACAGACGGGTCGGCAGCAAACGCCACAGCACGAAAACCGTCCTCGAAGGCAAAGAGCCACACGACCCAAAATATCCCAATACAGGAAGCTGCACAGTCTCCGGGGGGGTCAGCACTGCCTCCTCATACGCCACGTTCACCACGGCCTCCACCAACGGGGAACACGACCGCAGGACTGGGTGCTGATCGGGCCGACGAACCAGAGGTCGTCCATCAGCCAGAAGAGCAGCCGGTGCCCCTCCGTCGCTCTACACGGGAGCGAAGACCACCAGAGAGACTCGGGGACTATGTGCAGTGACTTGTTTACGGTGGAGACTTACTATAGTTTTCATTCACGGGTAGTGACTGTTTCTTTTCTATGCACATAATTTGTGTTCTATTATCAAGGGAGGGGGTAGATGTAGTGTTGTGCGCTTACACCAGATGGCCTTCTGAGTCATTGGACTCACAATAGATGGCGCCACTGCGCTCGTGTGTATATAAACGATACTCGCTGATTAAACTGGGATTTTTTCATGGATCGTACAGTGGTGTAGCGTGGTTACTTTCACGTGTCGCCGTGCCGGCTACACGACAAAAACTCGTGTAGTTTTTTTTTTTAGTTGTTGTCAGGATCCGCCCGCGTGGGGCGTCGCACAACCTTTTTTTATGTAGGCACTTGATTCAATGCCAAGATCATCAAGATGAAGCAGGTATACCTATTTTAATTTCTCGTGCCACAGATGTAAGGCTTCCAAGTTTGCTGTCTGAAGCAAAGCACTAACTACCGTAAGACGATTGTAAATCCGAATAATCAATACAACCGATTTTTATTCCATGCTTTCTAGTTTATCAATATTTTCGTTTCTGTATGGGTCCCAAACCATGTAGGCATATTCCGAAAAAATTGTGGGGCTCTTAAGCTTCGCCTTAAGCAGGAAACGTGACAGCGATAAGATCTCCCTAGTGCGTACTCAACCTCTTCGTGCATGCTTTTTATTGTATAATGTTACTCCAGAATTTTATTTGTAGATTACTGCAACTTAATCAATGAATTTGGAAGTGGCGTATGTCAGTGAAGCTTTCGCCTACTGCTACACTCTGTGTTTGCATGCTTTAAACAATGAGCATTTATGCTCGTCAAATATTTTCGAACTTTCTGTGCATACACTACCATAGGTTGGCAAACTCTCTCATCAGTCAACTCACTCAGATTCACATCAAGCTGCGAGTCTGAGTCTGAGTAAGTGCCGATGAGTAATATTTTGGTGAGTTTGACTCCGAGTGAGTTCGGTTGAAGAAAATTTCAGTGAGTGTGTGTCCAATCGAGTGCGTCCGACTCCGAAGTAGTTTGGTGAGTCAAAGTTTGAGTGAGTCCAAAGCGCAAGCTTGCGTGAGTCTGACTGAGTGTCACTCATGTTTGCTGACTTACGGCTCTATCTACTCATCTTCAGCATTACATTAAGACGCAGCTGGATTCATGTTTTAAATAACATCTACTCACAGGTATTTCAAAACAATATCGTTCATACACCATTTCAATATTTAGTAAGTAGAGGGGTGAATTACGTAGAAGGTGCCTCGTATTCCTTCTCCCAACCCTTGCTGGAGCTTCTTGATCAATACAGCTTGTGTTGTGATCTCTTTCGATTAAAAATGTCCTCACTGGTTTTCAACCACTCGTAACTCATATTCGGAGGTACTAAATTAAAAGGCGCCAAGAAGACCACCACTAACGTAAGAGCATTCACGTCATGACCTAAAAAGCTAATGCTGGACTTACGAACTCATTATTCGACTCGCTGGAACTCACTCAAACTCAGATGAAGCCGTGAGTCTGAGTCTGAGTGAGTCTGGGAGAATATTTTTTTGGTGAGTTTGAGTCAGAGGGAGTCCGGTTGAAGAAAAGTTTCGTGAGTGTGAGTTGTAGTGAGTCCGGCTCAGGAAAATTTCGGTGAGTCTGCGTCCGAGTGAATTCTCAGCGGAAAATTTATTTTATGGGTGAGTATGAGTGAGCTCCACAATTTTTGCCGACATATTCCCACTACGCGGCCTCAATGCAGCAACGTGTGTGCCTTTTGCAATGGGTTGCCGGCTTTAAACTATATACGCAGTCGTTATGATAATCACTGGTTCTGACACTCAATGACAATGCACGCTTGTACCAAGCATTATTATTGTGATATTGCATGTTTTGATGTGAAGCCTGTGTACAGGACGCGTGTGTTTGTAAAGGATGAACAATATTTTCACTGCATTTCCAAGCGCAGTGAATTATTTCATCTGTAATTCCAACCAAAGGCTTGACTCTGGGAAAGAACACTTCCTTGCCATACAAATGACCCGGGTTTAATCCTCACCATGACCCAAAATTTTTCATTGTTCATTTTAATTGTGCCATTCACAATTTTTCGGTCACACACAAGATGATTTTTCGCTCACAACCTCGACGCCTGCCAACACCAATGCCAGAGTTTATGCTAAACGAGCTCTTTAACGCTGTCACAACAACAGTGGACGAATGTAAGTTTTATATGCTAAAATATTTTTATTTCTTGCGTTTACTACCCATACAATCTCCTAAGGTATCAAAGTTTTTGGAAGAGATAATGCAAGATTTTGTAACTGCCTTTATAAAGCGTTTCTTAAAACGTTGCCCAAAGCCGCACCAGCGATTTAAGTGATCCCCAGGAACCGAAAGGCGAGCACTACTGTGATACTGAGTCTTTATTACCCGGCTTCTCAAAACGGAAAGAGATTTCTGTGCTCTAGCGGCACTTATACAGCCCCCCCCCCCCCATTTCGTTGCCTGCATCGCGCGCACGCCGTCACCCCGTCTAGACTCCCTTCTGTCATGTCTCAACACCTACACTTTACAACTCGCCAAGTGCTATTGCGATCTCGAGGGTTCCACTTTAGGTCGCGAGTCTATACTACATCACTCGTTCACGCTTACTGAGCAAGGGTTATACGAATCATCCTCTGAAATTTTAAGTGCGCTGCAGGCCGCCACTGCGGAAAACAGTATAGGAGTGCAGTGGTTGCAGCTCTGACCGCTAGCCTACGCTCGTTGATCTTCAACAGAGAGCGCATGTCTAATGGTACAAGTTTTCTATTATGCCCTGTGGAGAGAAATCAAGTCGGGCTAGCTCGAAATTGCGAGTAACGTGCGCAAAATAAATTCTTGATTGTGGAGATAAAATTTGCATTATGTTTGTGTGAGGTACATTCTGGTATTAAGCTAGCTGGCAAGAACAAAATGGAGCCGCCAATTAGTATCGCTAAAATATGTGGCCAGATAGAGAGAAGGCTGGACAGGAGGGGTTGTCCTTCCACTCCTGTCTGCCTACTCCAAACTGCTGGACCTGTACTGCATCCTGTTCTTTTGAAACGCGCATCTGCATATGGTGAACAGGCCCTAGATATGTTAGAAAGGTCAAACTACATATATATGATGTCAGAAAGAAGAATGACTGATTCAGTAGAGCAGCTTCAATAAATAGAGTTATCATTGTGAGTGTATCAAAGCATATTTCATTTAAGAGGCCCAATTACAACTTTTTCAAGGCTAGTGGTGACAGATGTGCCATCTTTACCATTACAGGAACCCATAGAACACACATCAGAAGACGCCACATTAGAGATGCAGGGTGCTTCGAAGGCATGAAGCCGGATGGTCATGAGTTGTCACAAGAAGGCATCACAAACCACGTGGTCGTCCGCACTGGCAGAAATGACTAAGGATTCAATTACATCTTGACGGGTGTCACATGCGCACTCTTGCCGTGTCAACCACAACGCAAGTTCCGACAGTCTGTTTCTGCGCCATAGCTTTTGTAGCAGCTGTCGAAGAGCACCAGGCAACGCGATTACATGTTCGAAGTGTTTGTGCTTCGTGCGTAACATAGAGCTGAGAACATACAGTGCTTCCCCAGCACGTGGGGCATCTGTCTAAGCATAGCGGACATAGATTCATTTTTCGGTAATCTTGACAACTTTGTATTGCAAAACTTCTATAATTTTAGATGTACAAGCCACTTCGAGGTTGTTTATCACTAGTATACCTGCCCTCGGGCCCACCTCCAATCTTTCTACGTATAAACAACAAAGGACTGAAAAGGACTGAGCCAGTGAAGGAGCAAGCTTCCCGTCTTACGGTGTCATTGGGATGAAGAGATAGTCTTCCTATGGAGCCTGTTCCCTCTGAACCCATATTTGCATGAAGAAGCCCAGATATCATGGGAACAAACGGTATCAACCAATTCATTCGCCAATTACTGGACAAACTAGCTACTTGAGCGTCACCTTCATTCATATGTGAGGTTTAACGTCCCAAAACCACCATATGATTATGAGAGACGCCGTAGTGGAGGGCTTCGGAAATTTCGACCACTTGGAGTCCTCTAACGTGCACCTAAATCTGAGCACACAGGCCTACAACATTTCCACCTCCATCAGAAATGCAGCTGCCACGGCCGGGATTCGATCCCGTGACCTGCGGGTCAACAGCCGAGTAGCCATAGCCACTAGACCACCACGGCGGGGCCTGAGCGTCACCTTAAAGGGCCAGTAAACAACCTTGTAGGTATAAAATATGTAATAAAGTGATAACTGCGCACTTGACCAATGTGAACACACTGCCGCAAAAAGTTTGCAAATGAGTGCTGCAGTAAGGACGTTACAGAGTATAAAACAACGTGCTTCGGCTAGTTGTTTCGGTTAGTTTTGGTTTCTCACATGCACTTGCCACCCTCTTCGGCAGTCAGGAGGCAAAGGCATAACCCACTGTTCGGATTATGCCCCCTCTGACGACATGAACACAAAGTCAGCGATTATGACATTCAACACGGAGCCAACGATCGAGCAAGTCATCCTTCCAGTGTTGGCGGTGTTAGGACTATCCGAATAACTCAGGGCCCCCCTATCTGCGTGGTGAATAAGCGAAGTAAATGCGTGGCTAGAAGCCACATCCCCACAGGCTCAAAGAACTATTTCATAATAGACAGGACTATTCAACGATATCAGTGCAACGTAATGTTGACCATGAGCAAAAAAAAATTACATCTATTCGTGTAAGAGAGTTAACCGCTGTCTAAAGGCACTGCAGTGTGGTGCGGGAATAGCGACGCATTTCCTAGCGAACTTCGGCGACATTGAGCGTATCTATCTATCTACTATCTATCTATCTATCTATCTATCTATCCATCTATCTATCTGTCTATCTATCTATCTAGCCGCCACCGACTCTTAGCTCTCATGGCCGTTTAGATTAAGCGATCTATACCAAAATTGTTATGGCATAGCATTACTGTATGACGAGCATAATTGACTAGTCATAACATGAAAATCATGACCTTCATGTCATAAACGTCATAATTTACATTTCATGGTCTTGCTGTTCTTACGGTGGTTTCGTTCATATGACATGTTGGAAAACTGGTATGGTATGCCATGACTACATGGTGAACACAAGTGAGAAACCCTAAAGTATAAATCTTGACATGCATGTCATGTAAGTCATGGCTACGCGCCACACTCATGATGCAACTGCGGCCGTTTTGCTAGCTTCACGTATACATAATTAGCTTTTACGTGACGTGAATGAATGATGAAGGTATGCGACTAGTGAAAACATGATAATCACGACATGCGTGTCATGTAAGAACATGACAACATACCATGCTACTAATGCACTCGCGGTCATTTCGCTAGCTTCATATTGAACAAATTTGGTATCAGGTGACGTAAGCGGACGACGAAGATAAATTTCATGCGTGATAATTATGACATGCGTGTCATGATTATCACGCATGAAAGACATGATTACAAGCTACGCTCATAGTGTGCTGGTGGCCGTTTCGCTGGTTCCAAATAAACGAAATATGGTATAAGAAGACGTTAATTTACGACGATGGTAAATGACACGTCCAAAGATGATAATCATGATATGCGTGTCATGCAAAACATGAATACATGAAACGATCATAGCGCGCTCACAGCCGTTTCGCTAGTTCAGCATATACCACATTTGCCATCACGTCACTTGAATAAATTACTAAGGTATGTGACATGACCAAAAATGCTAATCATGGCATGGCATGTACGGCATAATTTACGTCCGCATTGTAACGTTGTGGTGATTATAAGGTGACATATGAGCCTTCCTCATTCGTACTTTGCATATCATCGGTATCATGAGCAGATCCCTCTGGCAGATCCCTTTGTACGTGAGATCTACCAATTTTTTTTCAAGGCGGAGCGTCATGATGGCACGCATCGCGGTGATAGTCATAGAATGTGAGTTAGTCTGGGTGACGTAAGACAAAAAATTAAGAGCCTGTTAACTCAACATTTAATGTGCATTATTTGCTTTACTAGCTTCCATGCATATGTGCCGCATGAACGGACAGGCTTTTCAAATCCAGAAGGAGATATCGCTTCAAAATACGCCACCAGCACATCCCTTTCCCCATTCACTATCATTCGTCTATCACTGCATATTCATCATCATCATCATTATCATCATCATTATCATCAGCCTGACTACGTCCACTGCAGGACAAAGGCATCTCCCTTGTTCCGCCAGTTAACCCGTTCCTGTGCTTGCTGGTGCCAATTTATACCCGCAAACTTCTTAATCTCATCTGCCCACCTAATCTTCTGTCTCCCCTTAACCCGCTTGCCTTCTCTGGGAATCCAGTTAGTTACCCTTAATGACCAGTGGTTATCCTTTCTACGTCCTACATGCCCGGCCCATGTCCATTTCCTCTTCTTGATTTCAACTATGATGTCCTTAACCCCCGTTTGTCCCCTAATCCACTCTGCTCTCTTCTTGTCTCTTAAGGTTACACCTACCATTTTTCTTTCCATTGCTCGCTGCGTCGTCCTCAATTTGAGCTGAATCCTCTTTGTAAGCCTCCAGGTTTCTGCTCTTCAGTGAAGTACTGGAAAGATGCAGCTGTTTTAAACCTTCCTCTTGATGGTTAGTGGTAGATTACCATTCATGATTTGAGAATGCTAGCCGAATATAATCCACCCCATTCTTATTCTTCTAGTTATTTCACTCTCATAATTCAGCTCCGCGGTTACTACCCGTCCTAAGTAGACATTTTCTTGTACAAGTTCCAGTGTCTCTCCATCTATCGCAAAGTGCTATTTGGTGCCCAAACTGTTGCACATTACTTTAGCTTTGTGCGTATTGATTTTCAGACTTACTTTACTGCTTTCTGTGTCCAGTTCAGTAATCATGTGCTGTAACTCATCCCCTCACGTACTCATCATGGCAATGTCATCAGTGTATCGCAGGTTACTAAAGTACTCTCCAATAACTCTTATCCCGAACTCTTTCTTCCCAATCTAGGGTGAAGATATTGTGAGAGATTATGTCTTCCTGCCTTACACGCTTCTTTATTGAGATTCTGTCACTTTCTTTATGGAGAACTATGGTGGTTGTGTATCCTCTGTAGATTTCTTCCAGTATGTTTATCTAGGGTTCTTTAATGCCCTGATTCCATAGTGCCTGCATTACTGCTGATGTCTCGACAGAGTCAAACTCCTTCTCGTAATCTATGAAAGCTATGTATAGGGGTTGGTTGAATTCAGCGCATTGCTCTATTACTTGATTGATAGTATGAATGTGGTCTATTGTTGAATATCTGGTAAAAAATACTGCTTGGTCATTTGGCCCCGCCGCAGTGGTCTAGTGACTAAGGTACTCGGCTGCTGACCCGCCGGTCGTGGGTTTTGGATTCCGGCTGTGGCGCCTGCATTTCCGATGGAAGCGAAAATGTTGTAGGCCCGTGTGATCAGATTTGGGTGCACGTAAAAGAACCCCAGGTGGTCGAAATTTCTGGAGCCCTCCAGTACGGCGTCTCTCATAATCATATGGTGGTTTCGGGACGCTAAACCCCACGTATCAATCAATGGTGCTTGGTCATTTGGTTGATTAAACTCTTATTTCGCCTTAATTTTATTAGCTAATAGTCTTGTAACTACTTTTTAGGAAACAAGCAGTAAGCTGACCGGCTTGAAATTTTTCAAGTCCTTGACGTTTCCTTCGTTATGGATGAAGATTGTGTTAGCGCTCCTCCAAGATTCTGGTACCCTTGCTGACCAAAGACACTTCGTGTATAAGGTGGCAAAGTTTTCTAACACAATTTATCCGCCATCTTTGAGGAAGTGCGTTGTTACCTGATCTTCCCCAGCGCCTTTGCCTCTTTGCATTCCTTCTGAGGCTTTCCTTACTTCCCCTGTCGTTACTGGTAGGATGTATCATTCCTCTGATCCATTAGTGTTTTTCACAATATCATCCTTGTTATTCTGACTTCTGTACAGCTCTCTGTAGTACTCCTCCGCCATCTGGACTATACTATCCATATTGGTTATGACATTGTCTTACTTGTTGCTCAATGCATATATTCGATTTTTTGTCTATGCACAAGTCTGCCTTCTCAAGTCTTGCACTTCTGCCGCTTTTTATAACCTGCTCAATTCTTTCTATGTTTAACCACCTGATTTCGGCAACCTTACGCCTAATGATTAACATCGAAAGCCCCATTATATAGCTCTATTTTACATAGCACTATATAGCTCTATATAGCTCTATTTGAGGCTTCCATATTTTATTGTATCTTATTAAGGTCTTTCGTCTCCAGAGATAGTTTGCCAATTTACTGTGCAGTGACTGTACCTGAAACTTCAATTGCACACTATTTAATGATGCTAGTAAGATTATCATTTATTGTGTCGACGCTCACGTCGGTTATCTCGTTTAGTGCTTCGAATAGATTCTGAAGCTAAACTCTGAATTCCTGTATTCTCCATCTCACCACCAGTTCATCAATTGGCTTCTTGCATATCAGTTTTTGCGTTTGCTTTTTTTTTAAATCTAGGTGAATACAAGCTCATAGCATTCTATGGTCACTGCATCTGATCTTGCTAACTACTTCTACATCCTGTACAATGCCTGAGTGTGCCCACACAATTAAGTTCATACATATTTAGTTTCGCCTTCAGGACTTCGCCACGTCCACTTACGGTTAGCACGTTTTCTGAAGAAGGTATTCAAGATCCGTGAATCATTACGTTTTAGAACGCAAACTCTACTCCTACTCCTCTATAGCATTTCTATAGAGCCGATGGCTTATTCCCCCACTGCATGGTCTTCGGCCTGTTTCTTGCCTACTTTCGCATTAAAGTTGCCCATTAGAATAGTATACTGTGTCTTTACTTTATTAATGGCTGACTTTACGTCTTCATAGACGCGTTCAAACAAATGATCACCATAGCACAATGTAGGCGCGTAGGCTTGTACCACCTTTATCATGTACCTTTTGTTAACCTAATTATGATACTTGCCACCCTCTCACTAATGCTATAGTATTCATCTATGTTGTCTGCGATATTCTTGTGTATGATAAACCCCACCCCTATTTCTTTTCCGTCAACTAATCCACGGTAGCATAGGACATGCTCATTCTTCCGCACTGTGTAAGCTTCACGTGTCCTCCTAAAATCGCCCAGACCTGTTACATCCCATTGAACATTCTCTAATTCTTCGAATAGCACAGCTAGACCACAATCTATAGATTTCATTCTAGCGTTGAAGATAGTCAAGTTCAGATTTCAAAGTGATCTGTCTGGACCCAGGGATGCTTAGCCCCCTCCGCTGTGTCACAGGTCTGACCGCCGCTTTGAACAGCTTCTTCGCAGCCGCTGGGGACTGAGGACCAATGGTTAATTGCAGTGTTTATTGGAGGCTGTGGCCAGGTACTGCACCAAGATTGCCAGTCCTGCTCTGGTGAGGGAGTGCCTCACCGGTAGCTGGTCGCCAGTGAGGCGGCACCCCAGACCTCCTTTTGTTTTCCTTCTTATTTTAAGAATTCCTTCCTCATGCATTTTAAGTGAATATACAATTGGGAATGGTTCGACATCTTCATTTGTGCCGAATTTAGTCATGGCATGCTAGGCTGCGGCGCTATTTCTAAGAAGGGGGTTTTGTTGCATTTTCTTAGCAATGTAGAATACCACCTGACCACCTATCTACTCCGAACTTCAGCTGATTTGTAGCTCGCCTCGCTTTCTTTTCTTAACAGTTTGAAAACATATTTTTCCTAAACGAACACTCGGCGTGGTTCGAAGTTCTGATCTTGCGAGCTTAGGCCGGATTAGTGACTTGGATTACTCTCCTTCTCACGCGTTTGTTCTTTCCTAACTTCTTCCTGTCTCGTTCGACACTGACACAGTTGGCTTCAGAGTGTTCGCAATGTCGGCATCTTGCTAATTTTAAGTGGTCGCACCCTTACTCTGACGTTTTCTGTCAACTGACGATTGCGCTACCTGTTTCGAGACTAATAGGCTACTTCCATGTCATTCTTACATTGAGCGTATACGTCGTGGGCAGTTGCAGAGCACGAAAATTAAGTGCGAAAAGTTTCTAACTAATAAAGAATAGGCAGGCGCTGCCTTTAGGGCTGTATCCCATTTTGCTGACGCCTTGGGCTAGTAACCAAAAACTCTGGTAAAGAGACACAGAAGCACACAGCGACCCTCAGACGGGGGTCAGCTATACGTATTAGTGATTTCATGCGCGGTTTGCCTAATAACGTAAAATAGGGGATGAAAAAGTAAGCGGTAAAATATTTCTCCTTTAAGAAAGCAGTGCAAGGCAAAAAAAAAACTTCGTACAAAAGCAATGTCGTGTTCGCAATACTTACCACAAAGCGTCAGCTTGAATTGCTATACTCCGACGACTCTCGGCACCCACTCTCACACACAACCGTAAGTCCATGCGACACGTTCAGCTCGCACGCGTTTCTAGGTATATTGTTTTACGTTTGGAAAACGAAACCGGTGCTGGTGGGTGTAAATGCTTTAGGATAAATAAATTAAATATGCCTATTTTTAGACAGTGCACAATTATCTTGGGTGCCGGAGATAACGTTGCACAGGACGTCAATCAAATATTAATACAAATATCATTAGCGTAATTATGCGTCGTTAGACAGGTGCATGGCAAAGACCTAGTAAAAGTGCACAAAATACCATTGAACATTTAGGTGTTTGCAAACTTACGTAGTACAAAGGTCACCAAATAAATATAAGTGCCCAGGAGAGTTAGCAACGGCTTAATTTACTAACTCTACGCTCGTGGTTTCAAGCTCTCTACCATTTCTTTTTTTTTCTTTTTTAAAGTACAAACTTAAGGTGCAGTGATTCGGCCGTGGACAGACAAGGATTTGTTCGAGTGCATTTCAAGTTTAATGAACTCCTCAAAATGCAAGAGTGTGGGCCACATCAGTCAACCTACGTTGCGGGTGAATTTACAAAAAAAAACTCCAGCTAAAGTTTAACGCGACGGGCTGCATGAACACTTTGGCGTAAATTCAAGCCTTGCGAGCGTTACGCAATACAAAGCAACATACTGCGACACGCCAAACTTCGAGTATCAAGATTTGCTTAAAGAATCGTACCGATGAAGATGCCTACAGCGACACACGTTACGTCCCCCTCAAGAAAAATACGTCTGATAATTGTCATTACATGTAGTGATCCCTTAGCTATTGAAATTAGAACGTACCTTTAATGAAACTGTTTTAGACACGTTAAATTATTAACACACAGTATATATATATCTATATATATATATATATATATATATATATATATATATATATATATATATATATATATTATTATATTATTTATTATTTATTTATTATTATTATGTGTGTGTGTGTGTAAGAGAAACAAGTGTATACTTAAGGGCTCGTTTTTCGTGTTTACACAATAATAATGAGATCTAACACACAAAATAACCATTGCAATAACCATTGCAGATCTAACAGACAGGTTCAGATCCTGCCCACGGCAGTTATCTTTTCACCCACTTTTCTTTCTTCTCATTTACATAACAATTGGCCTAATAACTTCCCCTATACTTTCCTTGGGCATTATTGTCTGTTAGATCTCATTAATATTGTTTAAACACGGAAAACGAGCCCTTAAGTATACACTTGTTTCCCTTATTCATTAACGAGGATCTCGTAGTGGCAGACTTGGTGCCTTTAGGTTGTATACGAGGGACGATTGGTCAGCTGCCAGTTAGCAATAAGTTCACGTGCTACGTGACGCCTAACAGGCTCATAAAAAGTGTGCCACACTCGCCTCCATGGCTACTATTGGCGCTGACTGACACTGCCACGTTTATATTGACATATAAACCCAATAAAGTGGCTGGGGGGATAGCTGTCATGGTAGCTCAGTGGTAGAGCATCGAACGCGTTATTCGAGGATCGCAGATTCGGATCCTGCCCACGGCAAGTTATCCTTTCACCCACTTTTCTTTCTTCTCATGTGCATTACAATTGGCCTAATAACTTCCCCTATACTTTCTTGGCATTATTGTCGGTTAGATGTCATTATATATATATATATATATATATATATATATATATATATATATATATATATGTGTGTGTGTGTGTGTGTGTGTGTGTGTGTGTGTGTGTGTGTGTGTGTGTGTGTGTGTGTGTGTGTGTGTGTGTGTGTGTGTGTGTGTGTGTGTGTGTGTGTGTGCAGCCTCCCCCCTCATGCTGGCAATTCCTAGACATATCGTGAGTTGATGGATACAACCTCTCTAGCTGAACACATAAGAGTGGGCTTGCAAGAGAAGAGCGAACTTTCTTTAAAAGGCAAGTTGTGGCTCTCGCCTTGCGCATAGCTTTCAATCTTTCAACTCATAAAAGCGTTTCTCCTTAACACCTTTCTTACACAATAACAAACGAGAAATAGATTTACATCAAACCGACAAGCTTCACTTCATGCTTTTCATAATGTGTCGACTTAAGTCGACGCAATCTTATAACGTAGGCATCACTAAATCATTGAATAATAATGGCGACGGGGATTACCAGAATGTAGAAGATGAAGCCGGTGCGTATACCGTTCGAAAACATTGCTCGAAGTGGAAGTATCCGTGTACAAAGTGTTTGTGTTGTGACTTCATCTGCATGTATACAGATGCGCTGCGTTTGGCAGAAGCGAGTGATACGCTTGAAATAAATCACTTTTTTTTCTTTCATCATATCACTTGTTTTTCCTTTTTTTCTTTGTTTTCTTTAATTATAGCATTTACATTTTCTAGAAGCCTGTGGCTAGTTGCAAACATGCGGAACATAGGCTCTTATGCGCACCCGTACTGCATATGGAAACTTTTGCCCGGCTTCGTTTACACAGTTTACACGACGGGTAAGAATCCCGCCGCTGTGATCTAGAGACTAAGGTACATGGCTGCTGACCCGCAGGTCACGGGATCGAGTCCCGGCTGCGGCGGCTGCATTTTCGAATGGAGGCGGAAATGCTGTAGGTCCGTGTGCTCAGATTTGGGTGCACGTTAAGAACTCCAGGTGAATGAAATTTCCGAAACCCTCCACTACAGCGTCTCTCATAATCATATCGTAGTTTTGGAACGTTAAACTCCAGATATGAATCAAATCAACACATGGATGAGCAAACAGAACAAGATAAGGTACTGATGTTAGAGCTCCTAGCTAGACACTTCTTGTGCGCTAAATTTCAGTCTGTGGTATTCAAGCCGTTATCGGTGTCCCGTAATAAAGAAAGCAAAAATTTGTTTCAATTATAACAACTTGTTCGGTTGACCGTAAGCACTGTTGCGTGACAGCAGCAAAAGAAGGACTTTTATATCTTAGTGCCATACAACATCAGCCACCTTGGACAATGGTAGCGCTAGTGAGACAGCTCGATATACCAGCTCATAAGTTACAATGTCCTCGTCATTCCACACTAACAAATGATGGACACCCCAAGAAAAATGCCAATATTCAGTACACAGCCCTGAACTGTTCTTGTACTAAAGGAAACTAGTCTCGAAAGTCGTCTTCATGAACCATTACCCGGTACTTATACTGTTCCGTGTGCTATCTCAAGACAGTAGCCTGAAGGTTGCCACAGTGTGACCTTTTTCCGAAAGCTCATTCATGTCATGCTGCCCTGCTCCGCAGCGTTACCCATGACAACAGCAGAATCCAGAACACTGTCTTTCATCTTCTTCGGTGCTGTTCAGGCTGTGTTGTATATATATGAACAACCACTCTCTATCAAAAGCCCTCTCGGTGGTAACGATATTATAACAATAGTCTCCCCACGTATCGGTGCACAATGCCTGCAAACGTCATTGACTAGGCCCTCGCGTCTTCCAGGTTGTGACAATGTACACGCATCACTGCGTGGAAGCTCTTCCCTCCTTTCTTTATTTACCTATTTCTTTCTTTTTCTTTCCTTATTTCTTTCTTTTTGCTCCGCGTATGTCGAAACTGAGTTTGCTATTGAGGCCTATGTCTTCGATCATAGTGTCCCCTCGTGCCCTCTTTACCTCAGAATGCTTCGGAGCCAATCATATAATATTTCTCGACAACACTTCTGACCTGTTTAGGATGACTGCTAGTTGGGCGTGTTGCTGAAGGTTCATAATAAAACAAGCGCTAAAAAATACACACACTTAGAGAGGACAGAGATGAGCGCTTACTACCAACTGAAAATGTTACTTTGAAGCGAACGTTAATATATGCATAACACGCATGTACGTCATTCCGAGCCTCCCCCTGTCATCATCAACAACGCGATATATGAAAGAACCCCTCCCATAATTAATGGCACACAACCGGAAACAAATACGTGTAAAGCCCCCCTTATTTTTTTTTGGGGGGGGGGGGCAGAGCAGTGTGGATTAGGGAACAAAAGGGGGGTAAGGATATCATAGTTGAAATCAAGAAGAGGAAATGGACATAGGCCGGGCATGTAGCGCGTAGACGGGATAACCGCTGGTCATTAAGGGTAACTAACTGGATTCCCAGAGAAGGCAAGCGGGTTAGGGGGAGACAGAAGGTTAGGTGGGCAGATGAGATTAAGAAGTTTGCGGGTATAAATTGGCAGCAGCAAGCACAGGACCGACTTGACTGGCAGAACATGGGAGAGGCCTTTGTCCTGCAGTGGACGTAGTCAGGCTGGTGATGATGATGATCAATGAAATCAAAACATTCATCTGCATAAAAACGCGAAACCGCGAACAAGCAGTATCTCACTCCATCAAGCGATAATATAAAAAAAATTGTGAAGCTGTGCAACACATTGTCCTGCTGTTTCATATCACACTGTCAGAAAGAGCGACAAGCAATCAGTGATTGGCCATTTTTTTATAAAAAAGTCTTTCGACCTCCTAAAGAAACAAAAAGTTGCGCAAACGCTGCAATCAACTATGTGTTTGCACACGCTGTTCAAGTAACGACAAAAAAGCCGCTTGGACAAATGGACTTCGCTTTCGCGTCCACAGTTTCGCCCAGAGCAATTTGTCGCCGTCTTAAACGGAGAGTAAACAAATGTCAAGGTTTGCCTCGCAGAGACCATCTAAGGCACTGTCGCGGTTGCCTGAAGGATGCGGATGAACGCCTTTGAAAGAAACCAGAGCTCAAGTTTAGTGCTGCCGGCCGTGATGTCGGTGATAGGTGGAAACAAAAAAAAAAAGATGTCTGGACACGGTGTCCCAGGTACTGCCTTGCGTGCGTGGTACGCCTTTAGTGCCCGCTGGTGCTTTTCAGTCAATCTGTCTCGCTTCTGCTGCTTGCAGACTTGCGGCTGATACTTTCGTCGAACGAAAACGTATCAGAAGCAGTAGCAAGGTGGTCAATGTGCAGTTGGTTAGACAAAAACACTTGATGAACATGTACTCGGAAATAAACGAGCCTAGAAAATGACACATTTTCTCGATTTCCCTACATTCTGAGCACACAACATACACCGCAGTACCTATCGCTGAGTTGAGAATAGGGAGCTTGTCTTGAAGTACAGCCAAGGAAGTAACAGCAAAGAAATATTGAAGTAGAAATAAGCAAACGCATGGAGCGTCTTCCCGTTTGCTATTAATTACTTCAGTGTCACTTTGCCATACCGGTGCCAAGTGCTACGATGATTTATGTGGCCCCGTAGCTTCAGGCAGGCTGGCTGGGTTCTAGACAATCACGTCTATAGGCTCTCTGCCACTCAGGAACGCAACCCACACTCGCTTCTCAGTGTGTACTTAACGCTGTTTGCCGGTATGGCAAGATGGAGGAGATGAGGAGTGCTTCAGAAGCTGTTCTCGTGTTCATACGCAGAGCTGCTGGGTGACACGCGCGCGGAGCGACGATGATCGATCGTTGGCCCCCTTCTAATAAAACGGGCCGAATTTCCGCATATATTTGCGGCACTCTCTCGGGCACTCCTGTTGTGCGCTAGTGGGCTCGGGGTATGACGACAGCTTTGTGAAACGCTGGAGAGGGTCCTCGTGGCTGTTCAGCAGCCCGTTCACGGCTCAACTCAATGACAGCTCTCTACGTGATCCGATGGCCATGGCGGTGACCAGTGTATCTTTCAGGCAATGACTAAAGTTCCGCTTGAATAGACTACCTCAGCTCCATAGAGCCTGGAACATATTAATGAACGAACCACACGTGACGTAGTAACAGGTGACAAAACTGGAAGAGGAAATTGGAAAGACTTTTGGGGTGCATCATGCGAATAGTTTGGGCAAGCGTCTGACTTCATGGTGAGCATGCTACACTGCCGTGGTCTCGCATGTGCTAGCTGATGTAGTCGCGCTTATTGGCATGTGGTTGTGCTTGTCATCATAGCATATCTGAAAGCCGCATTGCAGGCGGTACATTGTGAGGTGACTCAAACACAGCGTGCGCTCTCTGTACGAGCACGTAAACGAGCGGCAGCGCATTGGAGGGAAGGGAAAACACGAGCTATACATCCCCGGTTTCTACTTTTCTACCAAAGATGGCGCTAACTGTTCAAAGTCACAGCGCCACTATGCCTTGTTTCGGCTTCCTATACCTCCCATGTATTCCCTCCCGCATGCTTATACGCAGCGGCAGCGCCGCTTTTACCACTGGCGGTTTCCGGACATCCTACTAAACATAAATCACGCACATAACATTTATTTCTTGACGTCACTGTTGAGGTCGACAAATAGAGGGAAAGGACGAAAAATCGAGAGGAGGAGGCTTGCCCTTGAAAGCCCTGCTTTCCCACTTCGCATACAAGCAGAAGACTCTCGTGCTTTTTTTTTTTCAGGACCGCTGGCCGCTTGGACGATGCGGCCATTCGTAAACTTTTTTTATTCATTTTTTCCCAAATTTGGTTCGTGTGTTCTGAAGAGGCGAAAGTTAAGCTGACTGATGTCTCAGTATAAGACGAAACTCCAGTAGGCAAAAATAAAATGAACTTTTTTATTAGATGTTTCGTATGAGAGAGGGCACATAGACGTAGTATGAAAGTGTCAGTATATAAAATCAGCTTTACCTTACAACTGACATACAGACATAATGAGGAAGCATTGAACCCAGACTATCTGAATCAATGCGAAAATTATCAACAATCACGAGTCGGACACGTCGCAATTGACTCAGTCATGAACGTTTGTTATGACGGCGCGCATAGTCTTCTTACGAACTTGTGTACCAAACAAGACTGAACTTTAGAGGCACGGAGGAAGCTTGAAGTGATCAGAAGTTTTTTTCGAGAAAGAACATCACTGGAAATAGTGTTCCGGCAAGCGGACTTGTCCTCGTCACAGCAATGCCGTTGTCATGACGAAGAAAAGTTCACTTGTCAAAACGTTGGCTCCGTGAACATTCTCTGTAATTATGATGCGAAGCATTCAGTCCATCACGTGTATTTGAATGGCAGTATCAGAACTAAACACTCACAAATTTTCAATCCACGGCCACACGAATTTAATGACCAGGAAGCAGCCAATAATTCCTTGATATCATTTGATCTATACACACGCCAAAAGTGAAAGAAACTAAAGCTATGTAGCCGAGCCAACTCAAATTCAAGCCTTTTAATAAAGGCATTTCACCGACAGGAGTTGGCTGCCATCTTCACCAATTAGTCAAGCGACACTGCACTTCTCTCAGTCTAATCAGGCTTGCAGAGAACTGGGTTTACTCATATCGCTCATGCAAAGTCAATACCTGCTCAAATAATGTCTCCAAGTTCTGGTGCTCCCCCGTTGCCTTTAATAAACGCTGAGAAACATTCGCGGAACTATAAATCACCTGGTTAGCACAACGCAGAGCCGCGGAAAACATGTGTTGCCTAATTAAGCCATCCTAAATAAATGCGTGGTTTACATGTTTGGTGTAGCTCACTGCAGCTTCTGTTGTCTTCCCGCCATCACTTGCTGTCTTTATCTTTCCCGTAGTTGGCATGCGCGCCAACCGAGCCAGATACCCGAGCGTGATCTAACTTCTAATATCTCTAGGTGAGGGGCGAGAAGGAGAGGAGGCAAGTGCTACAAACTCCGGTCAATTACTTCTCACGCCTCCCTTGAGTTAACATTCCCAAATGAAATGAATAAAAAACACATGTAAATAAAAAGAAGTTTCTACAAGGGTGGCAATTGTTTATTTGTAAAAACTTGTGAAAGCCAATAAATGCGAACATTTACATGAACTTCACCCTGTTCAACCAGATCTTAGGTTGCCTGGCAACCGCTACGAGCGTACACGTTCCTTGAAACCAAAACTAATGCCGAGCTTTTTGGGACCTGCCTCTCTTTCAACCATTCGCTGGCTGGGCGCCTCTCAAGAACATTTCGGTAGTGTGTGCTCGAGAGAGAGAGAGAGAAACTTGATTATTTATGTATATGCTGGGAGTAGGAAGGGAGGATGGCTCGGTGCTGGCCACCCTCACACACACTAAGTGGGCTCCTCGTTAGCAGAAGTTCAGTTGGCAGCCGACGTGACCAGAGCTCAGGTTGACCAGGGCCTTCTGGCTCACCAGGTCGAACAGCTGAGCAAGGCTGCCTCCCAGTTTTTCCCGAGTGAGGGTTAGGTTTCGGGATGAGGCTGCGGAGTTGATTGGCATGTACACACCCCGCTGAAAGATGTCCAGAGGACTTTTCCGCATAGTGCGGGCATTTTCCTGTACAGGCAAAATCGAGATAATTGAAAACTGCCGGGCACAGCAGTGTTTTTGTATAAAGGTGGAGGAGTAAGTGTTCCTCTCCCTTTGTAAGGCCCATTACAGGGTTTATGATAAACTGCGTGGCCGAATCGATAAAGTTTTGTAATTTCTCGAGATCTTAAGGCCGCTAGGTTAGGTTAGGGATCCATTCCGGAAATGTCTGAAGTCTTTGCCCTGAAAGTAAGCATGCGGGCAGCGGCGTCTGCCATTTCATGCCCAAATGATGCTACAAAACGTGGGGGCCCCGACGTAATACTATTGTGTGAAATGCGGTATGCCAGGTATGGGACGTAGCCTCGTTAAATATTTCTTCAGGCCCCTCTCGAGTCCGTAATAATGACGCGTGAGTCCTGGTCTGCGGCACCTAGCGCGATGGCGACATCCTCCGCACGTGTTATGTTCTGTGATCTGAATGTGAGACTATTCACCATGATGTTTTCTGGACGACTGTATCCGTCACCCCCCAGGGTGAGGGCCGGAGGCGTCCACGTAAAATATGCCGTGTTTGTTCCCATAGTGGCTGGTTAGTGCCTCCGCCTACACAAGGCGGCTGCCACTGTGGTCTTCACGTGTCATGTTGGCTGGAAGAGGGCGCACGTGCAGGGCGTATCTCTATACTTCTGGGATGTGTACGCGCTCTTCCGTCTCTGTTGGGTGGTGGATGTGTAGTCGGGATAATGGGCGTCGACTCGACGGAGTGTTCGAAAGTCTCGTGTATTGGTTGACCGAATGTGCCTCCCGGAGCTCTGCAAAAGTGTTTACCATGCCCAGGCCCATAAGGCGCTGGTTGAACGGGGTTATTGGGATATCGAGAGCACGCTTGTCAATTTTCTGAGAATCACCTCAAGGCCGTTCACAAGACGCTGCAGTGAAACGCCAACGCAGAGCCGAGAACGCTGGCGTCCCCTCTCCGGTCCGCTCGCTTCTCACTCTCGTCCAATCGCTGGCTGGGCCCCTCTCATGGCGAAGGCAGAAGTTTGCTAAGGCTAATGTATGACGGCGACGGTAACCCTCTCTCGGTGCCAGAAATGAATTTGCATTTCCTAAGGTTCCCTTCAAGGAAGTGGGTGCACTTTTTTCGAAGGTTTGCTCCTAGGCATAATTTTTCCAAATTACACATACAAGTTTTCTTCAATATGAGGTCATATTCTAGTTCAGCACTCTTACGCCCCTTTTCAATAAACGTTTTAAGCAAATGTTTTGTCCATGTCTTACATATTTGTCGGGCTACGCTACCAGAAACAGGCTCACACAAGCTGTAATTACATTTTTGACACGTGTCACCTGTTTCAAATATTCCTTCTTTCTTTGAATGATAGTGCATTGGAACAAATCTCGCAATAAAACTGACAGAATTTATTATCACAATTTGAATCATACCTTCAGTAGGAAGCATTTTTCTTCTTTGGCTGACCTGTTTTTCATGAGTGTCTTTTCTTTCCCACTTTATTCGTGCTAACTGATTGTCTGATTAAAAGAACGTTGTAATAACGTCACTTACCTTTTTGTTTTGTTCTCCAAAGCCCATGCGCGAATAAACCCACTGATTGTTTTCCCTTGTTATTTTCTGTTTTTATGCACTTATTTATTTACCACGCTGCCAAAGTCCTGTACATGCTCGCAGCATCTATAAATATGATAAATAACTAAGAAATAACTAGTGAAGCGGCTTGCCCACTCCAGAATTCCCAGACACTGCTGTACGCGAGGCTGCGTAAACTACTGTAGGCCGAGACCTCCAGATGCTGCTTGTCAGTCCTTTCTCAAACAGCTGAAGCTTAGAAGTAATTATATTCGCTCTGCTGCACCACTGCAGCAAGCATGTGTCCCGTTGAGGCACGGCTTCCTTTGTTTTGATCAGTTTTTGAACTGTAACTGTGAGAAGAGTCCTAATTTGCTGCGGAGATTAGAATGCCTCCAAAGTAGTAGCGCGTGAAGCCTGATGCTCTTTCGTTTGTCTGAAAAAAAAAACAAAAGAAAATATGGCCAAAATAAAAAACAGCACATAAGTGTTCGAGAACAGGGGGCGTCGAGAGGTATTACGAGGCCAGCAGTGGCGAGACGCACGCGAATTTAGGGGCCCTTCGTGTCATGGGTAATAACCACGTGTGCCTTTCAGTTCCACCAACAAGAGCCCTACAAGGAGCGCTGCATTATCTACAGCTGCCACCATTACTGAAGCGACACAAGTACTTGCCAAATTACTAGTCACGGCTGCTTGCGCACGTCGGGTGAGATGGCATCTTGGTCCCTGTTGTCACTTCGTGATTCGGAAAGGTCGGAGGTGAACGGATGTCTTTTGCGTATCTGCTTCGGTGGCCTTTCAATGTCGTAGTCGCAGTCCCCAGTTGTGCAATCACTTTGACCAGTATAGGTCGCTCTGCGTAGTTGTGTTATACGAGCTCACAAAGCTTGGCGCAAAACGCACGAATATCAGCCCAGAGTTCGCTATGTGTCTCTGTAGCTACTGCCGCAGGTTAAACGAGACGGTGCGCTGGTCGGCGCGTCGACCCGTGTGAACTGGCATGTGCCACTGCGAACTTATAATCAATAAAAATTCAACCATCTCTTAACAAGTAAAAAAATCGTATGGGTCAGAATAATGTCTTTTGAATGCAATTTGAATTCTTGCGATAACTTCCTGCGTGTTGAGGCAAGAGCCCTAGATCCCTCTTAAAACGCAAAACTTGACCATCAACAGTCAACACGGATGGCTGCAAAATATTATCATTACTCTCATTTCACGAAATAGCGAAACACTGTCAGCTTGGGCACAGAAAATATTTCCCTCACCCAAAGCTGACTATACCTCAATCGTCCACCCTGATAATGTTACAAACAGGATCTTTCCCGTCGATAGGAAAGTTTAGTCGCTTGCTCCGGAAATTATCCACACTGCCTTGAGTGCCATGAAGAATATTGCTCCGAAGCTCACGTGTTCTGGCATTGTTTGGTGTTACAAAATGTGTCTTTTAATAAACATGCGGACTGGCAGGAAGCCCTTGAAAGCGGCGATCTCCATTAACAACTAAGGGCTGTCTAAAGGGCCCCCGAACGGGCAGAGGACCATGGTCTTCCGGCCCCTACGTGGGCACGGCATGCAATTACACCTGTGTGGTTTCTTAGGACTCTTATAAAGTGTGTTGACTGACTAACTGATCATGCATGATGATACGAGGTCATTGTGCAGTCACATACTGCTAAAATTTGCGAGAGTGTCATGACGTCACGTGGTGACTTCATGGATTCACGACGTCGTTCAGTCAAAGGTGTGCCGATGAAATAGGCAAGAAAAAAATAGCTGACGCACTGAAAGCTTGCGATACTTCAGATCTTGGAGGCAGTGCAAGAACAGGTTCTGTGCAGAAAGGTGGTGTTTTAAGTCCAGTTCTTTTCAATCTTGCCTTGCTTTGCCAGGCGGAAGCTCTCCCGGAAGCAGTCAGTGTTTCAATATACGCTGATGACATCTGTCTGGGCATCTGCATTGACATGCCTACAAGTTCAAGCAAGGATACAGAGCACAGCGTCGCAAGCATCTGACTATATATCTTCGCACGCAAGGTCTAAGAATCTCAACAGAAAAATGTGCACTGGTGGCCTTCACGCGCACGGCAATGACAAGTTACTCGATAGGCATTGATGGCCAGCCCATCTCTTACAATCGTAGCCATCGTTTCTAGGTGCCATTGTTGACCACGACCTCTCCTGGAGCACTCATGTGACTAGCGTGAAAGCGAAACTGGTATCTGTTGTCCACGTGCTGAAAGTTATCGCTGGAAAAAGATAGGGTCCGTCATTGAGTTCCACGCTAGAGCTTTACCAAGCACTTTTTATTGGTGTACTGTGCTACATTTTTCCTCTGCTTTCTAAAACTTGCAAGACAAACATTCAAACACTTCAGAGCGTGCAAACACAGGTACTACGTGTTTTTCTCGGCCTACCACGAACTACCTCAACCGCTGGAACATTTATATTGGCTCGGGATCATCCGGTTACGACTTACGTCACAACCCACATGCTGAGAGCACATATTTGGCACATTTCACGGATGGTATCGAGCCACTTGACATTTCTGCCAGAACAACGACCACAGGCGTCGTTCTCTAAGGTCGTCAGCTCCCACCGCGCCTTGCTACAATCCGGTTTTATACCCTTGGCGCGTTCACCGTCCGCTTTGTGGAGCCTACGACAACCCGACGTGCGCCTTTCCGTCCCAGGAATAAGAAATAGAAAAGTCCTTTCTCCCTTGGCCTTGAAGAAAGCGACTCTGGACTGTTTACACACTTTCTACGCTGACAGAATCCACGTATATATGGATGGATCTACCACCCAAACTAGCTCCACCAGCGCCACCGCCATTTAATCGCGACACATCAACATCACTTACAAACATTGACACGTGAGCACATCGACCGGTTCGGAAATTGTTGCCCGGTGAGGTGCCATCGATTATATCAAGCAACAACCGGCTAATCGATGGGCAGTATTCTGTGGCTCCAAGGCGGCTCTACAATGTCTTTCGTCGGCACTTTGTCGCGGGTCCTACGAACAACTGGTATGGGAGATCAGAGAAATGCTGCACTATGCGACCGAACAAGACACAACGTTGTGTTGCAGTGGATACAAAGTCATTGCGGTATCTCCGGCAATGACCTCGCCGATGAAGCAGCCAGATATGCACGCGTACAAGCAAACCCTGTGTCCGTACCTTTATCTAGAATTGACTCGGCTAGATACCTAAGTACGCTGGCGCAGGACATGACACTCCAGAAGTGGCAGTCATCACAGTTCGCACATCATCGACTATATTCTCTCGATCCATCTCTACGAGTGCGGCTACCCTCTGGTCTTTCTAAGGAGGAAGGTACAGTGTTGTGCCGGCTGCGTCTGGGCGTAGCCTTCACCAATGCCTACTCATTTGTCTATATTGGTAAAACAGTGTATCGATGCTGTTTTCTTGGATGATCTTGCTGACATAGAATGCTTATGTATTAGGGCTACATGCTGGGGTCAATGTCTCATTGTATTTGGGTTGTACAGACCCCCAGACGTTACTCCAGGAATACCTTAGCACACTGAAAAATTATATGGCCAAATTTGAGAGTAAAAAGGTCTTACTTATTGGTAACCTGAACCTACCTGGAGAAGACTGGGAGCGCCTTGACGCTGGCATTAACGCTTCAAAACATGTTAACATAGTGTTTTACATCATGCTTATACATGACCTATTGCAAGTAGTTTGGTACCTACGCGCGTACAGAGGGATTCCACCTCAATATTATATCTTGTGTTTCTGAACCGCAATTTTCCCGAATATACAGTAGAAGTTGGACGAGGTCTTTCTGATCATGGCTATGTCTTCGCTTCCTTTCGTCTTGTTCCAGTAACTGGCCATAAAAACTCAGTATTTCGCTAACTTAAAGACTTTTCCAGGGCTAATGATGCAGACATAATTGAACGTCTAGAAACATGTCTTACAAATTTTGATGACGTGAATGTTAGCGTGCTCTGGACACGATTAAAAAAATTTGTCATTTTTGTTTAGATAATTTTGTGCTTTCCAAGCACAAAAACGTTAACAAACAAACAAAATGGATAAATTGCAACATAATTCATATTAAGTGCAAAATTAAGCGACTGAAAAAAAAGGCGGGCAGCGGCTGATTTGATACATGATGCGCACAACAGTCTCGCTGAAACTGTGCGCAGCTCTAGAGAGTATTACTTTAAAAGCTCATTACCTAACTTTAGTGCAAATGACCCTAGTAAATTCTGGAGTTTTATCAGTGAAAAGATAAAACCTGTATCACAAATATCAATAGATGGAACCAACGTCACCGATGAGAGAGATATTGCCCGGCATTTTAATCAATATTTTCAGAGTGTGTTCAACGCTTGTGATTTCAACTGTATATCTAATGCTACAGTCCTTTCCTTATGCTGCAGCTCTGTTTATTTTTTATCCAGGCGTGGTGTCTATGTTGCTAAGTTTAAAAACTAAGGCATCCTGTGGTCCCGATAACATACCAAACGTATTTCTTACGACGGTAGGCTTTATCTCTAGCAAAGTTTTTGGTTATTATTTTTCGCTGTTCTTTGCTGTCTTCCCAGCTGCCCAGTGACTGGAGGACAGCCCACGTTGTAGCCACCTTAAAAAAGGGGGACCGCTTAGCACTAGGAAATGACCGTCTAATCTCACTAACTTCACAATGTTGTAAAATTATTGAACACATCATAGCTACTATTATAAACAAGTGTATTGAAGAACGCTCTATATTAACAATGTATCAACATGGTTTTCGGAAAGAATTATCTACCGTAACTCAACTCGTCGCACTGTTTCACTCTCTTGCATTAAACATCGATAGACACGGTAGGACAGATATGCTCTTCTTAGATTTATGCAAAGCCGTCGATAAAGTTCCCCATAGTAAACTTATTTCCAAACTTAGAACAATAGGTATACCCGAAATGTTCGTTTGTTGGATTTCTGCGTATTTAAATAATCGCGAACAGTACGTTGATGTAGGGGGCCAATATTATGACTGTCTTCTGGTCACATCGGGCATAACACAGGGCAGCGTGTTAGGCCCTTTGCTTTTTCCATTGTATATCAATGATATTGTTGATGTTATTCACTCTAGTGTGGAAATAAGATTGTTTGCAGATGATTGTGTTTTGTTCAAATAAATACGTTCCACTAACGATTTCCACAATCTGAGCACTAGACTTTGCAATATATATTAATGGTGCAACAAATGGGGAATGTGTCTCAGCGCGAACAAATGTATGTGCCTTCCAGTAACTCGCCAAAAGAATCCACAATCGCATACATACATACATATAAGGGTCTTCACTACTGCAACAAGTGAACTCCTACAAGTACCTTGGTGTGACACTCACTTCTAACTTATCTTGGAATCTCCATATTGATAATGTTTGTTCATCTGCCTTTCGCAAACTATGTCTTCTTAAACATAAACTTCAAAGTACTCCCACGAATATTAAACTACTTTCTTACACAGCCCTTGTGCGACCCAAACTAGAGTACGCGAGCATAGTATGAGATCCTTATGCAAAATGTAATATATACACTCTTGAGCGTATTCAAAGAAAAGCTGTTAGATTTATATTCAACAAGTACTCCAAGTTAGACCACCCTCAGATTTAATGCTAGCCAACAACATTGCCTTACTGCAGATGCGAAAACAAAAAGCTAGATCAGAATTCCTTGATCAACTTTCGAACAAAAAAATAGCTCTAGACCCATCCCCGTATTTGACACCCCTTAGAGCCGGCCCACCCGACACCATCACCCAAAGGTCTTGATTCCATATTTTGCTCACACAGACCTACTGAAGTATTCGTACTTTCCAAAAACCATATATGAATGGAACTGTCTTACTAGTACAGGTGATGAATGAACTAACCTACCGGACAACCTTCTTCGCCCTTTATTGTTTCGTTTCGCAATTATTTTATTTATATTTGTATATGCATTGCCACCCTCATTGGACCTCAAGTCTGCAGTATTGAATAAATAAATAAAATTTAAGATATGAATGGCTGACAGCGCGGAGTGCAACGACTGTGCCGTCGATGAGACTATTGAACACCTCTTATGTTACTTCCCGGCATACACAAACGAGAGGCTTCATCTGCGCAGTGTTCTAAATCAACTGGACACAAGTGATTTCACTGTCGAGAAATTATTGGGACCATGGCACTGCCCATCGAATTTTCGAAAGGCAACGAAAGCACTGTTGCGTTTTCTCAAATACACCGGCCTGTTTCATCCTTTGTGATGGTGAAACTGTTACGCGTCGGCCCAGTCAGTGACCTTTCATTTCCTCCTCTATAACTTTCCTTCCCTCTCCCCTTCCCCAGTGCAGGGTAGCCTACCGGGGCTCAGCCCTGGTTAACCTCCCTGCCTTTCTCCTTGTGTTCTCTCTCTCTCTCGTCTTCTTAAAGGGGTCATGACATTGTCATTCAACAATTGACGGTTTTCGACGGGCCAAATATCCTCGTACGCGTGTGAAAACTGGAATGTAAAATATTATTTGAGTAGAAAATAAGCCGTAGAAGTCATCGGCTACAAACTCTACCCACCGCCAGCGACCGCCATTTTGTGATGACGTGCATGACGTTACAAAGCGAAGGAGCAGTGTATTTTTGTCTGCTACTAAATAGCACCGTTCGCACGTGGTCAGTGTTGCTAGTGCTGCCTGCCGCGAGGTCTGCACGTGTCAGCGGGCTGCAAGTATTTTCACTTCATCGCCACAAGCTCAAGCGACGAAGAAAACTGTCGAAGAGAGTGGGAACCAATGGTTTCAATGACCTCGCCGTTGTGGACGTCAGACAGCTTTCTGCAATAATACTTTTATTTCAAGCGTGTCTGATTGAAAAGCAAGCTTGGGAAACAGGGGTCCGTCGACGCAGAATTCGCGTTCAAGTGTTATTAGCGCCATGGAATTGACAAAGCGTGCATATTTTCGTTCGCTATCATACGTGCATGCACAACCTTCAGTGCTGAACATGGTAAATAATTGATCGTATCAATGATGCGCGTTGGGCCCATTGTTTTTTCATTGGGAAGTTGAGTGCGGCATATGTAAACGTAAGCTGAAGCGAACGGAACGTTGGGGCGGCGCTTAGGTTACTCACGATATACGTTTTGGCGGAAATCTTTGCTTGAACTCTGTCGATTGCATTCGGTTCTGGTAAAAAAAAACAGCAAGTGGGACACTGAACTATGGCACTGCCTGCGAGAAGATTCAATAAATATTTGTCCGCATAGGCGAACGGCATGTGCATTGCACATTCACAGGACACTTTTCAAACTCCGAAGTTTGACAGGACACTTTTTGAATTCGGAAAATGCAAAAAACTGTTGAGCATTGGTGTCAAGAGCAAGCGCCGGATCAGGCATGACAGCGTCAACGAGACGATTGCAGGAGCGTGTTCGAGGCTCGAGCGCGTTCGCCGGCGCGAACGCCCGCTTTCGGCGAGAGTTTCTCTCTTCAGCTTTCGCTGTGACCCACTGTGGTTCGAGAACAACCACTTCAATTAACGCATTGCGAGACTCATTT